>OZ035828.1:46868169-46953459 GCA_964034765.1 Knipowitschia caucasica | reverse complement strand
AGAGGACCAGAGAGGAGGAGAGAGAACAGAGAGGAGGAGAGAGGACAGAGAGAGGAGAGAGACAGAGAGGAGGAGAGAGAACAGAGAGGAGGAGAGAGGACAGAGAGGAGGAAGAGAGGACAGAGAGGAGGAGAGAGAACAGAGAGAGGGGAGAGAGGACAGAGAGGAGGCTCGAGGACAGAGAGGAGGAGAACAGAGAGGAGGAGAACAGAGAGAGAGGAGAGAGAGACCAGAGAGAGGAGAGAGAGAGACCAGAGAGAGAGACCAGAGAGGAGAGAGAGAGAGACCAGAGAGAGGACCAGAGAGAGAGGAGAGACCAGAGAGAGAGCAGAGGAGAGACCAGAGAGAGAGAGAGAGAGAGACCAGAGGAGAGACCAGAGAGGAGAGAGAGACAGAGAGAGAGAGAGAGACCAGAGAGAGAGACCAGAGGAGAGAGAGGAGAGAGAGACCAGAGAGAGACCAGAGAGAGAGACCAGAGAGAGGAGAGAGACCAGAGAGAGAGGAGAGAGAGACCAGAGAGGAGACAGAGAGAGAGACCAGAGAGAGACCAGAGAGAGAGAGAGAGAGACCAGAGAGAGAGCAGAGAGAGACCAGAGAGAGAGAGACCAGAGAGAGAGAGAGAGGAGAGAGAGAGAGACCAGAGAGAGAGACAGAGAGAGACCAGAGAGAGAGACCAGAGAGAGAGAGAGAGAGAGAGACCAGAGAGAGGAGAGAGGAAAGAGAGAGAAGGAGAGAGACAGAGAGGGGAGAGAGAGAGAGAAGAGAGGAGAGAGGGAGGAGAGAGGACAGAGAGGAGAGAGAGACAGAGAGAAGGAGAGAGGACAGAGAGAAGGAGAGAGAACAGAGAGGAGGAGAGAGAGACAGAGAGAAGGAGAGAGAACAGAGAGGAGGAGAGAGGACAGAGAGGAGGAGAGAGGACAGAGAGGAGGAGAGAGGACAGAGAGAAGGAGAGAGAGGACAGAGAGGAGGAGAGAGACAGAGAGGAGGAGAGAGGACAGAGAGGAGGAGAGAGGACAGAGAGAAGGAGAGAGAGACAGAGAGAGAGAGGAGAGGAGACAGAGAGGAGGAGAGAGGACAGAGAGGAGGACATGAGAGAGAGACCAGAGAGGAGGAGAGAGGACAGAGAGGAGGAGAGAGGACAGAGAGGAGGAGAGAGGACAGAGAGGAGGAGAGAGAGAGAGAGAGAGGAGGAGAGAGAACAGAGAGGAGGAGAGAGGACAGAGAGGAGGAGAGAGAGAGACAGAGAGGAAGAGAGAGAGGAGGACAGAGAGGAGGAGAGAGAACAGAGAGGAGGAGAGAGAACAGAGAGGAGGAGGAGGAGAGAGAGGACAGAGAGGGGGAGAGAGAACAGAGAGGAGGAGAGAGAGGACAGAGAGGAGGAGAGAGGACAGAGAGGAGGAGAGAGAACAGAGAGGAGGAGAGAGAACAGAGAGGAGGAGAGAGGACAGAGAGGAGGAAAGAGGACAGAGAGGAGGAGAGAGGACAGAGAGGGGGAGAGAGAACAGAGAGGAGGAGAGAGAACAGAGAGGAGGAGAGAGGACAGAGAGGAGGAGAGAGAACAGAGAGGAGGAGAGAGAACAGAGAGGAGGAGAGAGGACAGAGAGGAGGAGAGAGGACAGAGAGGAGGAGAGAGGACAGAGAGGAGGAGAGAGAGGACAGAGAGGAGGAGAGAGAACAGAGAGGAGGAGAGAGAACAGAGAGGAGGAAAGAGGACAGAGAGGAGGAGAGAGGACAGAGAGGGGGAGAGAGAACAGAGAGGAGGAGAGAGAACAGAGAGGAGGAGAGAGGACAGAGAGGAGGAGAGAGAACAGAGAGGAGGAGAGAGAACAGAGAGGAGGAGAGAGGACAGAGAGAAGGAGAGAGAACAGAGAGGAGGAGAGAGAACAGAGAGGAGGAGAGAGAACAGAGAGGAGGAGAGAGGACAGAGAGGAGGAGAGAGAACAGAGAGGAGGAGAGAGGACAGAGGAGGAGAGAGAACAGAGGAGGAGAGCGAACAGAGAGGAGGAGAGAGGACAGAGAGGAGGAGAGAGAACAGAGAGGAGGAGAGAGAACAGAGAGGAGGAAAGAGGACAGAGAGGAGGAGAGAGAACAGAGAGGAGGAGAGAGAACAGAGAGGAGGAGAGAGGACAGAGAGGAGGAGAGAGGACAGAGAGAGGAGGAGAGAGGACAGAGGAGGAGAGAGAACAGAGGAGGAGAGAGAACAGAGAGGAGGAGAGAGGACAGAGAGGAGGGAGGACAGAGAGGAGGAGAGAGAACAGAGAGGGGGAGAGAGGACAGAGAGGAGGGAGGACAGAGAGGAGGAGAGAGAACAGAGAGGAGGGGAGAGAACAGAGAGGAGGAGAGAGGACAGAGAGGAGGGAGGACAGAGAGGAGGAGAGAGGACAGAGAGGAGGGAGGACAGAGAGGAGGAGAGAGAGGACAGAGAGGAGGGGAGAGAACAGAGAGGAGGAGAGAGGACAGAGAGGAGGGAGGACAGAGAGGAGGAGAGGAGGACAGAGAGGAGAGAGGACAGAGAGGATGAGAAAGGACAGAGAGGAGGGGAGAGAACAGAGAGGAGGAGAGAGGACAGAGAGAAGGGAGGACAGAGAGGAGGAGAGAGGACAGAGAGGAGGGAGGACAGAGAGGAGGAGAGAGGACAGAGAGGAGGAGAGAGGACAGAGGAGAAGAGAGAACAGAGGAGGAGAGAGAACAGAGAGGAGGAGAGAGGACAGAGAGGAGGAGAGAAAACAGAGAGGAGGAGAGAGAACAGAGAGGAGGAGAGAGGACAGAGAGGAGGGAGGACAGAGAGGAGGAGAGAGGACAGAGAGGAGGAGAGAGGACAGAGGAGAAGAGAGAACAGAGGAGGAGAGAGGACAGAGAGGAGGAGAGAGGACAGAGAGGAGGAGAGAGAACAGAGAGGAGGAGAGAGGACAGAGAGGAGGGAGGACAGAGAGGAGGAGAGAGGACAGAGAGGAGGGGAGAGAACAGAGAGGAGGAGAGAGGACAGAGAGGAGGGAGGACAGAGAGGAGGAGAGAGGACAGAGGAGAAGAGAGAACAGAGGAGGAGAGAGAACAGAGAGGAGGAGAGAGGACAGAGGAGAAGAGAGAACAGAGGAGGAGAGAGGACAGAGAGGAGGAGAGAGGACAGAGAGGAGGAGAGAGAACAGAGAGGAGGAGAGAGGACAGAGAGGAGGGAGGACAGAGAGGAGGAGAGAGGACAGAGAGGAGAGAGGACAGAGAGGAGGAGAGAGGACAGAGAGGAGGGGAGAGAACAGAGAGGAGGAGAGAGGACAGAGAGGAGGGAGGACAGAGAGGAGGAGAGAGGACAGAGAGGAGGGAGGACAGAGAGGAGGAGAGAGGACAGAGAGGAGGGAGGACAGAGAGGAGGAGAGAGGACAGAGAGGAGGAGAGAGGACAGAGAGGAGGGGAGAGAACAGAGAGGAGGAGAGAGGACAGAGAGGAGGGAGGACAGAGAGGAGGAGAGAGGACAGAGAGGAGGAGAGAGGACAGAGGAGAAGAGAGAACAGAGGAGGAGAGAGAACAGAGAGGAGGAGAGAGGACAGAGAGGAGGAGAAAGAACAGAGAGGAGGAGAGAGGACAGAGGAGAAGAGAGAACAGAGGAGGAGAGAGGACAGAGAGGAGGAGAGAGGACAGAGAGGAGGAGAGAGGACAGAGAGGAGGAGAGAGAACAGAGAGGAGGAGAGAGAACAGAGAGGAGGAGAGAGAACAGAGAGGAGGAAAGAGGACAGAGAGGAGGAGAGAGAACAGAGAGGAGGAGAGAGGACAGAGAGGAGGAGAGAGGACAGAGAGGAGGAGAGAGAACAGAGAGGAGGAGAGAGGACAGAGAGGAGGAGAGAGAACAGAGAGGAGGAGAGAGGACAGAGGAGGAGAGAGAACAGAGGAGGAGAGAGAACAGAGAGGAGGAGAGAGGACAGAGAGGAGGAGAGAGAACAGAGAGGAGGAGAGAGAACAGAGAGGAGGAGAGAGGACAGAGAGGAGGGAGGACAGAGAGGAGGAGAGAGAACAGAGAGGAGGAGAGAGGACAGAGGAGGGGAGAGAACAGAGAGGAGGAGAGAGGACAGAGAGGAGGAGAGAGGACAGAGAGGAGGAGAGAGGACAGAGAGGAGGGAGGACAGAGAGGAGGGAGGACAGAGAGGAGGGAGGACAGAGAGGAGGAGAGAGGACAGAGAGGAGGAGAGAGGACAGAGAGGGGGAGAGAGGACAGAGGAGGAGAGAGAACAGAGAGGAGGAGAGAGGACAGAGAGGAGGAGAGAGGACAGAGAGGAGGAGAGAGAACAGAGAGGAGGAGAGAGGACAGAGAGGGGGAGAGAGGACAGAGAGAAGGAGAGAGAACAGAGGAGGAGAGAGGACAGAGAGGGGGAGAGAGGACAGAGAGGAGGAGAGAGAACAGAGGAGGAGAGAGAACAGAGAGGAGGAGAGAGGACAGAGAGGAGGAGAGAGAACAGAGAGGAGGGAGGACAGAGAGGAGGGAGGACAGAGAGGAGGGAGGACAGAGAGGAGGAGAGAGAACAGAGAGGAGGAGAGAGGACAGAGAGGAGGAGAGAGAACAGAGAGGAGGAGAGAGGACAGAGAGAAGGAGAGAGAACAGAGAGGAGGAGAGAGAACAGAGAGGAGGGAGGACAGAGGAGGGAGGACAGAGAGGAGGAGAGAGAACAGAGAGGAGGAGAGAGGACAGAGAGGAGGAGAGAGAACAGAGAGGAGGAGAGAGGACAGAGAGAAGGAGAGAGAACAGAGAGGAGGAGAGAGGACAGAGAGGAGGAGAGAGGACAGAGAGGAGGAGAGAGGACAGAGAGGAGGAGAGAGGACAGAGAGGAGGAGAGAGAACAGAGAGGAGGAGAGAGGACAGAGAGGAGGAGAGAGGACAGAGAGGAGGAGAGAGAACAGAGAGGAGGAGAGAGAACAGAGAGGAGGAGAGAGAACAGAGAGGAGGAGAGAGAACAGAGAGGAGGAGAGAGAACAGAGAGGAGGAGAGAGAACAGAGAGAAGGAGAGAGGACAGAGAGGAGGAGAGAGGACAGAGAGGAGGAGAGAGAACAGAGAGGAGGAGAGAGAACAGAGAGGAGGAGAGAGAACAGAGAGGAGGAGAGAGAACAGAGAGGAGGAGAGAGAACAGAGAGGAGGAGAGAGGACAGAGAGGAGGAGAGAGGACAGAGAGAAGGAGAGAGGACAGAGAGGAGGAGAGAGGACAGAGAGGAGGAGAGAGGACAGAGAGAAGGAGAGAGGACAGAGAGGGGGAGAGAGGACAGAGAGGAGGGGAGAGAACAGAGAGAAGGACAGAGGACAGAGAGGAGGAGAGAGGACAGAGAGGAGGGGAGAGGACAGAGAGAAGGAGAGAGGACAGAGAGGAGGAGAGAGGACAGAGAGGAGGGGAGAGAACAGAGAGGAGGAGAGAGAACAGAGAGGAGGGGAGAGAACAGAGAGAAGGAGAGAGGACAGAGAGGGGGAGAGAGAACAGAGAGAAGGAGAGAGGACAGAGAGAGGAGGAGAGAGGACAGAGAGGAGGGGAGAGAACAGAGAGGAGGAGAGAGAACAGAGAGGGGGAGAGAGGACAGAGAGGAGGGGAGAGAACAGAGAGAAGGAGAGAGGACAGAGAGGAGGAGAGAGGACAGAGAGGAGGGGAGAGAACAGAGAGGAGGAGAGAGAACAGAGAGGAGGGGAGAGAACAGAGAGAAGGAGAGAGGACAGAGAGAAGGGGAGAGAACAGAGAGAAGGAGAGAGGACAGAGAGGGGGAGAGAGGACAGAGAGGGGGAGAGAGAACAGAGAGAAGGAGAGAGGACAGAGAGAAGGAGAGAGGACAGAGAGGAGGAGAGAGGACAGAGAGGAGGAGAGAGAACAGAGAGGAGGAGAGAGGACAGAGAGGAGGGGAGAGAACAGAGAGGAGGAGAGAGGACAGAGAGGAGGGAGGACAGAGAGGAGAGAGGACAGAGAGAAGGAGAGAGGACAGAGAGGAGGAGAGAGGACAGAGAGGAGGAGAGAGGAGAAGAGGAGGATACAGGATGTGTGGATGTGGAGGAGGTCTTTTCCATCCCAGTTTTTGCAGTCTTACCCTTTAACGTTTCCCAAACTGCGGTGGTGGCGGCCCGCTGCAGAAGGATGTGGCATCTGTTGTGTGTGCGTTGCCAGGTCCATTATCTCAGATCCTCCTGTGGCTCCGGGCTGAACCAGGCTGGACCAGGACATGTCGGTGAACCATTACAGAGGCAGCCGACAAACGACTCTGAGCTTTAGCCAAGAACAGACTGAGATGGACATTTTAATGGCACTCATAAAAAAAGTGTGTCTTTACTGCTCACATGGTGCTCACACATGGTCCTCACACATGGTCCTCACACACGGTCCTCACACACGGTCCTCACACACGGTCCTCACACACGGTCCTCACGGTCCTCACAAGCGGTCCTCACACATGGTCTTCACACATGGTCCTCGCACATGGTTCTCACACACGGTCCTCACGGTCCTCACAAGCGGTCCTCACACATGGTCCTTGCACATGGCCCTCATACATGGTCTTCGCACATGGTCCTCGCACACGGTCCTCACACACGGTCATCGCACACGGTCCTCACACACGGTCCTCACACATGGTCCTTGCACATGGCCCTCATACATGGTCTTCACACATGGTCCTCATCATGGTTCTCACACATGGTCCTCACACATGGTTCTCACACATGACCCTCATACATGGTTCTCACACATGGTCCTCACACATGGTCCTCACACATGATCCTCACACATGGTCCTCACACATGATTCTCACACATGGTCCTCACACATGGTCCTCACACATGATCCTCACACATGGTTCTCACACATGATCCTCACACACGGTCCTCACACATGGTCCTCACACACGATCCTCACACATGGTCCTCACACATGATCCTCACACACGGTCCTCACACATGGTCTTCACACACGGTCCTCACACACATGATCCTCACACATGACCCTCATACATGGTCCTCACACATGGTCCTCACACACGGTCCTCGCACATGGTCCTCACACATGATCCTCACACATGGTCCTCAAACATGATCCTCACACATGGTCCTCACACATGACCCTCACACATGGTCCTCACACATGACCCTCATACATGGTTCTCACACATGATCCTCACACATGGTCCTCACACATGATCCTCACACATGGTCCTCACACATGGTCCTCAAACATGATCCTCACACATGGTCCTCACACATGACCCTCACACATGGTCCTCACACATGACCCTCATACATGGTTCTCACACATGATCCTCACACATGGTCCTCACACATGATCCTCACACATGGTCCTCACACACGATCCTCACACATGGTCCTCACACATGATCCTCACACACGGTCCTCACACATGGTCCTCACACACGATCCTCACACATGGTCCTCACACATGGACCTTTGTTATATTTATTATAATTCACTGATGATTTAAACACATACAAACTGAATAGAGTCAAACACTTCTCTTCAGGTTTTACACTAATTCATTCAGATAAAAAAATTATGATTTTACCGTAAAATCGCAGAGTCCTGGATCTAAAGCCCACACACTTTTCCATTTTTTTTTTCTCTGTGATGCCGGAGGGTCTAAGGCCAGAGATTAGTTTTGTTTTGTTGATTTGTATGTTTTAATGAACGTTTATCGTCCTCTGCCTCTGGACCAATGGCTCTGATTCTTATAACTGCATTTCCTCTTTTTGATTCAGATTTTATAAACTTGTAAAGTAATCTGAGACGACTGCTGCTGTGGGTTAGAGGTTTACAAAAATAAGTTGAATTGCTGTCAGACTGTATAACGAGAACGGCTGAGTCTGTACAAGAGTCACTGATAAGAATTCACAAGTCACTTTACCTGTTATTATTTTTATTATTATTATTATTATTATTATTATCACTGCACTGTTGCACATCCATCTGATATTTTGCCATTCTCTAGTCACTTTACTATTGTTTATTCTGCTCATAGTCTCTGCTGCTACAGAACAACAAACATCTGTAAATACTCTTGAACCATGTGACACATTATAGCTCCAGAAATTACTTTTTTATTCAATTTTACCATCATATTATCTTACTTTTAAAACTCTATCATCTCTAATCTTAAATAATAAACTGATGTGTGCGTCTGAGTCTCATTTTCCTTCTTTCTCTGCTGTATTTTTGACCCATGTGACCCTGACCATGTGACCCTGACCCTGACCCTATAGTACAGATGGAAATATAATCTGCATATTTACATTCATGTTTTTAATGTCTCTGTTCATCGACATGCACTGTTCCATTCAAAAAAATAAAAATATAATGTGCGGCCATGACACTGAAATCTCCCTCTGTGGGATGAAGAAAGGAATATTTTATCTGAATAGAATTGAAGTGAACAAATATTAAAATCCGCCGTTATTTCTGCCTCTCATGAAGTTCTTTTGCAGATGTTTGAAACCGGAGCCTTGGGTTTGGTGAAGGTGAAAACATGACCCAGATATGTTTGTAAAGAAACGTGTGCCCTCGGCCCGTCCCTGCAGCAGGCAGTGGCCCACATTGAAGCGAGATGGAGTGGCCCACATTGAAGCGAGATGGAGTGGCCCACATTGAAGCGAGATGCAGTGGCCCACATTGAAGCGAGATGCAGTGGCCCACATTGAAGCAAGATGCAGTGGCCCACATTGAAGCGAGATGGAGTGGCCCACATTGAAGCAAGATGCAGTGGCCCACATTGAAGCGAGATGGCGTGGCCCACATTGAAGCAAGATGGAGTGGCCCACATTGAAGCGAGATGGAGTGGCCCACATTGAAGCGAGATGGAGTGGCCCACATTACCTGTTCACAGACAATAGTGTTCTTTATGGTTTTGTGTTTATGAGCGAATGCTTGGTTCATGTTCACTCACGGGCACTCGGGCAGAGAGAGGAAGATGGTCCAAGGAGATATTTTAACACTAAAAAAGGGTGTTTTAAAAAGATTCATTATAAAAGTCACCAGGAGAGGTCAGTGTTGCTCCATTTATGAACACATCCTCAGCTGCTGCACAAGACCCAGGCCTAGACCATGGTCATAGTTCCAGGTGAGGCCTAGACCATGGTCATAGTTCCAGGTGAGGCCTAGACCATGGTCATAGTTCCAGGTCAGGCCTAGCCTCTGAGACCCGGACTTAGACCTCTGAGACCCGGCCCCGGAGGTCTGAGACCCCCCCGGACCTCCTCTGAGACCCGGACTTAGGACCTCTGAGACTGGCCCTGGAGGTCTGAGACCCCCCCGGACCTCTGGGACCCGGACTTAGACCTCTGGGACCCGGACTTAGTCCTCTGAGACTGGCCCCGGAGGTCTGAGACCCCCCCGGACCTCTGAGACCCGGACTTAGACCTCTGAGACCCGGCCCCGGAGGTCTGAGACCCCCCCGGACCTCTGGGACCCGGACTTAGACCTCTGAGACCCGGCCCCGGAGGTCTGAGACCCCCCCGGACCTCTGGGACCCGGACTTAGACCTCTGAGACCCGGCCCCGGAGGTCTGAGACCCCCCCGGACCTCTGGGACCCAGACTTAGACCTCTGAGACTGGCCCTGGAGGTCTGAGACCCCCCCGGACCTCTGGGACCCGGACTTAGACCACTGAGACCCGGACTTAGACCTCTGAGACTGGCCCCGGAGGTCTGAGACCCCCCCGGACCTCTGGGACCCGGACCTAGAGCTCTGAGACCGGACACAGACCGCTGAGACTGGCCCTGGAGGTCTGAGAAACACTTAGAAACTCCAAGTTTTCATTTGAAAGGTTGTGCTGCCATCTTGTGGACAAAGCCAACTTCCAACTTTCGCTTCCAACTTTTGCTTCCACATTTAATGGACGCACATACAAATCTGGAAGCAAAACTTGGAAGTAAGCGATTTCAATGCAAAGTCAATGGGAAAATCCTAACCCTAACCCTAACCCTAACCCTAACCCTAACCCTAACCCTAACCCTAACCCTAACCCTAGTAGAGTAGAGCTAAAGTCTAGCCTAGCTCCTGGCCCTAACCTTAACCATAGAGGGGAACAGCCCTAAACTTAACCAGTCACAGGAAGACATAAATTGGAAACTAAATTAGTTCATTGGTTACTCAACAAGAGTGGGGGGGCGGAGCCTGTACACCATATAAAAGAGGACACCGAACAGAGTGCCTCCAGTCAGTGTAGAACTCGCCTGAAGAAGACACAAGAAGCTGTCGAAACGTAGCGCATACAATTTTTCTACACATACACTCTACTATAGAGCAATTTTTTGAACCCCCTGGACACAAGATGGCGGCCATCATGGTGGTTGCCAGTGCCCAGAACACCCGCTTGGTCCAGAGTCAGGGAGAGGGCCCGTGCATTTTGTTGTACCCTTCGGGGGACAATGACTTTGTATACTAATTACTGGCCAGTGCCTCGCCCAGTCTCTGGACACCATGACCTTAACTCAAGGCACTAGCATTAGCATCAGGGAAGAACCCAATTGAAACTAAATTTGTTCAATTCTAGTATACAATCTTGTAAACGTGGAGACAATATGCAAGTCGCAATTGATCTTCATGTTGTGCAGGAAACAAGCAGCCAAAATGCGCACTTGGACTACTGTCAAGATTGTGGCCATAGTAGAGTAGAGCTAAAGTCTAGCCTAGCTCCTGGCCCTAACCTTAACCATAGAGGGGAACAGCCCTAAACTTAACCAGTCACAGGAAGACATAAATTGGAAACTAAATTAGTTCATTGGTTACTCAACAAGAGTGGGGGGGCGGAGCCTGTACACCATATAAAAGAGGACACCGAACAGAGTGCCTCCAGTCAGTGTAGAACTCGCCTGAAGAAGACACAAGAAGCTGTCGAAACGTAGCGCATACAATTTTTCTACACATACACTCTACTATAGAGCAATTTTTTGAACCCCCTGGACACAAGATGGCGGCCATCATGGTGGTTGCCAGTGCCCAGAACACTCGCTTGGTCCAGAGTCAGGGAGAGGGCCCGTGCATTTTGTTGTACCCTTCGGGGGACAATGACTTTGTATACTAATTACTGGCCAGTGCCTCGCCCAGTCTCTGGACACCATGACCTTAACTCAAGGCACTAGCATTAGCATCAGGGAAGAACCCAATTGAAACTAAATTTGTTCAATTCTAGTATACAATCTTGTAAACGTGGAGACAATATGCAAGTCGCAATTGATCTTCATGTTGTGCAGGAAACAAGCAGCCAAAATGCGCACTTGGACTACTGTCAAGATTGTGGCCATAGTAGAGTAGAGCTAAAGTCTAGCCTAGCTCCTGGCCCTAACCTTAACCATAGAGGGGAACAGCCCTAAACTTAACCAGTCACAGGAAGACATAAATTGGAAACTAAATTAGTTCATTGGTTACTCAACAAGAGTGGGGGGGCGGAGCCTGTACACCATATAAAAGAGGACACCGAACAGAGTGCCTCCAGTCAGTGAGAACTCGCCTGAAGAAGACACAAGAAGCTGTCGAAACGTAGCGCATACAATTTTTCTACACATACACTCTACTATAGAGCAATTTTTTGAACCCCCTGGACACAAGATGGCGGCCATCATGGTGGTTGCCAGTGCCCAGAACACTCGCTTGGTCCAGAGTCAGGGAGAGGGCCCGTGCATTTTGTTGTACCCTTCGGGGGACAATGACTTTGTATACTAATTACTGGCCAGTGCCTCGCCCAGTCTCTGGACACCATGACCTTAACTCAAGGCACTAGCATTAGCATCAGGGAAGAACCCAATTGAAACTAAATTTGTTCAATTCTAGTATACAATCTTGTAAACGTGGAGACAATATGCAAGTCGCAATTGATCTTCATGTTGTGCAGGAAACAAGCAGCCAAAATGCGCACTTGGACTACTGTCAAGATTGTGGCCATAGTAGAGTAGAGCTAAAGTCTAGCCTAGCTCCTGGCCCTAACCTTAACCATAGAGGGGAACAGCCCTAAACTTAACCAGTCACAGGAAGACATAAATTGGAAACTAAATTAGTTCATTGGTTACTCAACAAGAGTGGGGGGGCGGAGCCTGTACACCATATAAAAGAGGACACCGAACAGAGTGCCTCCAGTCAGTGTAGAACTCGCCTGAAGAAGACACAAGAAGCTGTCGAAACGTAGCGCATACAATTTTTCTACACATACACTCTACTATAGAGCAATTTTTTGAACCCCCTGGACACAAGATGGCGGCCATCATGGTGGTTGCCAGTGCCCAGAACACTCGCTTGGTCCAGAGTCAGGGAGAGGGCCCGTGCATTTTGTTGTACCCTTCGGGGGACAATGACTTTGTATACTAACCCTAACCCTAACCCTAACCCTAACCTTAACCCTATCCCCAGCCCTAACCTTAACCCTAAACTTAACCATTCCCACCCCCACGTCTAACCTTAACCCTAACCCTAGCCCTAACCCTAACCTTAACCCTAACCCTAACCCTAACCCCAGCCCTAACCTTAATCCTAAACTTAACCATTCCCGACCCTACGCCTAACCTTAACCACCTTCTCAACCACCATACATAAATTGACCACACTTACCTGTGAGAGGCCCCCATCAGGAACCAGGAAGTGGAGGGTGCAGCCGGGTCACACTGTAAGCACAGTTATTTTAATTTAAAAAGAAAAGGGGATTACAAAGAAAAAGGAAATGAAAACCTGTAAAAAAAGTACAAAAAATAAATAAAAACACAAAAAAATAAAAAAATATAATTAAAAACATTCTATAAAAAAGATTACATTGTTCAAGGTTAAAAAATAGTCAAATGTTCGTGACTTGGCTTTATTATTATTGTTTTATCTTATTTAAGTTCAGTAGAACTCACTTTAAGTTACATTTGATCCTTTTAAGTTCAAATTAGAACTCATTTTAAGTTAAACAGTTATATTTTTTGAATCCTCCGGGTTTAAATCGGAGGAGCCAATCAGAGCGCGGGGGGCGGAGCCGAGCTATAATAGCGGCCGCTCGCACCCACCAGACTCATTCATTCTCTTGCTCGCCTAGTGAACACATCCTGAAGAAGACCTACTTGGTCGAAACGTCGATTCATTGTTCACTAACCCACTTATTACATATTCGTTAGAGTATGGCGAATGACGGACCTTGGGCTCAGCCCCGTGGTCGCCGAAGGTGGCACCTGCAGGGCCACAGCGGTGACCGCCTGAGCCTGGGGACCCGATGGGGGTCTGGCAGCAGGGGGAGGGCCCGTGCCTCCACTCCTCCGTCCAGGGGGCAGTCTCCATACTACCCTAACCCTAACCCTTTTTAAATTGGAACGCCCCCTGGCGGATGGGGCTGGGAAATGCTGTCAAATATTGTTACTGAGCTTTCATGAGTGTAGTTACACGATATATGATTTATTGTAAATAAAATATAATAGTTCATGACTTAAAAATGACTTTAAATATAGCCTGTTCTGTCTCTCCACCTGCCTCCCTCTACTGGCTGAAACGTGAAATGCTCATATGCAAATGAGGGCCATTCCCAGAGGGCCATCTTGAGTTTCTTCGCTATACCTAACCCTAACCCTAACCCAGCTTACGTTTGTCAGCTGTGTGGCTCTCTGCATGAATGGAGAATATGTTGACTACAAGAGGATGAAGGACCTTGCTAATGAGATGCTCCTAACGCAGTCGACATTGAAAAAACTCACCATTCAAGGGCATGAATTGCTGGAAAATTTCACTGCGTTTCGAGTTTGGAAGTTGAACAAACAAATTCCTTACCGGCTTTTAAAAACATTGCCATCCGGGAGAAAAACTGCTTCCAAAACCTTAGACGAACCACCGAAGCAATCAAGCGATTTGGATCGGTGCGAGGAAGTTGAAGACCAGGTCCCAAGCATCAAGTCTGTCAGCAGGGTGCTTCCAAAAGGCATGAGAGTGGCGTGGAGTGCACTTGAGAAGACACTGGTGAATACAGACAGCAACATTACCCACAGACAGGCCTACAGCAGATATCTAAAGGTCTGTCAGGAGACTAACCTCCAAATCAGAACATTTCAAGCCTTCAAAACAAAGAGAAGGCAATTAATGACTGAGGCTTTGTAAATATTGTGTGTGTTCCGTGTGTTCTTAGTTGTTGGATGAGTTAGTTTTATAGTTAAGCAGTTGATATCAAGTTCGTAGGTAGCAGAAAAAAAAAAATAATAATAATAATAATAATAAAAAAACACAAAAAAATACATCCCCCACATGGACTCTGCCTTGTCGTGGCGTGGGGGCTTAACTGCCTCTGTGGTCCTGTGAAATGTGGAGAATGGGTCTACCTAGCAGGGCTATTGACCAGCTGGGTTGGGCCAATCCCCACAATTCAATGGATCAATGAGGCAAAACCAAAGAGTCCAAATCCTAACAAATCAAGCCAACCATTTAACAGACTTTTGCACTTAATAAAAGGACAGATATGGGTCACAGGGGCCTGTTATTTGTGTATGGTCAAATAAAATTGTCAGATATTTGATTGTTTTACTTTTTAGTTGTTTTAATTTGTTAACTTGTGACATCATTACCTGCTGTTCTCTCCCCTGCATCTCCGCTCCTTGTTTAGTCCGTCGCTTCCCAGTGTGTGTGCGCATGACCCAATGTAAGTGTGAGAGTTTGCATGAATAGCTAGTATTATCATTAAAAGTGTATTTGTGTAACTTGCTTCGTAACTTGTTTGAGTGTGTTTAGTAGTTTATTATTAGATGTATCTCATTTGTCTATCAATAGTTTATAGTGTCTGCTAATGTTTTAACTATTCATACTTTTTCTGATCAATTTTTTTCACTGAGTTAGGTTTTTCCTCTCGTTTTCCATCGCTATAGTTTCAGTAAAGTTAATTTTTCTTATAGTGCGAGCATGCGGCCGCTCTTAGTGTGTTGGCATGGTGCGACCACTAGAGGGAACCAAAAGCAAGCAAATAACTCACGGATCCCTCACCTCGTTCTTTTCACCTGTTAGTGCCTTAAATATTTGTAAATAGTTATTTTTATGATTATAAGCTCGCTTTGTTATTGTTTTTTTTCTTCTTATATTTGTGAATATTGTAAGTACTTTTTTCCACCATCATCTAAATACTATTTATGATTATAACATTTTTGAAAATATGTCACTTTTTGTCTTGGCCCTGAGACCCTTTCTCTGGACCTACGTACCAGCGATTTATAAACAGGTAGGTGCGAGGGCAGCTATGGGAGCGGGTCCTTCCACGGAGCAAACCAAATAACTTTAGCAGTGACTGAATCCGAGTGAGAATCAGAGACGTGAAAGCGTTGCTGCTTACACTGGCTGTTTATGAGCGGAGGAGGAGGAGCGAGACAGAAGAGCGAACAGGTGTGTGAGGAGGAGCAGCAGCGAGGAGGAGCGAGACAGAGAAGCCAGACGGAGGTGTGTGAGGAGGAGCAAGACAGAGGAGCAAACATGTGCGTGAGGAGGAGCAGCGAGGAGGAGCGAGACAGAGACGCCAGACGGAGGTGTGTGAGGAGGAGCAGCGAGGAGGAGCGAGACAGAGGTACACATCAGAAACATATTAAAGCATTAACAAACAGCGCATGCCCTACTTAAGTGCTCACAGTAGACAGTGTTAATGCAAGTGCAGTGGATTTCGGGCATAAAGAGCTTTGTTATGGTCAGAGTGAGTGGAGGCGATGGCAAAAACTTTATTTGATAGAAAGAAGCAGTTCAAAAACGATACCCTTATCCTCCGCAATTAACATGTGTTCCACACTCTGCTCTGAGAATTTGGGAGAGGTTTGTGGTGTGTTGTGTAGAAATAAACAAAGTAGATTAATGTTGAATTATTATCAATTAATTGAAATATACACACCTATCTTTAGATTTTTTTTACAAATAGTTCTTACTACTGTAGTCGTTGTTGAAGGTTTCAAATAATTTAATATGGAAGAAATAGCTTGAACGGATTTCTATTAAATAAATATTTGTATGATGTCCGGACCCCTGGTTTATAGTGTCTGCTAATATGGCCCTATCTATTACTACTTTTTCTGATCACCTGTTTCATTGAGTTATGTATTTCCCATCGTTTTCCATCGCTATAGTTTCAATAAACTTACTTTTTCTTATAGTGCGAGCACGCTGCCACTAATAGTGTGTTGGCGCGGCGCGGCCACTAGAGGGAGCCAAAAGCGAGCAAATCATTCCCAGATTTCTCTCCTTGTTCTTTTCAACTGTTATATTTGTAAATAGTTATTTTTATAATTCTAAACTCACTTTTTGTTATTGTTTTAGTTTCTTATATTTATAAATATTATTATTTTTTTGCCTTTCTCGCTGTCCCATTCATTTCAATGCGGAACTTAAAACGTGTATAACTCCCGAACCAAAGGTCCTAGAGACTTGAAGGTCTTCTGAACACGCCAGTCTTGGTCCCGAGACTCTGCGACTTTCGGTTCCGGAGATATACAAAAAACAAAGTTTTTTTGGCAGATATCGCGAGAATGGAAAGTCCCACAGTAGAATGGCTGGCACCATTTGAAAGCCAACCTCATAGTACGGGGGGGTACATCTTGGTTTCAATGCTCTACGAAGTTCCGTTTCTGAGATATGAGCCCTCAAACTTTTATGGTGGGGGGTACATTAAGTGGTTTTTACCCCCCTATTCTAACCCTAACCCTAACCCTAACCCTCTCATATTGCTGTGGTGAAACACACTTCTGCGCCCTGCATTTGCTGATACCAGGCACCGGCTGCTACGATCCACACTGGTCAGACATATACAAAACCGAGAGAAAAAGCTGCAACTTTGGTGAATCCATGCATCCTCTTTCTATTTGTAACATCTGTAAGTAAATAATGGAAGTGCTGTTTAAGGTCACAATATTGAACCACTGGCGATAGGGAGGATCGCTGTTATTGTTTATTTCCGCCGGATGTTTTGGTGACTGGTGGGCAAACAGCTGATTTTGAAAATAAACAAGCTTGAAGAGCTGTTTATATAAATCACAGATCTTTTACAGCGCCGATCTTTTCCCAGAAGCAATGCTCTGTTTGTGAACGTTGTTTTGACCCACCATAGAACTATTATTATCTATTTAATACATTTGCGTTGCCCACCAGTGCCTCGGACGTGACGACACGGCGATCCCCCTAATAGCGCACAGCGTCTTAATCACGTCTAAACCAGGACTAAACCAAGGTCTAAAATAGGAAAAAATCACGGACTCAATCTGGATTTAGCCGGGACTAAATCAAGAAGTAAGTAGGACTAGAGCAGAGACTGAAGTCAAGGTCTGAACCAGGACTAAACTAGGTATTACTATTATTAATATTATGTGCATTTATCTTTGTGATTTAGTGTTTCTTAAAAAGTTGGCTGGATGCATTCACACTTGGAGAATTAGGGCCATCACTTGGGGGTCAAAGTGACTTCTATCCATATATCCCTACAGCCTACAGCTCCCATGGCCCAGCCCTTGGGAGCTATTAGTAGCCCGTGCCTAAAAACAGCACTCATTCTAACCACATCGGGAATAATCCTAACCCCAGCACTGGCTCTAAACCTAACACACAGGCCCGTTGCTAAACTTAAACTTACGACTTTAAAACGGCACTCATCCCAACTCAATATTCCCTAGAATTCAATCTAAAAATACCCAAAAAATATATATTGTTGCTTTAACCCTTGTCATAACTCCAGTCATGGGAAATTGTCTATCGTCGCTTGAACTGTTCTCAACTCCAGTTAGTGTCCTCTACCCAAAACAATATTTTGTAATATAACACCTTTTAGTGCAGTTGGAATAGGAAAGGACCAGTGCATTTTGGCTCTCCTTAACCGTTCATTCACATGGAATGAACAGGGAGGTCATCGGAACATTTCCCTAGCCTAACCCTTTCATTTGGCTTAATATTGTCATTTTTTTTCTATTCATTTCTCCATTAAATCCAGTTGTGTGCTGGGTTAGAGAGCCATATACCCCCACATTGGCCCTAACCTTAAGGTCAGTGGACTCTTGCCTGAACCTATTTTTTGGGAAGGACAGTTTCAGTTTGGCATATTATCATCTTTTGCATTTGTGTTAGTTGGTTATTTTCACGTGTGTGGAACTATTTGGTGTCTAGCTCAGGTTTGGTGTCTAGCTCAGGTGAGTAATTCAGGTATGGCCCGTGCAGAGCCCAACTCCTGTTTGGGAGTTGGGGCTAACTCAAGCACCTAACCCCTTTCCCTAACCCATTTTTACTACTTTTTTGTGTGTGTTCAGATATGGAGAATCAATTTAGCGCTGTCGCTAAAGTTATCCTAAATCTGAGGGATTTGAACTGCCATTTGTTCTCTTTCAAGAGCGATGTCCAACAGTTATTCCAATACCACTCCCGTGCCTCCTCAAACGGTAAGAACAGTTTACACGTTCAGATGTATTTGATTTGATTTTGGACAATGTTTGTTATGTTAGACCTGCGTCTACTACGACACCCTGCGTTGGACTAATTTTTAAACACGGAGAAAGATGTGGCTGGCTAGAGATGACTGTAATGGTGACCGTAAATCACTCAAATCCATTCATGAGTCTAGTTTTGTGAATTGAATGCTGGAAAATAAAAACAAACGTACATTTAAAACGTATCAATCAATCAATCAAAGTTTATTTGTAGAGCGCCTTTCATACACAGGGCAACACAAAGCGCTTCACAGTCCACATCACAAATCATCACATAAAACAAACACCAGAATCACAATTAAAACATTAAAATCACACAAAAGATTAAAACACAATTAAAACATTAAAATCACACAAAAGAATAAAACCATTAAAACTTTCAAAATTACACAAGAAATTTAAAAAAATAAATAAATGACAGCAGTGCATTAAAAATGGAGATAAAATCCTTCAGTTATATGCACAGGCAAACAGAACAGTCTTTTACCTGGATTTGAACATTGACAGAGTAGACGCCTCCCTCACATTTTCAGGGAGATTGTTCCAGATCTTAGCTGCATGGATCTGAAACGCAGCCTCCCCATGTTTGGTTCTCACTCTGGGCACCAGCAGGAGGCCAGTCCCTGTGCTCCTCAGAGTCCGGGCTGGTTCATATGACACCAACATGTCACTAATGTATTCTGGTGCAAGGCCATGGAGAGACTTGTACACAAGCAGAGCCGTTTTAAAATCTATTCTTTGAGCCACAGGAAGCCAGTGCAGAGACCTGAGGACCGGACTAATATGGTCATACTTCCTGGTTCCTGTCAGGACTCTAGCTGCTGCATTTTGGATGTACTGCAGCTGCTTACAGGTCTGTTTGGACAGACAGGCCATTGCAGTAGTCTAGCCTGCTGGAGACAAATGCATGGACAAGAATCTCCAAGTCTGCCCTGGACACTATATTTCTAACTTTGGCAATGTTCTTCAGATGGTAAAAAGCTGTTGATGTTATTGATTTTATGTGGCTATTGAAATTTAGGTCTGAGTCCAGTATTACCCCCAAATTTCTGACCTTGTCTGAAGGAAGTAGGGAGAGAGACTGAAGTTGACAAATGACGCCCTCTCTTTGTTTCTGGGGACCAAAGACAATGATTTCGGTTTTGTCTGCATTTAGCTGGAGGAAATTATTTTGCATCCAGTCACTGATCTGTTGGATACAGTGAAGGAGCAAATCCAGTGGTCCATGTTCTCCTGCAGTCAGTGAGACATAGATCTGAGTGTCGTCAGCGTAATTGTGGTAGGACACTTTGTTTCTTTGTATTAACTGACCTAACGGCAGCATGTAGAGATTAAATAGGAGAGGTCCCAGGATCGACCCCTGTGGTACACCACAGGTCAGGGCCACATCATCTGAGACGCAGTCTCCAATCTCCACAGAGTACTTCCTATCCTCCAGGTAAGACCTAAACCAGTCTAGGGCTGTGCCAGTGACACCAACCCAGTCCTCCAGTCTCTGCATGAGGATCTCATGGTCGACAGTGTCGAACGCGGCACTAAGATCTAACATGACCAAAACTGTGACTTTACCTGCATCAGTGTGAAGTCGAATGTCGTTTGTTACCTTCACTAGAGCGGTCTCAGTGCTGTGGTGGGGTCTAAACCCAGACTGGAACATATCAAAAGAATTATTCATTGTTAAAAATTCAGTAAGTTGTTGGGAGGCCACTTTTTCAAGAATTTTTCCAATAAATGGCAGATTCGATATGGGGCGATAATTTTGAAGTCCCGCAGGATCCAGACTGCTTTTTTAGAGGTCTTATGACTGCTGTTTTTAGGGCCATAGGAAATGTTCCTGACGACAGAGACATGTTTACTATTTGTGTCAGTGAAGGTAACAAACTGCTCAGGACGGACTTCAGAAATTTAGAGGGCAATATATCCAGGCTACATGTGGAGGAGCTCAGACTCATGATTATCTTTTTGACAGTTTCAGTATCCACAGGTGCAAAGTGAGTTAGCTCAAAAAGCTTCTCTGGCTGTTGCATTGTTATACGTGCTGTGGAGGTGATAGTGTTTTTGATTCCTTGTACTTTGTCATCGAAAAACTGTGCGAACTCATTACACCTAGATTTAGAGGAAAATTCTAGGGGCAACTTTACAGGGGGGTTCGTTAATCTACCAACTGTTGAAAACATAACACGAAAATTGTTACTGCAACCTCCAATAATGTCAGAAAAATACATTTCTCTTGTTCTACGTAGAACCCGGTTAAATTCACCCAACTCATCTTTAAAGATTTCATAATCGCCCTGGAAATTGGACTTTCGCCACTTCCGTTCGGCCCTCCGGCACTCTTGCTTCTGTGCCCTAACCGAGTCTGCCTTAGTCCATGGGGCCTTTTTCTTACTGGTAACTATTTTAACCGTCACAGGAGCAATGGCGTCCAGAACAGTCAGAACACTGGTGGTGACAGAGTTATACAATTCATCAACAGTAGAGCATGGAGTTTTCTCAAAATTTAGCATTCCCATGAACAGTTCACTTGTGTTTTCATGTATGTGTCTTCTTCTAACAGTTGTAAATTCAGCTGATGGTTTGCTAGCAAAACACATGTCAAAAAATACACAGAAATGATCTGACAAAGCAACATCAACTACATTAACATTTGATACATTAACCCCCTTTGTAATTAGCAGGTCAAGAGTGTGCCCCCTGCTGTGGGTGGGGCCACTCACGTGCTGAATGAAACCAAAGCTCTCAAATACAGAAGCCAGCTCCTTTGCATTTCTGTCATCAACATTATCAACATGTACATTAAAATCACCTGTAATAACTAAACTATCAAAATCTGTGCACACGAATGAAAGTAGTTCAGTAAAATGGTCAATAAAATCGCAACATGACTGTGGTGGCCTGTACAGGACAATGAAAAGAGTAGAAGATTGCTTTTGTTCCATTTTAAAAGAAATATACTCAAACGATGAAAAATTTCCAAGGGGCATTCTATGGGAGACAAAGTGCTCTCTAAAACGTACTCTCCGAGCCAAGCCCACCATAGGCGCACTGCCACCCGCTGTGCTGCCCTGTGCATCGTTCGTCTGTACCCTCAGGACCCTGACCTATTAGAGAAGCACAATACTTGTGGAACACATGGGACTACTTGTACTAACTGTAATACTTGTCCATGTGTCTTCAATGTTGCAGAGGAACAGACCGCCGCCATGGGCGCTTTCGCCGCGCCTGCTGCCCAAACGCTCCCGACTCGGGGAGAAGAAGGCGACCAAGAAAATTTTGCTATGACGGCAGCAGACAACGCCATGACACTCGTCTCTCTGTTTGGAAGTTTTTCCGACCCTTCGGACTTCCTTAGCCATGAAGATGTCAGAATTACTGACATCCGACACGTGTGGACAGCACAGAGCGGGATACTATTTTGGAATATAAATTGGACATTGACGGTGTGGTAATTGAACTGAACTCATTCTCGGCAGTAAACATGTGTCTGTACTACATTACTTTCCCTACGCCAAACAAAATGACTCTGAAAGGGATGTTCCATCAGTTGAAAAAACATTATTCACCAGGACATTACTCCCCGGCCCAATTCAAGCTTTTCAAAAGATCCAAAGGCATCATTCTGGCTCACCAACAGGTGTGTATATCCACAGACTGCGGGCACGCGCGCGGTAACTTTGCAACTACATATATGTAACCTTTGTCCTAACGTATTGAGGTGCCCCAAACGGGCAACGCGCTGGCCCCATACAGCAACGCCAGCATTTGGTTTGGATTGTAAAATGCTGATCCTGGCCATACAGGAGAAAAAAAAAAGACTTTCACAATGATTGATTTCTTATATTCCTTCAAACCATATTACTATGAGTCTCTGGCACTTGCTGCTATGCTACATTTGATAACTGTTTGGATTTTCTAAGTAAAAGCTTTGACTTGCCCTGTGACCTATTTGTAGGAAGCAGCTGTATTGGTGTTCCCAGAGGGCCATCTTGAGTTTCTTCGCTATACCTACAGCTACCGTTAACCCTAACTCTAACCCTAACCCTAACGCCCCCTGGCGGATGGGGCTGGGAAATGCTGTCAAATATTGTTACTGAGCTTTCATGAGTGTAGTTACACGATATATGATTTGAACTGAACACATCCACTCAACTCATATTGCCCTACTTACGTCATTGTTTTTCAACCTTTTTGGAGGCAAGGCACTTTTTTTTTTCATTGAAAACACCACGAGGCACACCACAGGCAGAACATGTAAAACAATATAGTTCATGACTTAAAAATGACTTTAAATATAGCCTGTTCTGTCTCTCCACCTGCCTCCCTCTACTGGCTGAAACGTGAAATGCTCATATGCAAATGAGGGCCATTCCCAGAGGGCCATCTTGAGTTTCTTCGCTATACCTACAGCTACCGTTAACCCTAAACCTAACCCTCAGGAGAAATGTTCATGTCACATTTGGCACGGATAGAATAAATTGTGTACAAACATGTTAAAATACAAAAATAAACAAAATACAAATATTAGCTATAATATAAGTATATAATTATATATATATATATATATATATATATATATATATATATATATATATATATATATATATATATACAGTGCCTTGCGAAAGTATTCGGCCCCCTTGAACCTTTCAACGTTTCGCCACATCTCAGGCTTCAAACATAAAGATATAACATTTTAATTTTTTGTCATGAATCAACAACAAGTGGGACACAATCGTGAAGTGGAACGAAAAGTATTGGATATTTTAAACTTTTTTAACAAATAAAAAACTGAAAAGTGGGGCATGCAATATTATTGGGCCCCTTTACTTTCAGTGCAGCAAACTCAGTCCAGAAGTTCAGTGAGGATCTTTGAATGATCCAATGTTGTCCTAAATGACTGATGATGATAAATAGAATGCACCTGTGTGTAAT
The DNA here is from genome assembly GCA_964034765.1 of Knipowitschia caucasica. Lineage (NCBI taxonomy): Eukaryota > Metazoa > Chordata > Actinopteri > Gobiiformes > Gobiidae > Knipowitschia > Knipowitschia caucasica. The sequence continues at coordinate 46,930,131 of OZ035828.1, read as the reverse complement.
CAAGTCTCCGTATAAATGCACCTGCTCTTTGATAGTCTCAGGGTTCTGTTTAAAGCACAGAGAGAACCATGAAGACAAAGGAACACACCAGGCAGGTCCGAGATACTGTTGTGGAGAAGTTTAAAGCCGGATTTGGATACAAAGAGATTTCCCAAGCTTTGAATATCTCAAGGAGCACTGTGCAAGCAGTTACATTGAAATGGAAGGAGTATCAGACCACTGCAAATCTACCAAGACCCGGCCGTCCCTCCAAACTTTCATCTCAAACAAGGACAAGACTGATCAGAGATGCAGTCAAGAGGCCCATGATCACTCTGGATGAACTGCAGATAACTACAGCTGAGGTGGGAGAGTCTGTCCATAGGACAACAATCAGTCGTGCACTGCACAAATCTGGCCTTTATGGAAGAGTGGCCATTTCTCAAAGATATCCATAAAAAGTCTGGTTTAAAGTTTGCCACAAGCCACCTGGGAAGACACACCAAACATGTGGAGGAAGGACTTTTTGGCCACAATGCAACACGATATGTTTGGCGTAAAAGCAACACAGCTCATCACCCTGAACACACCATCCCCACTGTCAAACATGGTGGTGGCAGCATCATGCTTTGGGCCTGCTTTTCTTCAGCAGGGACAGGGAAGATGGCTAAAATTGATGGGAAGATGGATGGAGCCAAATACAGGACCATTCTGGAAGAAAACCTGTTGGAGTCTGCAAAAGACCTGAGACTGGGACGGAGATTTATCTTCCAACAGGACAATGATCCAAAACATAAAGCCAAATCTACAATGGAATTCACAAATAGACGTATCCAGGTGTTAGAATCGCCAAGTCAAAGTCCAGACCTGAATCCAATCGAGAATCTGTGGAAAGAGCTGAAGACTGCTGTTCACAAACGCTCTCCATCCAACCTCACTGAGCTCCAGCTGTTTTGCAAGGAAGAATGGGCAAGAATTCCAGTCTCTTGATGTGCAAGAGTTGAAAGTGCGACGTAAGGACGTAACGTATGAGGATCATGGGAGACAGCACAGTATGTGTGTACTGCCTACACACATACTGCCTACACACATACTGCCTACACACCTACACTCAGCAGATGAATCCGTGACACTTCCCGGGTTTGATAAAGTGGATAACTCCAGTGGAATCTTTAGCGCTAACAAAACGATTCAAACGTACGTAAGACACATTCCTGCAACGTGAGTCCAGAAGATGGAGACCGCCCTCGCAGCGCGCTGATTGGTCGGACTCACGGGAAAGAGGGCCGTGATTGGAGGAGAGGAATGAAAGGGCGGAGTTTGTCGAAGCGGTGCGGTCATCGTCTCACGTGGAGACACATAGGACGGACACACGCGGATTCTCTCATTATACACACATAACATACATATGCATAAATATAAATACATATATACACATATATACATGTACAGTACAGACCAAACGTTTGGACACCTTCTCATTCAGTTTTTTATTTTCATGATTAAGAAAATTATTCCTTATTGGTCAAACAGCCCTTACACAGCCTGGTGTGGCTCTACAGCAATAGTCATGAAAAGAACTCAGTGAAGGAGAGAGGGTGTCCACACTTTTGGTCTCTACTGTATGTATGTATATGTGTGTAATATATATATATATATATATACTACATTCTGGTGTAGAATAAACACTGATGTTTAATAAACACTGATAAATGATGTGGTTTTATTGAACCAAAGACAAACTAAGAATTAAAATTGCACTTAAATTTTTAAGCAGCAAAAGATCAGAAGCACAAATACATATATATGTATATATATACATATATATACATATATACACTACTGTTCAGAAGTTTGGGGTCACATTGAAATGTCCTTATTTTTGAAGGAAAAGCTGTAGATAACTTTAAACTAGTCTTAACCAGGGCTGGACTGGCCATCGGGCGTACCGGGCAATGCCCGAAGGGCCGATGCCCATATTTGGGCCGGTCTGTTTGCCTCATACAAAACACATGTTTGTGAAAAGTGTAAATCCGTTGAGAAATGTTTGAGGGGCGCGCGCGTGTCCGCGGGGCACCTGCTGTATGTACTCGAATGGGATTCCGCCACCTCAGCGGCCGCAGTGTTCCCGCATCCAGCGGCTCTGAGCTGGACGCAGGAACCGCTCACAACACAACACGGTGAGCGCGTAGCCGCAACGTGACCATGTACCCAAGACCATAAACGTGCACAGGACCATGCATGTCTTTGCGTAATTTGTGCAGTGCACCCAATAAATACACCGCTGCAGAAAACAGTCCGCGTCTCCCCTCTCCTCTAAATTAAAGCTCGGGTACCTACATTTTCCATTGCATTAAAAGTTCATGTTTGAGCCCAAAAGTAAAATTTTGTGAACAGATTAAACAGATTTAGAGCCAGCTAATGGCTGACAATATGCATTTCAGAAATGTTTACCAATTCTCATCCCTGTAACAAACAATAGTGTTGTCTGTGTCTCCTCCCTCACTCTGAGACATGTTTATTACTCTGTTTAATGTAGACTATTGTACTTTATTTTATTGTTGAAACTGCAGACATCCTGATCCTCTACAGTATTTGCTTCCACATACTGTATAAACCAGGGGTCGGCAACCTTTAGTGCCCCTAAAGTGGCTCCTGGAGCCTTTTCAAAAATGTCTGAAAATGGAGTGTGAGGGCTCTATATTTTATTTCTAGTTTCAATGTGGTTTTTGTAGGAGGAAAAACATTCTTAACGTTTTTCAATGCTGCAAAAACTTGTATAAGTAATAATCAATTTTAGCATTTCTGTCAACGTAGTGCGTCATATCCTGTGACGCGGCCCGTGCCAGGCGGCCACTGCTGTAAACAAACCGGCGTGTGTGCATCATGGACTGTGTGTGCGCATGGATCCCAGAGATAAAGAGAGAGAGTCGATAAGACTGGACTAAGAATGAGAATGAACATTTGCTTTCAGTCAGTGAGGAAGGACTGCTTCATGTTTGTAATGAAAAGTGTTGTTGCAACAGGAGGAACAAAGAAGCTTTAAACACCGTTCACTGAAGGATTAATTCATCATAAAGTCAGAGCACCTATTTTCAGACTTCAAAAACCTTCGCTAAGACGGTGAAAGAAAAGGCCATTAAGGACATTCAGCTCCAGCAAACTTCAGCCTGTGATGGATATGAACAGACAGTGATGCAGGTGAACTGAGCCAAAAAGCAGATTTATTTACTGTATTTGTACAATTGCATGAAGGCAAAAAAATGGAAGTTAAACTTTAAGCAGAGGTAAGCAGTGGTGCGTCATTCTCTCCAGGACACGCTGCAATGAAAATACACATTTGATAATGTTTTTATGTGTTTGTAGCCTTTACTTTGTCATTTAGATATTAGTCTAATATAGCTAATATAGCTAATGTAGCTAAGGTAGCTAATACAGCTTCAGCCCCTGTTACCTTCATATAAGCCTTATACAACGCTGTTTTTTTTTTTGTCAAATATGGCTCCTTGAACCTTTTGAGTTGCCTGGGCCGCTAAAAAGGAAAAAATGCCTGGGCCGTTTTTTTGTCCCAGTCCAGCCCTGGTCTTAACTGTAAAGAAACAGACTCTAAAACACTGTTATGTGGTAAATGACTGTTCTTGCTGCAAATGTCTGGTTTTTGGTGCAATGTTGTAATTGCTGCAAATGGAGGATTCTTTGACGAAAGCAAAGTTTGATGTAAAACAAATCTTATTTCTGTCCTTGTCAATGTCTTGACTCTGTTTTCTATTCATTTCCCAACGTACGGTGGTGAATAAGTGACTTTTCATGGAAAACACTTGACCCCAAACTTTAGAACGGCAGTGTATATGTGTACATACATTTAACTCATGTTTATGGCAAAAACATTTACAAACACAATTTAAGCAACAACTACAATTTCACAAACATAAAAAAGAAACTTCATTTTTGGGGAAAATAACCAGAAATCCAGTGTTTGAGGCTCCGTCTTTAACTTAACACTTCCTGTTCATTCAAAAAAAGCAAAGAAACAGATTCACATGGCACAGAATATGTATATATAATATTCTTTACACACAGCTAAAGCTACATTTAAAAATAAAAAATAAAAACACACAACAGAAGTAGAAAGAGTAAAGTTTAGTTTTTGGCGTTAGAAACAGCTACAGTTCAAACTGTCGATCTCTGGAGTGAAGAACATTAGATTAAACATATATATTGTTTATGCAGATTGAAGCCTGTTACCATGGCAACCATTGACAATGAAGGCACTGAAAAGAGTTTGTGTGTCTGTATATGTGTGTCTGTCTGTATGTGTGTGTGTATATGTCTGTCTGAATATGTGTGTGTGTGTATATGTGTGTCTGTTTGTCTGTCTGTATATGTGTGTCTGTCTGTATATGTGTGTGTGTGTATATGTGTGTCTGTCTGTCTGTATATGTGTGTCTGTCTGTATATGTGTGTGTGTATATGTGTGTCTGTCTGTCTGTATATGTGTGTGTGTATATGTGTGTCTGTCTGTCTGTATATGTGTGTGTGTGTGTATATGTGTGTCTGTCTGTCTGTATATGTGTGTATATGTATATGTGTGTCTGTCTGTCTGTATGTATATGTGTGTGTGTGTATATGTGTGTCTGTCTGTCTATGTGTGTGTGTATATGTGTGTCTGTCTGTATATGTGTGTCTGTCTGTATGTATATGTGTGTCTGTCTGTATATGTGTGTCTGTCTGTCTGTATGTATATGTGTGTGTGTATATGTGTGTCTGTCTGTCTGTATGTATATGTGTGTGTGTATATGTGTGTCTGTCTGTCTGTCTGTATATGTGTGTGTGTGTATATGTGTGTCTGTATATGTGGGTGTGTATATGTATATGTGTATGTAGAGTAATACACATGTGTGTATATGTATGTATATAATGTGATCATGTGGTCATGTGACCATGTGACCATGTGGTCATGTGGTCATGTGACCATGTGACGTAGTCTTCATCCTGACACGCTCCAGACTGAAAGAGAAGAAGACTGTCATATTATTGTGAATGAAATAAAGAGAGAAATAAAGAACTGACCGATGATGATGATGACGATGATGAGGATGACGGCGATGAGGATGGCCCACATCTGAACCACACACACAACAGGTTAGAGAGAGACCAGAGAGAGACCAGAGAGAGACCAGAGAGAGACCAGAGAGAGACCAGAGAGAGACCAGAGAGAGACCAGAGAGAGACCAGAGAGAGACCAGAGAGAGGCCAGAGAGAGGCCAGAGAGAGACCAGAGAGACCAGAGAGAGACCAGAGAGAGACCAGAGAGAGACCAGAGAGAGACCAGAGAGAGACCAGAGAGAGAGACCAGAGAGAGACCAGAGAGACCAGAGAGAGAGACCAGAGAGAGACCAGAGAGAGACCAGAGAGAGACCAGAGAGAGACCAGAGAGAGAGACCAGAGAGAGACCAGAGAGAGACCAGAGAGAGACCAGAGAGAGGCCAGAGAGAGACCAGAGAGAGACCAGAGAGAGGCCAGAGAGAGACCAGAGAGAGACCAGAGAGAGACCAGAGAGAGACCAGAGAGAGAGACCAGAGAGAGACCAGAGAGAGACCAGAGAGAGGCCAGAGAGAGACCAGAGAGAGACCAGAGAGAGACCAGAGAGAGAGACCAGAGAGAGAGACCAGAGAGAGACCAGAGAGAGACCAGAGAGAGACCAGAGAGAGACCAGAGAGAGACCAGAGAGAGAGACCAGAGAGAGACCAGAGAGAGACCAGAGAGAGACCAGAGAGACCAGAGAGAGAGACCAGAGAGAGAGACCAGAGAGAGACCAGAGAGAGGCCAGAGAGAGGCCAGAGAGAGACCAGAGAGAGGCCAGAGAGAGGCCAGAGAGAGACCAGAGAGAGACCAGAGAGAGACCAGAGAGAGACCAGAGAGAGAGACCAGAGAGAGACCAGAGAGACCAGAGAGAGAGACCAGAGAGAGACCAGAGAGAGACCAGAGAGAGACCAGAGAGAGGCCAGAGAGAGACCAGAGAGAGACCAGAGAGAGGCCAGAGAGAGACCAGAGAGAGACCAGAGAGAGACCAGAGAGACCAGAGAGAGACCAGAGAGAGACCAGAGAGAGACCAGAGAGAGACCAGAGAGAGACCAGAGAGAGACCAGAGAGAGACCAGAGAGAGACCAGAGAGAGACCAGAGAGAGACCAGAGAGAGACCAGAGAGAGACCAGAGAGACCAGAGAGAGACCAGAGAGAGACCAGAGAGACCAGAGAGAGACCAGAGAGAGTTTTTTTGGAGCAGACTGTGTGCGTCCCTGTGTGCGTCCCTGTGTGCATCCCTGTGTGCGTCCCTGTGTGCGTCCCTGTGAGCGTCCCTGTGTGCGTCCCTGTGTGGGTCCCTGTGAGCGTCCCTGTGAGCGTCCCTGTGTGCGTCCCTGTGTGCGTCCCTGTGTGCGTCCCTGTGTGCGTCCCTGTGTGCGTCCCTTTGTGCGTCCCTGTGTGCGTCCCTGTGTGCGTCCCTGTGTGGGTCCCTGTGTGGGTCCCTGTGTGCGTCCCTGTGTGCGTCCCTGTGAGCTTCCCTGTGTGCGTCCCTGTGTGGGTCCCTGTGTGGGTCCCTGTGTGGGTCCCTGTGAGGGTCCCTGTGAGCGTGAGCTTCCCTGTGTGCGTCCCTGTGTGGGTCCCTGTGTGGGTCCCTGTGTGGGTCCCTGTGAGGGTCCCTGTGAGCGTCCCTGTGTGCGTCCCTGTGTGCGTCCCTGTGTGCGTCCCTGTGAGCGTCCCTGTGCGTCCCTTTGTGCGTCCCTGTGTGCGTCCCTGTGTGCGTCCCTGTGAGCGTCCCTGTGTGCGTCCCTTTGTGCGTCCCTGTGAGCGTCCCTGTGAGCGTCCCTGTGTGCGTCCCTGTGTGCGTCCCTGTGAGTCCGTCCCTGAGTCCGTTCCAGAGTCCGTCCCTGTGAGTCCGTCCCTGAGTCCGTTCCAGAGTCCGTCCCTGTGAGTCCGTCCCTGAGAGTCCGTCCCTGAGTCCGTCCCTGTGCTCAGTCCCTGTGCTCACACCTTGCAGTTCTTCCACCAGTACTTCCTCTTGAGTTTGGCGGCGCTGCTCTCGAACTGAGAGGCTCCGGCCTGAAGAGCGTCCGCTCGATCGTCCAGCTCCGACAGCTTCTGGTCTCGCTCCAGCACTTTGTCCACGTTCACTCTCATGATGTCCACCACCTGAACCCATCAGAACCAGCAGAACCATCAGAACCACAATGACCACCATGACCATCAGGACCATCAGGACCATCAGGACCATCAGAACCATCAGGACCAGCAGAACCACCAGGACCATCAGGACCAGCAGGACCATCAGAACCACCAGGACCATCAGGACCAGCAGGACCATCAGAACCACCAGGACCAGCAGGACCATCAGAACCACCTGAACCCAGCAGAACTATCAGAACCATCCGAACCACCAGAACCATCAGAACCACCAGGACCATCAGAACCAGCAGAACCCATCAGAACCACTTGAACCCAGCAGAACCAGTAGAACCATGAGAACCATCATGACCATCAGGACCATCAGGACCATCAGAACCATCAGAACCACCTGAACCCAGCAGAACCATCAGAACCACCTGAACCAGCAGAACCATCAGAACCATCAGGACCATCAGAACCACCTGAACCCAGCAGGACCATCAGACCCATCAGGACCATCAGAACCATCAGGACCATCAGAACCACCTGAACCCAGCAGAACCATCAGAACCACCAGGACCATCAGAACCATCAGGACCATCAGAACCATCAGGACCATCAGGACCATCAGAACCACCAGGACCATCAGAACCATCAGGACCATCAGACCCATCAGGACCATCAGAACCACCAGGACCATCAGAACCATCAGGACCATCAGACCCATCAGGACCATCAGAACCATCAGGACCAGCAGGACCATCAGAACCACCTGAACCCAGCAGAACTATCAGAACCATCAGAACCATCAGAACCACCAGAACCATCAGAACCACCAGGACCATCAGAACCAGCAGAACCATCATGACCATCAGGACCACCTGAACCCAGCAGAACTATCAGAACCACCTGAACCCAGCAGAACCATGAGAACCATCATGACCATCAGGACCATCAGAACCATCAGAACCACCTGAACCCAGCAGAACCATCAGAACCACCTGAACCAGCAGAACCATCAGGACCATCAGAACCACCTGAACCCAGCAGAACCATCAGAACCAGCAGAACCATCAGGACCATCAGAACCACCTGAACCCAGCAGAACCATGAGAACCATCATGACCATCAGGACCATCAGAACCATCAGAACCACCTGAACCCAGCAGAACCATCAGAACCACCTGAACCAGCAGAACCATCAGGACCATCAGAACCACCTGAACCCAGCAGAACCATCAGAACCAGCAGAACCATCAGAACCACCTGAACCCAGCAGAACCATCAGAACCACCTGAACCAGCAGAACCATCAGAACCAGCAGAACCATCAGGACTAGGGGTGCAACGGTTTGAAAAAATCACGGTTCGGTTCGTACCTCGGTTCAGAGGCCACGGTTCGGTTCATTTTTCGGTTCATTTTTCAAAAAAAAAGTGTTGTCTTTTTAATAAACACAGCTCATGTGGACTCGGCACCTGCTCTGACTGCCCCCCCTGACCTAGAAATGAATTAAGGGGAAGGAAATGGATGGATGGCATATTCCATCCATCCAATTATGTCTATTTAACATAATTAATGAAAAACAACACAAAGTGCAACATAAGAAGGCACTTTATGAGGATATTTACCCTCATATATTAAACCACCTTCCTGATTCTCCCGAGGAGGGGGTCCATTCTGGGCCCAGCCTCATTCACTGCATTTATTTAATCTTTGGCATTATCAGTTGTGACTGGGATATTAGTACTGGGCCTTTGTCTTCCATTCCTCCGCTGCTTGTGTCAGTACCTGAGCTGTGTGACTGTCGTAGAGGGGGCGTGTCTGCAGCGCCAGACTTCTCATCTCCCAGTCTGCGGTGATGAAGTGAGCGGTTCCGCTCATGGATCTATTATAGGTTCCGCGGGACGTCCAAGCGTCAGTCGTGAGCGCAGCTGAGGATGCGCGGGAGAGTTGACTTTAGCCCGGTCTGACTGTGCGTAAAGGAGCTGCTTAAATGCCGCGACAATAGGTGGTCGTTGAGACGCTTTTTTCACTCATGTCTTTCTTGTGCCACAGTGCTTACACATCGTGACAGTTTTGTCGAATATTAATTATCAGTGTAGTTACAGTGAAGCCAAAATGCTCTCATACTGGGGATTTAAATGACGCAGGGCTTTCAAGCATCTCCGTTCCTCCGCTCGCAATGACCGCGCTGTGTGTGGACTGAACAACGTGCGCACAACTTTTTTTTCATAAATCAAACCGCGGATCACGTCTGTACCGAACCGAAGACGTTGAACCGAACGGATCACGGATCAGTGATGAACCGTTGCACCTCTAATCAGGACCATCAGAACCACCTGAACCCAGCAGAACCATCAGAACCACCTGAACCCAGCAGAACCATCAGAACCATCAGGACCATCAGGACCATCAGGACCATCAGGACCATCAGAACCACCTGAACCCAGCAGAACCATCAGGACCATCAGAACCACCTGAACCCAGCAGAACCATCAGTACCAGTGGGGTTGTGAGAGGACGCTGGCGCGTTTTGGCTGCCGCTTCTCCACCCGGAGGAAAAATAAGGAAAAAGCTACAATAAAATCTTTGTACTTACTACTTTTACTGGCCAAACTTATCTGCTCCCGTTTTTCCGAACTGGATTGTACCCGGTCTTTGCCTGTCATCGCTGGGGTGTTCGCCGTGATCACCATCAAGCCTCCGTGCAGAGCGCCCAGACCAGCTACGAGTCGCCCAAACCGCGGTACGCAGTTAGGTCACCGGCCTCTGGAATCTCGGAGTGAGCTTTCGGCAATGTGGCCTCTGTTACTGGCCTTTCTGCTGACCTGGCACGGGCTGTCATCACCCTCAGCTGTCTCCACATCTCCGACCATGGCTCTCCGGTGCACATCCTCGCAGCTCCTCAGTCTTAACCACCGCGCTCCTCCAACACTGGACTTGATCAGCACGATAAAGCAGCACTGCCTTCTCCGACGTCGTCCTTACATTCACAGAAGCTCCCGTTGCAAGTACATCCTTCATTCCTCCACCGAAACCGGCATCCCCTCTCTCTGGACTGATCACAACACGCGCCATCTTGGGAACTTCCGTATGCGTCATCTGCGCACCAGTCACGTGACTCCTTTCACCCTCCGCTCAATTCCAACTTGTACAACAACTTTACAACAAAAAACACTCAAGGCGGCCCTCTTCAACACACGCTCACTAAATAATAAAAGCCTAATTCTAAACGAATTTATAACTGACAATAAACTGGATTTCTTCTGTCTAACCGAAACCTGGCATAAGCCCATGGACTACCTGACCCTAAATCAGACCACACCACCTGGATACTCGTACCTCGACAACCCCCGCCCTGAACGTCGGGGAGGAGGAATTGCAGTCATCTACCAGCACAACCTCAATCTTCGCCCTATCTCCATCCCTGCCACTACCTCATTCGAACACCTGGTCTTCAGACTCTCTGGTTCACAATCCCCCATTGTTGGCATTATATACCGCCCCCCCAAAACCTGTACTTCCTTCCTTTCAGACTTTACAGACTTCTACACACAGCTCTCCTCCATCTCTCCCTCTGTTCTCCTCCTTGGAGATTTCAACATCCATGTTGATAATCCACACTCCAAATTCACAGCCGATTTTCTGGACATTTTACACTGCCTAAACCTCACCCAGTATGTAAACTCTCCCACTCACTCTCATGGTCATATTCTCGATCTCATCTGCTCCTCTGCCTCATTATCAATCGATAATATCACTCTCACAGACCTCACCCTCTCCGACCACCTAGCCGTCACCGTCGATATTGCCATACCCAGTCAAACTCCCAAACAAACACGCAAAATAACATACCGCAATCTAAAGTCCCTCAGCCCCACTACATTTGCCTCCTCCGTAACTACTACTTTATCCTCTTCCCCCCACCCCCGTCCTGACTCATCCACCTCAGAACTCGTCGACCATCATAATCAGATCCTCTCCTCCTGCCTGAACCAGTTCGCTCCCCTCAAAACTGCCACAGTCTTCTTTTCCACCTCTGCTCCTTGGTACACCCCAGACCTTCACAACCTCAAGAAGAAACGCCGACAGCTTGAAAGACTCCACGCCAAGACTGGTCTTACTGTTCATGCCGAAGCCTACAAATACTTCACCAACACCTACAACACCGCTCTCAAATCCGCCCGTTCTGATTATTTCTCTCAGCTGATTCGCTCCAATTCCTCTAACTCACGCACTCTGTTTTCCACTTTCGCCCGTCTCACCAAGCCCATTGACAATATCACCTCCACATTTACAACAGACAAATGCAACAATTACCTCTCATTCTTCCATTCTAAGATCCATACAATACACAATACCCTGCAGAGCTCTTCCTCTCACCATCTCTCCTTTGAAACCCATTTCCCTGTCGACCTATCCAGAAATCACAGCCTTTCCTCCTTCTCCCTGCTCTCAACAACCGACACCGCCAAGCTCCTCTCTAACATGAAACTCAGCACCTGCCACCTTGACCCCACTCCATCCACTCTCCTGAAAGCCTGCATCCCCTCTCTGACTCCACTCATCACAAACATCATAAACTCCTCCCTCACCACCGGTACTGTCCCTCCAAATCTCAAAATCGCCACCATCAAGCCACTCCTCAAAAAACCCAACCTAGACTCCGAAAACCTGGACAACTTCCGCCCCATCTCAAATCTCCCCCTCCTATCAAAAATCCTAGAACGTGCCGTCATAACCCAAGTTCAACAATACCTCCACACCTTCTCGCTCTTTGAAATTTTCCAATCCGGTTTCCGTCCCCATCACAGCACTGAAACAGCCCTCCTAAAAGTATCCAACGATCTTCTCCTTGCAGCTGACTCCGGTTCCCTTTCCATCCTCCTCCTCCTTGACCTCTCCGCAGCATTTGACACCATCGACCACTCTATCCTCCTCCACCGTCTTCAATCTATTGGCATCTCCAACACTGTTCTATCCTGGTTTTCTTCATACCTCTCCGACCGTCATCATTATGTTTCCATTAACAACTGCACATCCCAAACCTTCCGTGTCTCCACTGGTGTTCCCCAAGGTTCGGTACTGGGCCCCCTCCTCTTCATCATTTACATGCTTCCCCTTGGCCACATCATCCGTCACCATGGACTACACTTTCACTGCTACGCTGACGACACCCAGGTCTACATCTCCACCAAATCCATCTCCCCAGTCATCCTCTCCACCATTACACACTGCATCTCCGACATTAAATTCTGGATGGACCACAATTTCTTAAAACTAAATAGCAATAAAACCGAACTCCTCATCACCGGACCCAAGTCATTCCTTCCCTCTGCTCAAAACATCTCCCTCAACATTGACGGCCACAACCTCGGCGTTATTATGGACTCCACCCTCTCCTTTAGACCCCACATTTTTCCACCTCCGTAACATCGCTCGCCTCCTCCCCTCTCTCTCTCAATCCTCTGCTGAAATACTGGTTCATGCCTTCATCACCTCTAGACTTGACTACTGCAATAGCCTCCTCTTCGGTCTCCCTTCCACTCATCTTCAAAAACTACAATACATTCAGAACTCCGCCGCCCGCCTTCTCACCCACACCCGCGCCAGAGATCACATCACCCCTGTCCTCAAACAACTCCACTGGCTCCCTGTCCCATACCGCATCCAATACAAGGTCCTCCTCCTCACCTACAAGTCCCTCCATAACCTGGCCCCCTCTTACCTCACTGACCTCCTCCATCATCACTGTCCCACCCGCCGCCTCAGATCCACAGACTCCAACCTTCTCACTCCCCTCAGGACTAAACATCGAACCTTGGGGGACCGAGCCTTCGCTGCAGCTGCCCCCACTCTCTGGAACTCACTCCCTCAACCCGTCAGAAACTCAGACTCACTACAGAACTTTAAATCTCTCCTAAAAACCCACCTGTTTCATCTTGCCTTTCCTTAATTTTGTTTTTCAATGTTTATTTCTACGTGTTTTGTAAAGCGTCTTTGAGTGTCCAAAAAAGCGCTATATAAGTTTGATGCATTATTATTATTATTATTATTATTACCATCAGAACCACCTGAACCCAGCAGAACCATCAGTACCATCAGAACCACCTGAACCCAGCAGAATCATCAGAACCATCAGGACCATCAAAACCACCTGAACCCAGCAGAACCATCAGGACCATCAGAACCACCTGAACCCAGCAGAACCACCTGAACCCAGCAGAACCATCAGTACCATCAGAACCACCTCAACCCAGCAGAACCATCAGAACCTGCAGGACCATCAGAACCACCTGAACCCAGCAGAACCATCCGAACCATCAGAGCCATCAGGACCATCAGGACCAGAGGCTGAGGCTGAGGCTGAGGCAGAGACAGAGACAGAGACAGAGGACTGAGGACTGAGGACTGAGGACTGAGGACTGAGGACTGAGGACTGAGGACTGAGGACTGAGGACAGAGACAGAGACAGAGACAGAGACAGAGACAGAGACAGAGACAGAGGCAGAGAGAGGCAGACAGAGACAGAGAGGGAGAGAGAGACAGAGACAGAGGCAGAGAGGGAGAGAGAGACAGAGGCAGAGGCAGAGGACTGAGGACTGAGGACAGAGACAGAGACAGAGGACTGAGGACTGAGGACAGAGGCAGAGAGAGGCAGAGGCAGACAGAGACAGAGAGGGAGAGAGAGACAGAGACAGAGGCAGAGAGGGAGAGAGAGGCAGAGGCAGAGGCTGAGGACAGAGAACAGAGGACAGAGACAGAGGCAGAGACAGAGGCAGAGACAGAGACAGAGAGAGAGACAGAGACAGAGGCAGAGGCAGACAGAGACAGATGCAGATGCAGAGACAGATGCAGAGGACAGAGGACAGAGGACAGAGGCAGAGGCAGAGACAGAGGCAGACAGAGACAGATGCAGAGACAGAGACAGAGGCAGAGACAGAGGCAGAGGCAGAGGCAGAGACAGAGGCAGAGGCAGAGGCAGAGGCAGAGGCAGATGCAGAGACAGAGACAGAGACAGAGACAGAGGCAGAGGACAGAGACAGAGACAGAGACAGAGGCAGACAGAGACAGAGACAGAGACAGAGGCAGAGGCAGAGACAGGCAGAGGCAGAGACAGAGACAGAGACAGAGGCAGACAGAGACAGAGACAGAGACAGGCAGAGGCAGAGGCAGAGGCAGAGACAGAGACAGAGACAGAGACAGAGGACAGAGACAGAGGCAGACAGAGACAGAAACAGAGACAGATGCAGAGACAGAGGCAGAGGCAGAGACAGAGACAGAGGCAGAGGCAGAGACAGAGGCAGATACAGAGGCAGAGACAGAGACAGAGACAGAGACAGAGACAGATGCAGAGACAGAGGCAGAGGCCAGAGGACAGAGACAGAGACAGAGGCAGAGACAGAGGCAGAGGCAGAGGCAGAGACAGAGGCAGAGGACAGAGACAGAGGACAGAGACAGAGGCAGACAGAGACAGAGACAGAGACAGATGCAGAGACAGAGGCAGAGACAGAGACAGAGACAGAGGCAGAGGCAGAGGCAGAGACAGAGGCAGAGACAGAGACAGAGGCAGAGGACAGAGACAGAGGCAGAGGCAGAGACAGAGACAGAGACAGAGGCAGAGACAGAGGCAGAGGCAGAGACAGAGGACAGAGACAGAGGCAGACAGAGACAGAGACAGAGACAGAGACAGATGCAGAGGCAGAGACAGATGCAGAGACAGAGACAGAGACAGAGACAGAGGCAGAGACAGAGACAGAGACAGAGACAGAGGCAGAGGCAGAGACAGAGACAGAGACAGAGGCAGAGGCAGAGACAGAGACAGAGACAGAGACAGAGACAGAGGCAGAGGCAGAGGCAGAGACAGAGACAGAGACAGAGGCAGAGACAGAGAGAGGCAGAGACAGAGACAGAGGCAGAGAGAGGCAGAGAGAGGCAGAGACAGAGACAGAGACAGAGGCAGAGGCAGAGACAGAGGCAGAGGCAGAGGCAGAGACAGAGGCAGAGACAGAGACAGAGACAGAGGCAGAGACAGAGACAGAGGCAGAGGCAGAGGCAGAGGCAGAGGCAGAGGCAGAGACAGAGACAGAGGCAGAGACAGAGACAGAGACAGAGGCAGAGACAGAGACAGAGACAGAGACAGAGGCAGAGGCAGAGGCAGAGGCAGAGACAGAGACAGAGACAGAGACAGAGGCAGAGGCAGAGGCAGAGGCTGAGGCTGAGGCAGAGGCAGAGGCAGAGGCAGAGACAGAGACAGAGGCAGAGGCAGAGGCAGAGGCAGAGACAGAGACAGAGACAGAGACAGAGGCAGAGGCAGAGGCAGAGACAAGGATCAATGGTTCGTCAGAGTCTCACTGCTCTACATGTTCCACTGACCTACAAACTCCCTCCCTCTCTACCCTCCCCTCCCTGTCTCCCCCCACCCGCACTCTCCCCCTCCCTGTCTCCCCCCACCCCCTCTCTCTCCCTCCACACCCTCTCTCTCCCCCCACACCCTCTCTCTCCCCATCCCTGTCTCCCCCCACCTCTCTCCTCCCCCCACCTCTCTCCTCCCCCCCCTCTCTCCCCCCACCCCCTGTCTCCCCCACCCTCTCTCCCTCCCCCTCCCTGTCTCCCTGCATGTGTACTTGGTTTGGTTCATGCTTTTATTACGTAACCACAGGGATTACATAAAGCCCTCTTGACCAATCAGAGCAGCCGATTGGGTTAAAGACCCTGGATGGGCGGAGTTAGAAGTGTTGTGGAGCAGTTACAGAAGATGGGCGGAGTTAGAAGGGTGGAGCAGTTACAGAAGATGGGCGGAGTTAGAAGGGTGGAGCAGTTACAGAAGATGGGCGGAGTTAGAAGGGTGGAGCAGTTACAGAAGATGGGCGGAGTTAGAAGGGTGGAGCAGTTACAGAAGATGGGCGGAGTTAGAAGGGTGGAGCAGCTACAGAAGATGGGCGGAGTTAGAAGGGTGGAGCAGCTATAGAAGATGGGCGGAGTTAGAAGGGTGGAGCAGTTACAGAAGATGGGCGGAGTTAGAAGTGTGGAGCAGTTACAGAAGATGAGCGGAGTTAGAAGGGTGGAGCAGTTACAGAAGATGAGCGGAGTTAGAAGGGTGGAGCAGTTACAGAAGATGGGCGGAGTTAGAAGGGTGGAGCAGTTACAGAAGATGGGCGGAGTTAGAAGGGTGGAGCAGTTACAGAAGATGGGCGGAGTTAGAAGGGTGGAGCAGTTACAGAAGATGGGCGGAGTTAGAAGGGTGGAGCAGTTACAGAAGATGGGCGGAGTTAGAAGGGTGGAGCAGCTACAGAAGATGGGCGGAGTTAGAAGGGTGGAGCAGCTATAGAAGATGGGCGGAGTCAGAAGGGTGGAGCAGCTATAGAAGATGGGCGGAGTTAAAAGGGTGGAGCAGTTACAGAAGATGGGCGGAGTTAGAAGTGTGGAGCAGTTACAGAAGATGGGCGGAGTTAGCAGGGTGGAGCAGTTACAGAAAATGGGCAGAGTTAGAAGTGTGGAGCAGCTATAGAAGATGGGCGGAGTTAGAAGGGTGGAGCAGTTACAGAAGATGGGCGGAGTTAGAAGGGTGGAGCAGTTACAGAAGATGGGCAGAGTTAGAAGGGTAGAGCAGTTACAGAAGATAGGCGGAGTTAGAAGGGTGGACCAGTTATAGAAGATGGGCGGAGTTAGAAGGGTGGAGCAGTTACAGAAGATGGGCGGAGTTAGAAGGGTGGAGCAGTTATAGAAGATGGGCGGAGTTAGAAGGGTGGAGCAGTTATAGAAGATGGGCGGAGTTAGAAGGGTGGAGCAGTTATAGAAGATGGGCGGAGTTAGAAGGGTGGAGCAGTTATAGAAGATGGGCGGAGTTAGAAGTGTGGAGCAGCTATAGAAGATGGGCGGAGTTAGAAGGGTGGAGCAGTTACAGAAGATGGGTGGAGTTAGAAGGGTGGAGCAGTTATAGAAGATGGACGGAGTTAGAAGGGTGGAGCAGTTATTGAAGATGGGCGGAGTTAGAAGTGTGGAGCAGTTACAGAAGATGGGCGGAGTTAGAAGGGTGGACCAGTTATAGAAGATGGGCGGAGTTAGAAGGGTGGAGCAGTTATAGAAGATGGGCGGAGTTAGATGAGTGGAGCAGTTATTGAAGATGGGCGGAGTTAGAAGGGTGGAGCAGTTACAGAAGATGGGCGGAGTTAGAAGTGTGGAGCAGTTACAGAAGATGGGCGGAGTTGGAAGTGTGGAGCAGTTACAGAAGATGGGCGGAGTTAGAAGGGTGGAGCAGCTATAGAAGATGGGCGGAGTTAGAAGGTTGGAGCAGTTACAGAAGATGGGCAGAGTTAGAAGGGTAGAGCAGTTACAGAAGATGGGCGGAGTTAGAAGGGTGGAGCAGTTATAGAAGATGGGCGGAGTTAGAAGGGTGGAGCAGTTATAGAAGATGGGCGGAGTTAGAAGGGTGGAGCAGTTATAGAAGATGGGCGGAGTTAGAAGTGTGGAGCAGCTATAGAAGATGGGCGGAGTTAGAAGTGTGGAGCAGTTACAGGAGATGGGCGGAGTTAGAAGGGTGGAGCAGTTATAGAAGATGGGCGGAGTTAGAAGGGTGGAGCAGTTATAGAAGATGGGCGGAGTTAGATGAGTGGAGCAGTTATTGAAGATGGGCGGAGTTAGAAGTGTGGAGCAGTTATTGAAGATGGGAGGAGTTAGAAGGGTGGAGCAGTTATAGAAGATGGGCGGAGTTAGAAGGGTGGAGCAGTTACAGAAGATGGGCAGAGTTAGTAGAGGCACCTGTGTATGAGGCACCTGTGTATGAAGCACCTGTGTATGAAGCACCTGTTTATGAGGCACCTGTGTGTATGAGGTACCTGTGAATGAAGCACCTGTGAATGAAGCACCTGTGTATGAGGCACCTGTGTGTATGAGGCACCTGTGTGTATGAGGCACCTGTGTATGAAGCACCTGTGAATGAAGCACCTGTGTATGAAGCACCTGTGTATGAAGCACCTGTGTATGAAGCACCTTTGTATGAGGCAACACTGCCACCTACTGTAAATTGGAGTAGAATAGAGTAGGACTGGTGGACACAGGGCTGGACAGAGGACAGAGGACAGAGGAGAGAGGACAGAGACAGAGGAGAGAGGACAGAGGACAGAGGAGAGAGGACAGAGACAGAGGAGAGAGGACAGAGGACAGGACAGAGGACAGAGACAGAGGAGAGAGGACTGAGACAGAGACAGAGGACAGGTGTATGGGACATCAGCAGAGTCCTCACCTCGTCGACCTGGGCCTGTGTTTGCTGCAGGCGTCTGTTGGAACCAGCTGCAGGGTTTTCTGGGACTGGAGACGACCTGAAGACACAAAGACAGACATGAAGACAGAGACAGACAGAGAGACAAACAGACATGAAGACAGAGACAGACAGAGAGACAAACAGACATGAAGACAGACAGACAGAGACAGACAGAGAGACAAACAGACATGAAGACAGAGACAGACAGAGACAGATATGGGGACACTCAGGTCCGGGGACACTCAGGTCCGGGGACACTCAGGTCCGGGGACACTCAGGTCTGGGGACACTCAGGTCCAGGACATGTCTCATTGTCTCGTTAGTAACAATACACAAATTAATTATTACAGATTTATCTCTGTCCAAGTTCTGCGGCCGCTGCGTGGCCCTGGTCCTTGTTCTGTAGCTTAGGTCCTTGGTCTACAGCCTCAGTCCTCGTTTATCATTTATCAACATGTGACATTTATCACATGTATGACATTTATCACATGTGTGACATTTATCAACATGTATGACATTTATCAACATGTATGACATTTATCAACATGTATGACATTTATCACATGTGTGACATTTATCAACATGTATGACATTTATCACATGTGTGACATTTATCAACATGTGTGACATTTATCACATGCATGACATTTATCACGTGTGACATTTATCAACATGTATGACATTTATCACGTGTGACATTAATCAACATGTATGACATTTATCAACGTGTGACATTTATCACATGTATGACATTTATCACATGTATGACATTTATCAACATGTGTGACATTTATCACATGTATGACATTTATCACATGTATGACATTTATCACGTGTGACATTTATCAACATGTATGACATTTATCACGTGTGACATTTATCAACATGTATGACATTTATCAACGTGTGACATTTATCACATGTATGACATTTATCACATGTATGACATTTATCAACATGTGTGACATTTATCACATGTATGACATTTATCACATGTATGACATTTATCACGTGTGACATTTATCAACATGTATGACATTTATCACGTGTGACATTTATCAACATGTATGACATTTATCAACGTGTGTGACATTTATCACATGTATGACATTTATCAACATGTGTGACATTTATCAACATGTGTGACATTTATCAACATGTGTGACATTTATCACATGTGTGACATTTATCACATGTGTGACATTTATCACATGTGTGACATTTATCACATGTGTGACATTTATCACGTGTGACATTTATCAACATGTATGACATTTATCACATGTATGACATTTATCACATGTGTGACATTTATCACATGTGTGACATTTATCAACATGTGTGACATTTATCACATGTGTGACATTTATCAACATGTGTGACATTTATCAACATGTGTGACATTTATCAACATGTGTGACATTTATCAACATGTGTGACATTTATCACATGTGTGACATTTATCACATGTGTGACATTTATCAATATGTATGACATTTATCAACATGTATGACATTTATTAACATGTATGACATTTATCAACATGTGTGACATTTATCAACATGTGTGACATTTATCAACATGTGTGACATTCATCAACATGTGTGACATTTATCAACATGTATGACATTTATCAACATGTGTGACATTTATCAACATGTGTGACATTTATCAACATGTGTGACATTTATCAACATGTGTGACATTTATCAACATGTGTGACATTTATCAACATGTGTTTGAACATGTGTTCAAATTTGCTCTACTGGAGCTATCCAAAATAGCCACGAGTGGTTCCGCCCACAAGAAAATTGTGAAAAAACGCATTTGAGCATGAACCGGCGCAGCTCCATTCATCTGAACGAGAGACTTCAAAAATTCACAGCAAGTAAACTAGAGTGGTCCAGAACACTCAGCATTGACACACATGTGGACCGGAGCTTTGGGCCAAGAGACAACTTTTGGTCCATCCTGTAAAGACGTTTTCCAGAGGTCTGCCAATGCTATATGTTAGCATTGGCTAATTCTACTTCTGGGTCCACCCCCACAGGCCCGGGGTGGTACTGCAGCATGTCAGCGCATGTCATTTTGGCCACTTTTGAGCTGGGACCCGCCCCCAGTGGTCTCTCCCTGTGGACCTGTCACTCCCGTATTCGTCCCGGAAACCGGATTTGTCCGGAAGTTCAGTTTGATCCAATGAGCATACGCAGCAGTAGATTACGTCACGGAATCTGGACGGAAGCGGAAGTAAATATAAAAAACTACCTATTTATGCCTAAACTTAACCAGCCATTCCCATAAAATAACCCCAACCTTAACCATCTTACTCAGACGCCTAAAACTTAACCAGTCTCAACTTAAGGACATATTAAACTTTTTGACATGTGCAAGTACAGTTACAGTAGCTCAGTTGGTAGAGCATTGGCCTTCAGGCCTAAAGGTCGTGGGTTCAATTCCCACCTCTACACCGACTCCCACTGATGACTGCTGTCGTTATGTCCTTGGGCAAGACACTTAACCCGACTTTGCCCAAAGAGCCCCCACTGTAAGATCAAGTCCGCTCAGAGAGCAGCCGTCCTCCTGTGGACTCACCACCTGCAGAGGGTCAGTGAGGGCAGGGCTGGACTGGCCATCGGGCGTACCGGGCAATGCCCGAAGGGCCGATGCCCATATTTGGGCCGGTCTGTCTCCCTCATACAAAACACATGTTTGTGAAAAGTGTAAATCCGTTGAGAACTGTTAGAGGGGGCGCGCGTGTCCGCGGGGCACCTGCTGTATGTACTCGAATGGGATTCCACCACCTCAGCGGCCGCAGTGTTCCCGCATCCAGCGGCTCTGAGCTGGACGCAGGAGCCGCTCACAACACAACACGGTGAGCGCGTAGCCGCAACGTGACCATGTACCCAAGACCATAAACGTGCACAGGACCATGCGTGTCTTTGCGTAATTTGTGCAGTGCACCCAATAAATACACCGCTGCAGAAAACAGTCCGCGTCTCCCCTCTCCTCTAAATGAAAGCTCGGGTACCTAAATTTTCCATTGCATTAAAAGTTCATGTTTGAGCCCAAAAGTAAAATGTTGTGAACAGATTAAACAGATTTAGAGCCAGCTAATGGCTGACAATATGCATTTCAGAAATGTTTACCAATTCTCATCCCTGTAACAAACAATAGTGTTGTCTGTGTCCACCTCCCTCACTCTGAGACATGTTTATTACTCTGTTTAATGTAGACTATTGAACTTTATTTTATTGTTGAAACTGCAGACATCCTGATCCTCTACAGTATTTGCTTCCACATACTGTATAAACCAGGGGTCGGCAACTTTTAGTGCCCCTAAAGTGGCTCCTGGAGCCTTTTCAAAAATGTCTGAAAATGGAGTGTGAGGGCTATATTTTATTTCTAGTTTCAATGTGGTTTCTGTAGGAGGAACAACATTCTTAACGTTTTTCAATGCTGCAAAAACTTGTATAAGTAATAATCAATTTTTGCATTTCTGTCAACGTAGTGCGTCATATCTTGTGACGCGGCCCGTGCCAGGCGGCCACTGCTGTAAACAAACCGGCGTGTGTGCATCATAGACTGTGTGTGCGCATGGATCCCAAAGATAAAGAGAGAGAGTCGATAAGACTGGACTAAGAATGAGAATGAACATTTGCTTTCAGTCAGTGAGGAAGGACTGCTTCATGTTTGTAATGAAAAGTTTTGTTGCAACAGGAGGAACAAAGAAGCTTTAAACACCGTTCACTGAAGGATTAATTCATCATAAAGTCAGAGCACCTATTTTCAGACTTCAAATACCTTCGCTAAGACGGTGAAAGAAAAGGCCATTAAGGACATTCAGCTCCAGCAAACTTCAGCCTGTGATGGATATGAACAGACAGTGATGCAGGTGAATTGAGCCAAAAAGCAGATTTATTTACTGTATTTGTACAATTGCATGAAGGCAAAAAAATGGAAGTTAAACTTTAAGCAGAGGTAAGCAGTGGTGCGTCATTCTCTCCAGGACACGCTGCAATGAAAATACACATTTGATAATGTTTTTATGTGTTTGTAGCCTTTACTTTGTCATTTAGATATTAGTCTAATATAGCTAATATAGCTAATGTAGCTAAGGTAGCTAATACAGCTTCAGCCCCTGTTACCTTCATATAAGCCTTATACAACGCTGTTTTTTTTTTTGTCAAATATGGCTCCTTGAACCTTTTGAGTTGCCTGGGCCGCTAAAAAGGAAAAAATGCCTGGGCCGTTTTTTTGTCCCAGTCCAGCCCTGAGTGAGGGGCTGGTGCTATGAGACTCCCCTGACCCAGAAATGGGTTAAAGGGTAGAAAATGGATGGATAGACATGCGCCAACTGAACTTCCGGACGAATCCGGGAGTGACAGGACCAATTCAAATCGATGAGAACAAACAAACTTGTGGAAATGACGTCACAGCGTCACATGACTTTAGCTACGCCTAGATTTAGTCCAGAAATATTATAGTTCCATGTATAAAGAGTAAAGCACATCATAGCAACGTGAGGACGAGAGCGTGATATTAACACATGAAAAACTAGTAAATGACGAACTGCAGTTTTATTCTTTGGAGCATTTCATGTTTTCAAAGTTTCAGACACGATCCAAACATTTCTACTGGAAACTATCATCGTTCACTTCAGACCTGCAGCTAACTACTTTAAACTACTTTAAACTACTATAAAATTAGCATCAAGAGCATTTAGCTGAAAACCTGCAAATCAAAGAGAGAAAGTGCTACAGATGCTAACAGCAGTGTTAATAAAACATGTGTTAATAAAACAAGTGAAAGAACGTCATCTCCATCACGTAAACACCACACGTCTCTACATCCGCAGGAGAACAGCCTGAACATTTACAAATACTACTTTGAGCATGTACTAGCGTTAGCCTTTAGCCTCTAGCACTTGTTGAATGTAAGTTTGGGGCGTTTCTTTTTTCCATATTTATCTCAAACTGATGCATCTTTCACGAACACTGAGAAGAAAGCGTTGAACTCACATCGCGAAGCGGGTTTTGTTGTTTGTTTATGGATCTTTCTGCTCAAACTGCTGTCGTTGTCTGTGCTGCGTTCAAAGACTGTGGGAGTCTGTGCTGCGTTCAAAGACTGTGGGAGTCTGTGCTGCGTTCAAAGACTGTGGGAGTCTGTGCTGCGTTCAAAGACTGTGGGAGTCTGTGCTGCGTTCAAAGACTGTGGGAGTCTGTGCTGCGTTCAAAGACTGTGGGAGTCTGTGCTGCGTTCAAAGACTGTGGGAGTCTGTGCTGCGTTCAAAGACTGTGGGAGTCTGTGCTGCGTTCAAAGACTGTCGGTATCATGTTTATCAAAGTGTTTATGGATTGAATTCTTGAAGTTAGAGCTGCAGAAGTCTGAGCTGGAGCCCTCTCAGTTAAAGCTCCGTGTAGTGACCTGTGTCTGCGTTTGTCCCTCGCCCTTCTCTCTTTTTACAGCCTCAGAAGTTGTATTATGTTTCTCAAATTAATCTAAACTTTAGAATTCAGGATCCAAACATCTGCCCCTCGCCCCAGAGGCACAGCCCCCAAAGGTTGCCATGGCAACAAGCAATCGAGAACAACCACAGACTGTATAGGGAAGTGCTCATAGTGAAGTTTGACCCCTATTGACTCCATGTAAAAGTAAACTCTGAGGAGCACAGGGACTGGCCTCCTGCTGGGACTCTGAGGAGCACAGGGACTGGCCTCCTGCTGGGACTCTGAGGAGCACAGGGACTGGACTCCTGCTGGGACTCTGAGGAGCACAGGGGCTGGCCTCCTGCTGGGACTCTGAGGAGCACAGGGACTGGCCTCCTGCTGGGACTCTGAGGAGCACAGGGACTGGCCTCCTGCTGGGACTCTGAGGAGCACAGGGACTGGCCCCCTGCTGGGACTCTGAGGAGCACAGGGACTGGCCTCCTGCTGGGACTCTGAGGAGCACAGGGACTGGACTCCTGCTGGGACTCTGAGGAGCACAGGGACTGGCCTCCTGCTGGGACTCTGAGGAGCACAGGGACTGGCCTCCTGCTGGGACTCTGAGGAGCACAGGGACTGGCCTCCTGCTGGGACTCTGAGGAGCACAGGGACTGGACTCCTGCTGGGACTCTGAGGAGCACAGGGACTGGACTCCTGCTGGGACTCTGAGGAGCACAGGGACTGGCCTCCTGCTGGGACTCTGAGGAGCACAGGGACTGGCCCCCTGCTGGGACTCTGAGGAGCACAGGGACTGGACTCCTGCTGGGACTCTGAGGGCTCTGAGCACAGGGACTGGACTCCTGCTGGGACTCTGAGGAGCACAGGGACTGGCCTCCTGCTGGGACTCTGAGGAGCACAGGGACTGGCCTCCTGCTGGGACTCTGAGGAGCACAGGGACTGGCCTCCTGCTGGGACTCTGAGGAGCACAGGGACTGGACTCCTGCTGGGACTCTGAGGAGCACAGGGACTGGACTCCTGCTGGGACTCTGAGGAGCACAGGGACTGGCCTCCTGCTGGGACTCTGAGGAGCACAGGGACTGGCCTCCTGCTGGGACTCTGAGGAGCACAGGGACTGGTAGATCGGGAACTAAGTTGGTTTTGCTACAAGGCTAAGTTTATGTAATTAGAGCCTTGTAGCAACATAATTTATCAACATTCATGGACACTGGTCTCTCTTTTGGACCAATACATGTGTGTATTTTCTGTGTTAGTGATTTCAATGGTTTTGTTAAGTTTCTGAGATGACTTCTGTTGTGATTTAGGGCGATACAAGAATAAATTGAATTGTATCGCATAATGTAGCACATAGCTTAGCCTAGCTTAGCATGAGGAGGAATTCATCCACAATAACGATTTTTAAAAACGTCAGTGTGGAAGGTATGAAACGTCGCATTATAACTGTTGATAGCAAGTAAACACTTTGTTTAAGAAAATAGAACGAAGAGATTAAAAAGACGAGCCAGCCAGGAGTCGAACCTAGAATCTTCTGATCCGTAGTCAGACGCGTTATCCATTGCGCCACTGGCCCCATAACGACCATAGTCTGTTACGTCATAATTATAGTGTAAGCTTTCTCCAAAGGCTCATTTTTATGAGCTTTCAGATGTTATGAGCCTTCAGATGTTAGCGCCATAACATCTGGTTATTTTCACCAATATCATTATTATTATTATCATCATAATTATTTGTGGGTGTTTTCACGGACCTTTTTTCATGAAGCAAACGTATTCCCATAATTCACTGATATTTCATTGGTTTTTCTGGTCCTAATAAAACTATCTTTCTCGACGTGAACTCATAAACTCTTCACCACTAGGAGGCGACACTGACCGCGTCACCGACACAAACCCATGTTTTCTACTTTCTCTGTGACTCATGGATCTTTACGATGGGAATCACTGTGAAAGAGGAGGAGGGAGGAGAAGAAAGAGGAGGAGAAAGAGGAAGAGGAGGAGGGAGGAGAAGGGAGGAGGAGGGAGGAGGAGGGAGGAGGATGAAGAGGAGGAGGAGGGGGGAGGAGGAGGAGGGAGCAGGAGGAAGAAGAAGAGGGAGGAAGAAGAAGAGGGAGGAAGAGGAAGAGGAGGAGGAAGAGGAAGAGGAGGAGGAGGAGGAGGAGGAGGAGGAAGAGGAGGAGGAGGAGGAGGAGGAGGAGGAGGAGGAGGAGGAGAGGAGGAGGAGGAGGAGGAGGAGGAGGAGGAGGAGGAGGAGGAGGGCACTAACCCGAAAGTTAGAGACACGGAGCAGGGTTTTGGGGACTCTCTCTCTCTCCTTCAGACTCTGAACTGAAGTGTGTTTTCTGGCGAAACCAGACCATGTTCTAAGGCAAGTCTTTGGTCTCCTCCACCTCTCCTCCACCTCTCCTCCCTCTCTCCTCCACCTCTCCTCCCTCTCTCCTCCACCTCTCCTCCACCTCTCCTTCTCCTCTCCTCCCTCTCTCCTCCACCTCTCCTCCCTCTCTCCTCCACCTCTCCTCCACCTCTCCTTCTCCTCTCCTCCCTCTCTCCTCCACCTCTCCTCCCTCTCTCCTCCACCTCTCCTCCACCTCTCCTTCACCTCTCCTCCCTCTCTCCTCCACCTCTCCTCCCTCTCTCCTCCACCTCTCCTCCACCTCTCCTTCACCTCTCCTCCCTCTCTCCTCCACCTCTCCTCCACATCTCCTCCCTCTTCCCCCTCTCCTCCACCTCTCCTCCCTCTCTCTTCCCTCTCTCCTCCCCCTCCCTCCTCCCTCTCTTCTCCACCTTTCTCCCCCTCTCCTACCTCTCTCCCCCCTCTCTCCTCCCTCTCCTCCCTCTCCTCCCTCTCTCCTCCACCTCTCCCCCCTCTCTCCTCCCTCTCTCCTCCCTTTCTCCCCCCTCCCTCTCCTCCGCCTGTTCTCACCTCTCCCCCCCTCTCCTCCCTCTCTCCCCCGTCTCTCCCTCCCTCTCCTCCCTCTCCCCCTCCCTCTCCCCCCTCTCCTCCCTCTCTCCTCCCTCTCTCCCCCCTCTCTCCCTCCCTGTCCCCCCCTCTCCTCCCTCTCTCCCTCTCTCCCTCTCTCCCCCCTCTCTCCCCCCTCTCTCCCCCCTCTCTCCCCCCTCTCTCCCCCCTCTCTCCCCCCTTTCTCCTCCCTCTCTCCCTGGAGGATGTGGACCTTCCCGGTGCTGGTCCTGGCTCTGGTCCTGGCTGTGGTCCCCGTGGTGGTCTCGTGGGGCGGGGGTTGCCAGTTGCCTGGGGACTGGAGACCTCAGACCGAGTCGTGCCGAGCCGAGCTGGCTGAGATCATAGTGTTTGGTCGTGTGTTGGCGCTGCACAGAGAGACGCACAGAGAGTACCCCCTCCTGCCGGGGTCGGACCTGCTGTACTCTGCAGAGGTGGAGCTGCTGTGTGACCAGGCCTGGGGCAGTATGTTGGAGCTGCCCGCGGGCTCCAGGTTCAACATCTCAGGACTCGGATACTTCCCGTGCTTCTCCCACAGCGTCACGGAGAACAACAGCTACTACTTCTTCCTGAGGTGAGGTCTCTCTCACTTCTTCCTGAGGTGAGGTCTCTCTCACTTCTTCTCCCAGTCCTCTAGTCTCTGTAAGAGGATCTCATGGTCGACGGTGTCAAAGGCAGCACTCAGATCTAACAAGATTAAGATTGAGACTTTGCCTGCGTCAGTGTTCAGCCGGATATCGTTTGTAACCTTAACGAGAGCAGTCTCAGTGCTGTGGTGGGGTCTAAAGCCGGACTGAAACATATCAAATGAGTTGTTGATTATAAGAAATCTAGTAAGCTGTAGGTAGACAACTTTCTCAAGGACTTTCCCCATAAATGGCAGATTTGAGATGGGACGATAGTTGTTAAGTACCGTAGCATCCAGACTGCTCTTTTTTAGCAGGGGCCTGATGACTGCCGTTTTCAGCAGGGGCCTGATGATAGAATGAAGGGACGTTTGCTCAGAACAGACTTCAGATATCTAGTGGGTACATCCAGGTATTATCTCTGGGACAGATTCATCCTCCACAGGTGCGAAGAGAGTTAGTTTTATGTTATACAGGTGCTAAGAGAGTTAGTTTGATGTTATACAGGTGCTAAGAGAGTTAGTTTGATCTTATACAGGTGCTAAGAGAGTGCGTTTTATGTTATACAGGTGCTAAGAGAGTTAGTTTGATGTTATACAGGTGCAAAGATAGTTAGTTTGATGTTATAAAGGTGTTAAGAGAGTTAGTTTGATGTTATACAGGTGCTAAGAGAGTTAGTTTGATCTTAAACAGGTGCTAAGAGAGTTAATTTGATCTTATACAGGTGCTAAGAGAGTTAGTTTGATCTTATACAGGTGCTAAGAGAGTGCGTTTTATGTTATACAGGTGCTAAGAGAGTTAGTTTGATGTTATACAGGTGCTAAGAGAGTTAGTTTGATGTTATACAGGTGCAAAGAGAGTTAGTTTCATCTTATAGTCCAAGAAAGAGGCCAATTTTTGTCGAACATTATTTCTTTGAATGGACACGGCCCTTGTGTGTTACTATCAACACTGTTGTGAGACTTTTACAGTTGTTTGTTGATAAAGTGGCAGCAGTGCAGGCCAGACTGTTGCTGCCTCACACTCTGCAGTGTTTGACCATTTGGTACCGGTCTCTCTCTCGTCCCGTACTGACATCGTCAAATGTACGAGAACCACAAACTGTCCTTTGGACATTCTTCCAACAAAATGATTGAAAGAAGTGTTTGTTTCTATAGGGCCTTTCCTTGTAGCTTTAATTAATACTTCTCTCTGTTCAGGACATGTCCCTGATGTTTTCAAACATGCTGTAGTTAGACCTCTGCTTAAAAAACCACAGCTTGATTCTTCTGTTTTATCAAATTTTAGACCTGTGTCAAATTTGTCTTTTATCTTAAAAATTCTTGAGAAAGTAGTTTTTATTCAGCTACAAATGTTTTTAGAATGCAATTCAATTCTTGAAAAATTTGAATCTGGGTTTAGAACTAGACATAGTACAGAGTCCGCACTGTTGCAGGTACACAATGATATAACCGTGTCTGTTGATGCTGAATATCCTGTTGTTTTGGTGCTTCTTGATCTAACCTTTGATACTGTTGATCACTCTGTTCTTTTGTCTCGCCTGAAACATCGCGTTGGCGTTTGTGGTGCTGCACTTAAGTGGTTCCATCATATCTCAGAGATCGAACATTTTCTGTAATGATTGATGATCTGTCCTCCTTGATTGCTTCTTTGACGTGTGGAATACCTCAGGGTTCGATTCTGGGCCCCATGTTGTTTTCTCTGTATATGTTGGCACTGGGGTCCATTATCGCACGGCATAATTTGAAATTTCACTGCTATGCAGATGATCTGCAAATCTATCTAACAGACTGTATATAAAACATCTGATATCTGACATAAAACTGTGGCTACAGCAGAATTTCCTCCTTTTAAATGAGGATAAAACTGATTTTATTCTGTTTGGTGATGCACGTGTTTCAAATTATGGTTTACCGTCTTTTAACTGTAAACCAACTGGTGTTGTCGTCAACAACTCATTTCATTTTGAGAAACAGATTGACAATGTGGTCAGGTCGAGTTTTTATCAACTGCGGATTTTAACTAAGGTTAAGCCTTTTTAAACCGCTCTGAACTGGAGAAAACCATCCACGCTTTTATAAGTTCTAGAATTGATTATTGTAATGCCCTTTATTTTGGAATCCCCCGGTCCTGTCTTAATCGTCTCCAGTTGGTGCAAAATGCTGCAGCTCGTTTTTTAACAAACACCCCCAGACGTGAACACATCACCCCAGTCCGAA
Source organism: Knipowitschia caucasica (assembly GCA_964034765.1). Lineage (NCBI taxonomy): Eukaryota > Metazoa > Chordata > Actinopteri > Gobiiformes > Gobiidae > Knipowitschia > Knipowitschia caucasica. Next base: position 46,900,484 of record OZ035828.1, on the reverse strand, counting down.
CTCTCAATGGTCTCTCCCCTTCATACCTGTCCGAACTCTCAATGGTCTCTCCCCTTCATACCTGTCCGAACTCTCAACGGTCTCTCCCCTTCATACCTGTACAAACCCTCAATGGTCTCTCCCCTTCATACCTGTACAAACCCTCAATGGTCTCTCCCCTTCATACCTGTACAAACCCTCAATGGTCTCTCCCCTTCATACCTGTACGAACCCTCAATGGTCTCTCCCCTTCATACTTGTCCGAACCCTCAATGGTCTCTCCCCTTCATACTTGTCCGAACCCTCAATGGTCTCTCCCCTTCATACCTGTACGAACCCTCAATGGTCTCTCCCCTTCATACTTGTCCGAACCCTCAATGGTCTCTCCCCTTCATACTTGTCCGAACCCTCAATGGTCTCTCCCCTTCATACTTGTCCGAACCCTCAATGGTCTCTCCCCTTCATACCTGTACGAACTCTCAATGGTCTCTCCCCTTCATACTTGTCCGAACTTCTAACAGTTGGTGACTCGGGCAGATCATTGATGTCATCAAATCAGCTCGTTCTGGAAGTGCCAGGACTCGGTCCAAACATTGGGGTGATCGAGCCTTTTCAGTTCTGCCCCCTGACCTACGCACAATCACTGACTTTGGCCTTTTCAAATCCAGACTTAAAACATATTTTTTCAGACTGGCTTTTAATACTCAGTCGCACGGCGACACTTTAGTTTCTCATGGTTTTATCTGTTTTTATTGTTTGGTTGTATGAAGGCTTTTAACAGATTTTATGTGATTTTATTGTAAAGCACTTTGGTCGCCTTGTGTGCTGTAAAGGGCTCTATAAATAAAATTGATTGATTGATTATACAGGTGCTAAGAGAGTTAGTTTGATCTTATATAGGTGCAAAGAAAGTTAGTTTGATCTTATACAGGTGCAAAGAGAGTTAGTTTGATCTTATACAGGTGCTAAGAGAGTTAGTTTGATCTTATACAGGTGCTAAGAGAGTTAGTTAGATGTTATACAGGTGCAAAGAGAGTTAGTTCAAAGAGCTGCTGTGGATTGGAGACGACGGTGTTTTCGAACCTCGTCATTGAGGAAATGTGCAAACTCATCACATTTAGCTCTAACTCTCTCTAAGCCTATGTCTTACGCCTGTGTCTTACGCCTGTGTCGCACGTTTGTCTCTCACGCCTGTATCTTACACCTGTATCTTACACCTGTCTCTTACGCCTGTGTTTTACGCCTGTGTCTCACGCCTGTGTCTCACGCCTGTGTTTTACGCCTGTGTCTCACGCCTGTGTCTCACGCCTGTGTTTTACGCCTGTGTTTTACGCCTGTGTTTCCTGTGTTTTACGCCTGTGTCTCACGCCTGTGTCTCACGCCTGTGTTTTACGCCTGTGTCTCACGCCTGTGTCTCACGCCTGTGTCTCACGCCTGTGTCTCACGCCTGTGTTTTACGCCTGTGTCTCACGCCTGTGTCTCACGCCTGTGTCTCATGCCTGTGTCTCACGCCTGTGTTTTACGCCTGTGTCTCACGCCTGTGTCTCATGCCTGTGTCTCACGCCTGTGTCTCATGCCTGTGTCTCACGCCTGTGTCTCACGCCTGTGTCTCACGCCTGTGTCTCATGCCTGTGTCTCACGCCTGTGTCTCACGCCTGTGTCTCATGCCTGTGTCTAACGCCTGTGTCTCACGCCTGTGTCTCACGGCTGTGTCTCATGCCTGTGTCTCACGCCTGTGTCTCACGCCTGTGTCTCACGCCTGTGTCTCATGCCTGTGTCTCATGCCTGTGTTTCACGCCTGTGTCTCACGGCTGGGTCTCACGCCTGTGTCTTACGCCTGTGTCTCACGCCTGTGTCTCACGCCTGTGTCTCATGCCTGTGTCTCACGCCTGTGTCTCACGCCTGTGTCTCACGCCTGTGTCTCATGCCTGTGTCTCATGCCTGTGTTTCACGCCTGTGTCTCACGGCTGGGTCTCACGCCTGTGTCTTACGCCTGTGTTTCACGCCTGTGTCTCACGCCTGTGTCTCATGCCTGTGTCTCATGCCTGTGTTTCACGCCTGTGTCTCACGGCTGGGTCTCACGCCTGTGTCTTACGCCTGTGTTTCACGCCTGTGTCTCACGCCTGTGTCTCACGCCTGTGTCTCACGGCTGTGTCTCACGCCTGTGTTTCCTGTGTTTTACGCCTGTGGTCTGGGGGAGGGTAAATCGTGTTTTTCATGTTTCTCTAATGATTCACAGATTGAAAACATTTGGAAAGTTTCTGAATCTCAGTCCTGGGTCTACAGCCTCAGTCCTGGTCCACAGGAAGCCGCTGCATTCCTCAGTCCCGGGTCTACAGCCTCAGTCCTGGGTCTACAGCTTCAGTCCTGGGTCTACAGTCTCAGTCCTGGTCCACAGTCTCAGTCCTGGGTCTACAGTCTCAGTCCTGGGTCTACAGCCTCAGTCCTGGGTCTACAGCCTCAGTCCTGGGTCTACAGCCTCAGTCCTGGGTCTACAGCCTCAGTCCTGGGTCTACAGCCTCAGTCCTGGGTCTAAAACCTCAGTTCCGGGGTTACAGTCTTAGTCCTGGTCCACAGCCTCAGTCCTGAGTCTACAGTCTCAGTCCTGGTCCACAGTCTCAGTCCTGGTCCACAGTCTCAGTCCTGGGTCTACAGTCTCAGTCCTGGGTCTACAGTCTCAGTCCTGGGTCTACAGCCTCAGTCCCGGGTCTATAGCCTCAGTCCTGGGTCTACAGCTTCAGTCCTGGGTCTACAGTCTCAGTCCTGGTCCACAGTCTCAGTCCTGGGTCTACAGTCTCAGTCCTGGGTCTACAGCCTCAGTCCTGGGTCTACAGCTTCAGTCCCGGGTCTACAGTCTCAGTCCTGGTCCACAGTCTCAGTCCTGCGTCTACAGTCTTAGTCCTGGGTCTACAGTCTCAGTCCTGAGTCTACAGCCTCAGTCCCGGGTCCACAGTCTCAGTCCTGGGTCTACAGCCTCAGTCCTGGGTCTAAAACCTCAGTTCCGGGGTTACAGTCTTAGTCCTGGTCCACAGCCTCAGTCCTGAGTCTACAGTCTCAGTCCTGGTCCACAGTCTCAGTCCTGGGTCTACAGTCTCAGTCCTGGGTCTACAGTCTCAGTCCTGGGTCTACAGCCTCAGTCCCGGGTCTATAGCCTCAGTCCTGGGTCTACAGCTTCAGTCCTGGGTCTACAGTCTCAGTCCTGGTCCACAGTCTCAGTCCTGGGTCTACAGTCTCAGTCCTGGGTCTACAGCCTCAGTCCTGGGTCTACAGCTTCAGTCCCGGGTCTACAGTCTCAGTCCTGGTCCACAGTCTCAGTCCTGGGTCTACAGTCTCAGTCCTGGGTCTACAGCCTCAGTCCTGGGTCTACAGTCTCAGTCCTGGTCCACAGTCTCAGTCCTGGGTCTACAGTCTCAGTCCTGGGTCTACAGCTTCAGTCCTGGGTCTACAGTCTCAGTCCTGGTCCACAGTCTCAGTCCTGGGTCTACAGTCTCAGTCCTGGGTCTACAGCCTCAGTCCTGGTCCACAGCCTCAGTCCTGAGTCTACAGTCTCAGTCCTGGGTCTACAGTCTCAGTCCTGGGTCTACAGTCTCAGTCCTGGGTCTACAGCCTCAGTCCTGGGTCTACAGTCTCAGTCCTGGTCCACAGGAAGCCGCTGCATTCCTCTGTGGTGTAATGACAGATCCAGAAGTAGTAATGTTTGAAGAATTGAAAAAAAACGAGAAATAGGTTTTAGGGATTTCAGAAACAGGTCCTTTGTTACTGCGAGTTTAACAAAACAGTTATGTTTGATAAAAGTCAGAAGAAAACATTTGGGTCTCTCTGGTCTCTCTCTGGTCTCTCTCTCTGGTCTCTCTCTGGTCTCTCTCTGGTCTCTCTCTGGTCTCTCTCTGGTCTCTCTCTGGTCTCTCTCTCTGGTCTCTCTCTGGTCTCTCTCTGGTCTCTCTCTGGTCTCTCTCTTGTCTCTCTCTCTGGTCTCTCTCTGGTCTCTCTCTGGTCTCTCTCTCTGGTCTCTCTCTGGTCTCTCTCTGGTCTCTCTCTCTGGTCTCTCTCTGGTCCCTCCCTGGTCTCTCTCTGGTCTCTCTCTGGTCTCTCTCTGGTCTCTCTCTCTGGTCTCTCTCTCTGGTCTCTCTCTGGTCTCTCTCTGGTCTCTCTCTGGTCTCTCTCTCTGGTCTCTCTCTGGTCTCTCTCTGGTCTCTCTCTCTGGTCTCTCTCTGGTCTCGCTCTGGTCTCTCTCTGGTCTCTCTGGTCTCTCCCTGGTCTCGCTCTGGTCTCTCTCTGGCTTCTCTCTGGTCCCTCCCTGGTCTCTCTCTGGCCTCTCTCTGGTCCCTCCCTGGTCTCTCTCTGGTCTCTCTCTGGTCTCTCTCTGGTCTCTCTCTGGTCTCTCTCTGGTCTCTCTCTGGTCTCTCTCTCTGGTCTCTCTCTGGCTTCTCTCTGGTCTCTCTCTCTGGTCTCTCTCTGGTCCCTCTCTGGTCCCTCTCTGGTCTCTCTCTGGTCTCTCCCTGGTCTCGCTCTGGTCTCTCTCTGGCTTCTCTCTGGTCCCTCCCTGGTCTCGCTCTGGTCCCTCTCTGGCCTCTCTCTGGTCCCTCCCTGGTCTCGCTCTGGTCCCTCTCTGGCCTCTCTCTGGTCCCTCCCTGGTCTCTCTCTGGCCTCTCTCTGGTCTCTCTGTGGTCTCTCTCTGGTCTCTCTCTGGTCCCTCTCTGGCTTCTCTCTGGTCCCTCCCTGGTCTCGCTCTGGTCCCTCTCTGGCCTCTCTCTGGTCCCTCCCTGGTCTCGCTCTGGTCCCTCTCTGGCCTCTCTCGGGTCCCTCCCTGGTCTCGCTCTGGTCCCTCTCTGGCCTCTCTCTGGTCCCTCCCTGGTCTCGCTCTGGTCCCTCTCTGGCCTCTCTCGGGTCCCTCCCTGGTCTCGCTCTGGTCCCTCTCTGGCCTCTCTCGGGTCCCTCCCTGGTCTCGCTCTGGTCCCTCTCTGGTCTCTCTCGGGTCCCTCCCTGGTCTCGCTCTGGTCCCTGGCTCAGACCTCAGAGTAATCCAGTGTGTTTGCAGGATGGATGAAGACTACAACTTCCTTCCTCACGGAGTGAACTTCCAGGACGCCATCTTCTCTGACGTCGCTGAAAACCACAGAATGTTTTCAAGTCTCTTCCAGTTTTCAAACTGCAGCAGAGACTCACAGGACCTGAGTCTGGATCTGAGTCTGGACTGGGACCAGGACTCTGGGGTAACACACAGACACACAGACACACACACACACAGACACACACACAGACACACAGAGACACACAGTCTCTGTAACTGTGTTATACAAAGAAAACACCTCTGCTCTTGAACAATGTTCTCTGACCTCTGACCTCATGTCCTGACTCTGGATCAGACATAAATGAAACCATGTGAGACCAGAGAGAGACCAGAGAGAGACCAGAGAGAGACCAGAGAGAGGCCAGAGAGGGATCAGAGAGAGACCAGAGAGAGACCAGAGAGAGACCAGAGAGAGAGACCAGAGAGAGACCAGAGAGAGAGACCAGAGAGAGACCAGAGAGAGACCAGAGAGAGACCAGAGAGAGACCAGAGAGAGACCAGAGAGAGAGACCAGAGAGAGACCAGAGAGAGAGACCAGAGAGAGACCAGAGAGAGACCAGAGAGAGACCAGAGAGAGACCAGAGAGAGACCAGAGAGAGAGACCAGAGAGAGACCAGAGAGAGAGACCAGAGAGAGACCAGAGAGAGACCAGAGAGAGACCAGAGAGAGACCAGAGAGAGACCAGAGAGAGACCAGAGAGACCAGAGAGAGACCAGAGAGAGACCAGAGAGAGACCAGAGAGAGACCAGAGAGAGAGACCAGAGAGAGACCAGAGAGAGACCAGAGAGAGACCAGAGAGAGACCAGAGAGAGACCAGAGAGAGACCAGAGAGAGACCAGAGAGAGACCAGAGAGACCAGAGAGAGACCAGAGAGAGACCAGAGAGAGACCAGAGAGAGACCAGAGAGACCAGAGAGAGAGACCAGAGAGAGACCAGAGAGAGACCAGAGAGAGACCAGAGAGACCAGAGAGAGACCAGAGAGACCAGAGAGACCAGAGAGAGACCAGAAAGAGACCAGAGAGAGACCAGAGAGACCAGAGAGAGACCAGAAAGAGACCAGAGAGAGACCAGAGAGAGACCAGAGAGAGACCAGAGAGAGACCAGAGAGAGACCAGAGAGAGGCCTGAGTGGAGTTTGCATGTTCTCCCCGTGTCTGCGTAGGTTTCCTCCGGGTGCTCCAGTTTCCCCTACCACTAAAAACATGTCCAATAGGTGTGTGCCTCCTGTACTGGCCCCTCCCATCTCTGTGTGAGAGACTAATGCCCAAATATAACCACTTCCTCTGGTCTGTGAAAGGCGCTAGATAAATAAACATTACTTACTTACAGAGAGAGAGATCTGTCGTTGCTATGGTAACTTCTCTACTCTCTTCTTCTGCTGCAGTATCCTCTGTGCTCTCTCCTTCTACCGGGGTCACCTGTGTACTCTCTCCTTCTGCAGCTGCTATGGTAACCTCTGTGCTCTCTTCTTCTACAGCTGCTATGGTAACCTCTGTACTCTCTCCTTCTACAGCTGCTATGGTAACCTCTGTACTCTCTCCTTCTGCAGCTGCTATGGTAACCTCTGTACTCTCTCCTTCTACAGTTGCTATGGTAACCTCTGTACTCTCTCCTTCTACAGCTGCTATGGTAACCTCTGTACTCTCTCCTTCTGCAGCTGCTATGGTAACCTCTGTGCTCTCTTCTTCTACAGCTGCTATGGTAACCTCTGTGCTCTCTCCTTCTGCAGCTGCTATGGTAACCTCTGTGCTCTCTCCTTCTGCAGCTGCTATGGTAACCTCTGTACTCTCTCCTTCTGCAGCTGCTATGGTAACCTCTGTACTCTCTTCTACTGCAGCTGCTATGGTAACCTCTGTACTCTCTTCTTCTGCAGCTGCTATGGTAACCTCTGTACTCTCTCCTTCTGCAGCTGCTATGGTAACCTCTGTACTCTCTCCTTCTGCAGCTGCTATGGTAACCTCTGTACTCTCTTCTTCTACAGCTGCTATGGTAACCTCTGTACTCTCTTCTTCTGCAGCTGCTATGGTAACCTCTGTACTCTCTCCTTCTGCAGCTGCTATGGTAACCTCTGTACTCTCTTCTTCTGCAGCTGCTATGGTAACCTCTGTACTCTCTTCTTCTACAGCTGCTATGGTAACCTCTGTGCTCTCTTCTTCTACAGCTGCTATGGTAACCTCTGTACTCTCTCCTTCTGCAGCTGCTATGGTAACCTCTGTACTCTCTTCTTCTACAGCTGCTATGGTAACCTCTGTGCTCTCTTCTTCTACAGCTGCTATGGTAACCTCTGTACTCTCTCCTTCTACAGCTGCTATGGTAACCTCTGTACTCTCTCCTTCTGCAGCTGCTATGGTAACCTCTGTGCTCTCTTCTTCTACAGCTGCTATGGTAACCTCTGTGCTCTCTCCTTCTGCAGCTGCTATGGTAACCTCTGTGCTCTCTCCTTCTGCAGCTGCTATGGTAACCTCTGTACTCTCTCCTTCTGCAGCTGCTATGGTAACCTCTGTACTCTCTTCTACTGCAGCTGCTATGGTAACCTCTGTACTCTCTTCTTCTGCAGCTGCTATGGTAACCTCTGTACTCTCTCCTTCTGCAGCTGCTATGGTAACCTCTGTACTCTCTCCTTCTGCAGCTGCTATGGTAACCTCTGTACTCTCTTCTTCTACAGCTGCTATGGTAACCTCTGTACTCTCTTCTTCTGCAGCTGCTATGGTAACCTCTGTACTCTCTCCTTCTGCAGCTGCTATGGTAACCTCTGTACTCTCTTCTTCTGCAGCTGCTATGGTAACCTCTGTACTCTCTCCTTCTGCAGCTGCTATGGTAACCTCTGTACTCTCTCATTCTGCAGCTGCTATGGTAACCTCTGTACTCTCTTCTTCTGCAGCTGCTATGGTAACCTCTGTACTCTCTCCTTCTGCAGCTGCTATGGTAACCTCTGTACTCTCTTCTTCTACAGCTGCTATGGTAACCTCTGTACTCTCTCCTTCTGCAGCTGCTATGGTAACCTCTGTACTCTCTTCTACTGCTGTAGTAACCTGTGTACTCTCTCCTTCTGCAGCTGCTGTGGTCACCTGTGTACTCTGTCTTGCAGATGCTGTATTAATCGGTGTACTCTCTCTTGCAGATGCTGTATTAATCGGTGTACTCTCTCTTGCAGCTGCTGTAGTAACCGGTGTACTCTCTCTTACAGATGCTGTGGTCACCGGTGTACTCTCTCCTTCTGCTGTGGTCACCGGTGTACTCTCTCGTGCAGATGCTGTAGTAACCGGTGTACTCTCTCGTGCAGATGTTGTAGTAACCGGTGTACTCTCTCGTGCAGATGCTGTAGTAACCGGTGTACTCTCTCTTGCAGATGCTGTGGTCACATGTGTACTCTCTCCTTCTGCTGTGGTCACCGGTGTACTCTCTCGTGCAGATGCTGTAGTAACCGGTGTACTCTCTCTTGCAGATGCTGTGGTCACATGTGTACTCTCTCCTTCTGCTGTGGTCACCGGTGTACTCTCTCGTGCAGATGCTGTGCTGGGCGGTGCAGAAGGCTCTGTTGGAGGAGGAAGAGCAAGTGCAGAATCTGACGCAGAAGGTGCGGATCCTGGAGAAAACGAACGGCCACCTGCGCGAGCGCGTGAAGACTTTGAAACGGCAGCTACGGCAAGCACAGAGGGACAGAAAGGACAATCTCAAACACCAGACACACCCCGACCAGGACACCACCGCAGAGGAGAAACCCCACCCCGATCAGAGAAGCAAGAAGCTCAAGACTTAGAATTAGAACTCAATCTACAACGGCCATTTTATCTTAGGTAGAATTTTGTAAACACATACTTCCATGTTACGAACGGCAAGAGACCAGAGAGAGACCAGAGAGAGACCAGGGAGAGACCAGAGAGAGACCAGAGAGAGACCAGAGAGAGACCAGAGAGAGACCAGAGAGAGACCAGAGAGAGACAAGAGAGAGACCAGAGAGAGACCAGAGAGAGACCAGAGAGAGACCAGAGAGAGACCAGGGAGAGACCAGAGAGAGACCAGAGAGAGACCAGAGAGAGACCAGAGAGAGACCAGAGAGAGACCAGAGAGAGACCAGAGAGAGACCAGAGAGAGAGACCAGAGAGAGACCAGAGAGAGACCAGAGAGAGACCAGAGAGAGACCAGAGAGAGAGACCAGAGAGAGACCAGGGAGAGACCAGAGAGAGAGACCAGAGAGAGAGACCAGAGAGAGACCAGGGAGAGACCAGAGAGACCAGGGAGAGACCATAGAGAGACCAGAGAGAGACCAGAGAGAGACCAGAGAGTGACCAGAGAGAGACCAGGGAGAGACCAGAGAGAGAGACCAGAGAGAGAGACCAGAGAGAGACCAGAGAGAGACCAGGGAGAGACCAGAGAGAGACCAGAGAGAGAGACCAGAGAGAGACCAGAGAGTTCAGTCTCTGGTGAGAGAGAGACCAGAGAGAGAGAGTGTGAAATCCAGTAGGGGTTTCAGTGTTTACAACAGGCACTTGTTAGGCCTGCTAAATCAAGACCCTGCTCTCCTCGGTTCCAATGGCAACAGCAAAAAAAAGAACAACAAAAACAAAAGGTGAAATCATTAAATCGAGTGTAGCTTTCATAGATCTTGTTCTGTTTGAACATTGGACTCTCAGACGTTTGAAGAAGAAACTTTTGTACCGTAGTATTTTTTTTATCATTATTATTATGATATATTTGTAAGAACATATTTTTGTCCGTTTTGTGTTAAGTTTCTGTCTTTGTTTGTGATGTATTTGATGCTGAGCATCTACTGCGAGCCTCAGAGGAACAAGAAAAGCAATTATTCAGACGTTATTCATCCCAGAAGCAGCGTTAGCTCCAGGTTAGCTTAGCACCAGAGCAGTCACTTTGACTGCTTTGAGTTCAGTGCCTGTACATCTGTGCATGTGCTTTTATTGAAACATGAGATCATTATCACCAGAGCTCGTAACCACAGCAACACACTGTTAGCAGTTAGCCGCTAGCTTGTTATACTTATTAAAAGAGAGTAAAGATAAAAACTATTTACTTTATTAAAAACGGTGGAAAACAAAACATTTTTGAGGGAATTTTAATGGGAGCAGTCAAAATAACACACACACACGCGTGTGAGAGTACACCGGTTACTACAGCATCTGCACGAGAGAGTACACCGGTTACTACAGCATCTGCAAGAGAGAGTACACCGGTTACTACAGCATCTGCAAGAGAGAGTACACCGGTTACTACAGCATCTGCAAGAGAGAGTACACCGGTTACTACAGCAGCTGCACGAGAGAGTACACCGGTTACTACAGCAGCTGCACGAGAGAGTACACCGGTGACCACAGTCCCAGCAGGAGGCCAGTCCCTGTGCTCCTGAGAGTCCCAGTCCCTGTGCTCCTGAGAGTCCCAGCAGGAGGCCAGTCCCTGTGCTCCTCCTTGGTTCATACAGTAATAAATCATAAATTCAAAGCTGCCATGTCTCATCCTGGTTGTGAGGTTTAGGAGCAGAACAGGATTTCCTCTGGGGATCCATGTTGGCAGACGGAGGAGGGGTAATGTGTTCCACATGGTACTCAGAGGAGGGGTAATGTGTTCCACATGGTACTCAGAGGAGGGGTAATGTGTTCCACATGGTATTCAGTACTTTCTCTTCAAAGTTTCTTCATGTCATTTTAGTCCAAACACAGCAGTGACTACTACTACTGCTACTACTACTGCTACTACTACTGCTACTACTACTGCTACTACTGCTACTGCTACTGCTACTGCTACTACTGCTACTGCTACTGCTACTACTGCTACTACTGCTACTGCTACTGCTACTACTGCTACTACTACTGTTACTACTGCTACTGCTACTGCTACTACTGCTACTACTGCTACTACTGCTACTACTACTGCTACTACTGCTACTACTACTGCTACTACTACTGCTACTACTGCTACTGCTACTGCTACTGCTACTACTGCTACTGCTACTACTGCTACTACTGCTACTGCTACTGCTACTACTGCTACTACTACTGTTACTACTGCTACTGCTACTACTACTGCTACTACTGCTACTGATACTGCTGTGAGTGGTTAGCACTTAGCAACAAGGTCCTGGGTTTGATTCCACTTCCAGTTCTTTCTGTGTGGTGTTTGCATGTTCTCCCTGTGTCTGCGTAGGTTTCTTCAGGGTGCTCCGGTTTTCATGTAGCACAGGTACTAACCCTAACCCTCCAGCTCTGCTCCTGACACCAGAGGGTGCAGTACCACTGCTCCTGACACCAGAGGGCGCAGTACCACTGCTCCTGACACCAGAGGGTGCAGTACCACTGCTCCTGACACCAGAGGGCGCAGTACCACTGCTCCTGACACCAGAGGGTGCAGTACCACTGCTCCTGACACCAGAGGGTGCAGTACCACTGCTCCTGACACCAGAGGGCGCAGTACCACTGCTCCTGACACCAGAGGGTGCAGTACCACTGCTCCTGACACCAGAGGGCGCAGTACCACTGCTCCTGACACCAGAGGGTGCAGTACCACTGCTCCTGACACCAGAGGGTGCAGTACCACTGCTCCTGACACCAGAGGGTGCAGTACCACTGCTCCTGACACCAGAGGGTGCAGTACCACTGCTCCTGACACCAGAGGGTGCAGTACCACTGCTCCTGACACCAGAGGGTGCAGTACCACTGCTCCTGACACCAGAGGGTGCAGTACCACTGCTCCTGACACCAGAGGGCGCAGTACCACTGCTCCTGACACCAGAGGGTGCAGTACCACTGCTCCTGACACCAGAGGGTGCAGTACCACTGCTCCTGACACCAGAGGGTGCAGTACCACTGCTCCTGACACCAGAGGGTGCAGTACCACTGCTCCTGACACCAGAGGGCGCAGTACCACTGCTCCTGACACCAGAGGGTGCAGTACCACTGCTCCTGACACCAGAGGGCGCAGTACCACTGCTCCTGACACCAGAGGAATCATAAATGTGGAGAATTATGTTTGAAGCCATTTTTTACAGAAACATTACAGCAGTAACAAACACATGCACAGAGTGCCCCCTACAGGCCACACACTGTCATTACAGCAGTAACAAACACATGCACAGAGTGCCCCCTACAGGCCACACACTGTCATTACAGCAGTAACAAACACATGTGCAGAGCGCCCCCTACAGGCCACACACTGTCATTACAGCAGTAACAAACATGTGCAGAGTGCCCCCTACAGGCCACACACTGTCATTACAGCAGTTACAAACATGTGCAGAGTGCCCCCTACAGGCCACACACTGTCATTACAGCAGTTACAAACATGTGCAGAGCGCCCCCTACAGGCCACACACTGTCATTACAGCAGTAACAAACATGTGCAGAGTGCCCCCTACAGGCCACACACTGTCATTACAGCAGTTACAAACATGTGCACAGGGTCCACGCTTTAGCTTTTATTCATGTATGTTTAATTATTGTATGTTTTATTATTGTATGATTATAAACTGAGGGAAAAACATTTTCTGCTGGACAAGTTTAACTCTCACCATAATCACATCATTATCATTTATAATTATTTATAATTAAAGTTAAACTTTTCACTTTTGAACAAACCAAGAATATAATAAACACTGTTCCCTGTAGAGTAGAGTAGAGTAGAGTAGAGTAAGGTAGGGTAGGGTAGGGTAGGGTAGAGTAGAGTAGAGTAGAGTACAGTACAGTACAGAGTAGGGTAGAGTAGAGTAGGGTACAGAGTACCCTACTCTACTCCACTCTGGTAGAGTAGAGTAGAGTAGAGTAGGGTAGGGTGGAGTACAGAGTAGAGTAGGGTAGAGTAGAGTAGAGTAGGGTAGAGTACAGAGTAGAGTAGGGTAGGGTGGAGTACAGAGTAGAGTAGGGTAGGGTAGGGTAGGGTAGAGTAGAGTACAGAGTAGAGTAGGGTAGAGTAGAGTAGAGTACAGAGTAGAGTAGGGTAGGGTAGAGTAGGGTAGGGTAGAGTAGGGTAGAGTAGAGTAGAGTAGGTTAGAGTAGGGTAGAGTAGAGTAGAGTAGGGCAGAGTAGAGTAGAGTAGGGTAGAGTAGAGTAGAGTACGGTACGGTAGGGTAGGGGGAAGGGTACAGCAGAGCAGAGCAGAGCAGAGCAGAGCAGAGTAGAGTAGAGTAGAGTAGAGTAGAGTAGAGTAGAGTAGAGTAGAGTAGAGTAGAGTAGAGTAGAGCAGAGCAGAGCAGAGCAGAGCAGGGTACGGTAGAGTAGAGTAGAGTAGAGTAGAGTACGGTAGGGTAGAGTTGAGTAGAGTAGAGTAGAGTAGAGTAGAGAAGAGAAGAGCAGAGCAGAGTAGGGTACAGAGTAGAGTAGAGTAGAGTAGAGTAGGGTAGGGTAGAGTAGAGTAGAGTACAGAGTAGAGTAGGGTAGAGTAGGGTAGGGTGGATTACAGAGTAGAGTAGGGTAGAGTAGAGTAGAGTAGAGTAGGGTAGAGTACGGTACGGTAGGGCCGAGCCGAGCCGAGCCGAGCCGGGCCGGGTCGGGTCGGGTCGGGTCAGGTAGGGTAGAGTAGAGTAGATTAGAGTAGAGTAGAGTAGAGTAGAGTAGGGTAGGGTTGAGTAGAGTAGAGTAGAGTAGGGTAGAGTACAGAGTAGAGTAGAGTAGGGTAGAGTACAGAGTAGAGTAGAGTACAGAGTAGAGTAGAGTAGAGTAGAGTAGAGTAGGGTAGGGTTGAGTAGAGTAGAGTAGAGTAGGGTAGAGTACAGAGTAGAGTAGAGTAGGGTAGAGTACAGAGTAGAGTAGAGTACAGAGTAGAGTAGAGTAGAGTAGAGTAGAGTAGAGTGGAGTACAGAGTAGAGTAGAGTACAGAGTAGAGTAGAGTAGAGTAGGGTAGGGTACGGTAGAGTAGAGTACAGAGTAGAGTAGAGTAGGGTAGAGTACAGAGTAGAGTAGAGTAGAGTAGAGTAGAGTAGAGTAGAGTAGAGTACAGAGTAGAGTAGAGTACAGAGTAGAGTAGAGTAGAGTAGAGTAGAGTAGAGTAGAGTAGGGTAGAGTACAGAGTAGAGTAGAGTAGAGTAGAGTACAGAGTAGAGTAGGGTAGGGTAGAGTAGAGTAGAGTAGAGTAGGTTAGAGTAGGGTAGAGTAGACTAGAGTACGGTAGGGTAGAGTAGAGTAGAGTAGAGCAGAGCAGAGCAGAGCAGAGTAGGGTACAGAGTAGAGTAGAGTAGAGTAAAGTAGGGTAGAGTACAGAGTAGAGTAGAGTAGAGTAGGGTAGACTAGAGTAGGGTAGAGTGAGTAGAGTAGGGTAGAGTAGAGTAGACTAGAGTAGAGTAGGGTAGGGTAGAGTAGAGTAGGGTAGAGTAGAGTAGGGTAGACTAGAGTAGAGTAGAGTAGAGAGTAGAGTACAGAGTAGAGTAGGGTAGAGTAGAGTAGAGTAGGGTAGAGTAGAGTAGGGTAGAGTAGAGTAGAGTAGAGTAGAGTACAGAGTAGGGTAGAGTAGAGTAGGGTACAGAGTACCCTACTCTACTCCACTCTGGTAGAGTAGAGTAGGGTAGGGTGGAGTACAGAGTAGAGTAGAATAGAGTACGGTAGAGTTTGGTACGGTAGGGTAGGGTAGGGAAGGGTAGAGCAGAGCAGAGCAGAGCAGAGCAGAGTAGAGTAGAGTAGAGTAGGGTAGGGTAGAGTGGAGTGGAGTGGAGTGGAGTGGAGTGGAGTAGGGTAGGGTAGAGCAGAGCAGAGCAGGGCAGGGCAGGGCAGGGCAGGGTAGGGTAGGGTAGGGTAGGGTAGAGTAGAGTAGAGTAGAGTAGAGTAGAGTAGGGTAGGGTAGGGTAGGGTAGGGTAGGATAGGATAGAGTGGAGTGGAGTGGAGTGGAGTAGGGTAGGGTAGGGTAGAGCAGGGCAGGGCAGGGCAGGGTAGGGTAGGGTAGGGTAGGGCAGGGCAGGGTAGGGTTAGGGTAGAGAAGGGCAGGGCAGGGTAGGGCAGGGCAGGGCGGAGCGGAGCAGAGCAGGGTAGACTAGAGTAGGGTAGAGTGAGTAGAGTAGGGTAGAGTAGAGTAGACTAGAGTAGAGTAGGGTAGGGTAGAGTAGAGTAGGGTAGAGTAGAGTAGGGTAGACTATAGTAGAGTAGAGTCGAGTCGAGTCGAGTCGAGTCGAGTAGGGTAGAGTAGAGTAGAGTAGAGTAGAGTAGAGTAGAGTAGGGTAGGGTGGAGTGGAGTGGAGTAGAGTAGAGTAGAGTAGAGTAGAGTAGAGTAGAGTAGAGTAGAGTAGAGTAGAGTAGAGTAGAGTAGAGTACAGAGTAGAGAGTACAGAGTAGAGTAGAGTAGAGTAGAGTAGTAGGGTAGAGTGAGTAGAGTAGGGTAGAGTAGAGTAGTAGAGTAGAGTAGAGTAGAGAGTAGAGTAGAGTAGAGTAGAGTAGAGTAGAGTAGAGTAGGGTAGGGTAGGGTAGGTAGAGTAGAGTAGAGTAGTAGAGTAGAGTAGAGTACAGAGTAGAGTAGAGTTTGGTGCAGAGTAGAGTAGAGTTGGTGCAGAGTAGAGTAGAGTGTGGTGCAGAGTAGAGTAGAGTGGTGCAGAGTAGAGTATAGTGTGGTGCAGAGTAGAGTAAGTGTGGTGCAGAGTAGAGTGTGGTGCAGAGTAGAGTAGAGTGTAGCGAGTATGTTGGTGCAGAGTAGAGTAGAGTGTGGTGCAGAGTAGAGTAGAGTGTGGTGCAGAGTAGAGTAGAGTGTGGTGCAGAGTAGAGTAGAGTGTGGTGCAGAGTAGAGTAGAGTGTGGTGCAGAGTAGAGTAGAGTGTGGTGCAGAGTAGAGTAGAGTGTGGTGCAGAGTAGAGTAGTTGGTGCAGAGTAGAGTAGAGTGTGGTGCAGAGTAGAGTTTGGTGCAGAGTAGAGTGTGGTGCAGAGTAGAGTAGAGTGTGGTGCAGAGTAGAGTAGTGTGGTGCAGAGTAGAGTAGAGTGTGGTGCAGAGTAGAGTAGAGTTTGGTGCAGAGTAGAGTAGAGTGTGGTGCAGAGTAGAGTAGAGTTTGGTGCAGAGTAGAGTAGAGTGTGGTGCAGAGTAGAGTATAGCGTGGTGCCCTCTCCTCACTCCTGTCCTGTCAGCGGCTTTATAACAGCCAGCATTTATATTCATGTATCTTGTACATTATTACATCTGTAAACATCCAATACAATCTTAATATAAGACTCAGTGTGTCTGTCTGTCAGAATAGAGTCATGTAGAGTAGAGTAGAGTATAGTAGTGTAAAGTAGAGTATAGTAGTGTAAAGTAGAGTAGTGTAGAGTAGTTTAGTGTAGAGTAGAGTAGGGTAGAGCAGAGTAGTGGTAGAGTAGAGTAGAGTGGTGCAGAGTAGAGTAGAGTGGTGCAGAGTAGAGTAGTGGTGCAGAGTAGAGTGTGGTGCAGAGTAGAGTAGAGTGTGGTGCAGAGTAGAGTAGAGTGTGGTGCAGAGTAGAGTAGAGTGTGGTGCAGAGTAGAGTAGAGTGTGGTGCAGAGTAGAGTAGAGTGTGGTGCAGAGTAGAGTAGAGTTTGGTGCAGAGTAGAGTAGAGTGTGGTGCAGAGTAGAGTAGAGTGTGGTGCAGAGTAGAGTAGAGTAGAGTGTGGTGCAGAGTAGAGTAGAGTGTGGTGCAGAGTAGAGTAGAGTGTGGTGCGGTAACTGCTTTATATGGAATGATATTTATGAAACTTGCTGATATATGGAACTGCTTATATATGAAAATGACTTATATATGGAACGGATTGTATACGGTAAATGCTTATATGGAACTGCTCATATTGGTATAGCATTATATGGTACTGCTTATATCTGGAACGCTTATATATAAAAATAAATAACATAAATAAATATAAATAAATATTTTCTATTATTTTTATATTAAGCGTTTCCAGTTATAAGCTTAGTACCATATATGCAATTCCAATATGAGCAGTTCATATAAGCAGTTCGTATACAAAGACGGTGTACAATATATAAGGCAGTTCATTATTAAGCAGTTCCATATATAGCAGTTTATATATAGCAGTTCCCATATATAGCTGTTCCATATATAAGCAGTTCCGCTTGAAAGCGAGTTCCAGGTACCGGTAATATCTGCTCCAGATATAAGCAGTTCAGATATAAGCGAGTCCTGTTGCGGGGATTAACCTGGCGAGCTCGCTCAGAGTCCATGAGAGGGATCAATTTGGGAGCCCAGTCCAGAGGGATTTAAACGGGGCTTGCAGGTCCAAGAGAGGGATTTAAACAGTGCTCGCAGTCCAGGAGGATGTAAAGAGAGCCTGCAGCAAAGTGAGGGATTAAACTGAGCACGCAGCCATGTGAGGGAATTAAACTGAGGTTTGCAAGTCCATTGTGACGAATTGCTTGCCAGTCAGAGTGAAGGATTTAATCGGAGCTTGGTTAGGGCCTGCAGAAACCATGCGAGGGCTAAATTAAACTGAAGCTTGCCCACCAATGCACGGGGCAACTTGAGCCTTGCAGAAACAAAGCGCGGGTGGCGGACTGTGCCTGCAGGTACAATGCGAGGGAATAAACCGTCCGCATACTTACCACAACGCCAGAAACAAGGGACAACACAAAGGGACCTACGCCGTACGGCACGAGGAGGCCAAGGGCAGCTTGCGCACGGCTCCACCGCCACCGGGCCAGGACCGGCCGTATGGCAGCAGCAGGGCCCGACGAGACGAGCAGCTGGCGAACCGCAGAAAGATCCCGCAAAGGAGGGAGAGCGGCAAAGACCCTACGGACCACAGCACGAGGACCCGTAGCAGGTGCAGCAACGCGGGGAGGAGCAGGCCACACGCAGCAAGACAGAGGAACAGGCGGGACGCAGGAGTAAGCGTGAGGTAGACTAAGCGATTCCTCCAGAACGATTCATGCAAGGATTCGGAGGGACGAATGAGTGGGAGTTCCTCCGTTTTTACTGCGGGATGGAAGTTAGATCTTGTACGGTGATTGGAGTGGGGGACGTCTGTTGAGCGATAGGATGGGGATGTTGAACCGGCCTGGAGGGGGTAATTTTGGTTTAACGTTTTCTACCAATATTGAATTTTCGCGGGCTGCATTATTCATTACTTTTACACAGTGGTGATAAACGCTTTACTGTAGCCACAGCTGCCCTGGGGCCACACTGACATGAAGCGAGGAAACACAGTATGGGCAATTGGCCCCTCCGACCACACCAAAACCCATTCACGACCACATAGACTCATCTAGTGCAGATGGAGGTGAAAGTGTCTTGCCTAGGAGTACAACGGCAGTTTGCCACTTTACAGCCACAGCGCCCCACTGTGGCATCAGGCCATTGGTCTTTAAGTGTCTTGCCAAGGACCACAACGACAGCTGACATCAGTGGGAGTCTGTGGAGACCTGGGTTCCAACCCACGTCCTTCAGGCTTCATAAGGTCAATGCTTCTACCAACTGAACACCGTCGCCTCTAATGTGTCTTTAGAGCTTGTCTCTTCCAAGACACAGCTCCTTTGACACAAGAGCCGTATCTTAAAGATAATATTAAATAACATCTATACAACTGTGGTATGTGTACCACAAGCTTTTAATTCCGCGGTAATAAAACCTCCTTCTGAAGAAAACAAATAGTCTGGAAAGAATCTTAGAGCCAAAAGCTTGCTTCCACAGTCAGAAAATAATATGTTTGAAACCTTTCAATTGGGATTAGAGCTCATCATAGCACTGAAACGGCACTAGTCAAAGTAAAAAGATGTCATACTACTAGACTGCTAATAGTGGACAAGTGTCAGTGTGGTCTCTGGACCAGTTGCTCCATTTAACACAATAGACCAAGAATTCTAATGCGGAGGCTAGAATGTGTTATAGGTCCTCAGAGGACAGCCTTGGCTGGTTTAAATCCTATCTATCGGATCTGGTATCACTTTGTCAATTTGAATCACAAATCATCGCCTTATTCTGGAGTGGAATTCGATGTGCCCCAAACCCCCCCCCACTCACTTCAAGGCTTATATAGACACAGCAACTACAAAAGCTTTTTTCCACTTGCGGAACATCGCTAAAGCAAGAATTATCCTTCCCTAAAAGTGACTCGGAAATCTTCTTTTAGTTTACAATGCCATGAATGACTGGCTCGTTCTTATCTTCAAGACAGTTGTGCTATTATCAACCAACCGAGCACTGTGCCTCACAAAACGCCAGACGTCCTGTTGTCCTAAGGTCTCAAAAAAGTACTGGTAAGAGCAGAGCATTTAGCTACCAAGCCCCTGTACTGTGGAATAAGGAAGCAGATACGGTTCACATTCAAGGCCAGACTTAAAACACTCTTTTGCCTTTTTAGCAACAATTTTGCCTATGGATAGGTTGTTTGTCTGGTTGTTGGTTTACACACTTGGTGGGGTATATCCACAAATATTTGGTGCTGTAGCTGGGCTAGCCTAGCCGCGGCTGCTGCTGTTTCTCCTTCGTTCGGACAGACACGGTCTCCACATTCAAGGTAAGGCGTAAAACAGTGTCTTTAGTTTAGCATATGGTTAGGAAGGTAAGGCTAAGGGAAGGCTAGACATCTTTGACTGTCAGTCAGTCAAGCTGCGGAGGGAGTAAGGGCTGCTGGGAAAAAGTATGGTATTTAGCACATCCTCTCCTCCTTCCTACTTTTAAACAATCTGGCATTATTAGGATTTGCGTTCTGTGGCTTACAGGTATGGTTCCCCCACTTCGTTTTGTCGCCTTTCAACCGTGAATCACACGAGACTCACGTGTGATTCACGCGTCTTTTATTTATTTTTTCCCCAGTGATGCTGCAATGACCGACAACCACAAGGTGGCAATTTCGTGAGCCGGGTTAGGAAAATTGGCTTCTCATCGGTCTTTGTTCTCCTGTTCACGGACCAACTTTCTTTGGCTTTATAGCTCAATGATAAGAGGTGGACTCTGTGTGAGAAGGACTAGGGTTTCAAGTACAGTCTACGACACTTTTCTCGATTTTGTTGACGTTTAATTTTTTTCTAAAACATACTTAGTAATTAGGGCCAACACATTTAAAATGTTTGACTAGACGTTGTAAACTGTTGTAAACTTCACAATCTGCACCAACCAAACTGCAGGAAAACAAAAATGATGCAACTTTATTCAGTACAGTGTAATCTGATTCATCATACTCCCCCCGCCTAATTAAAAATTTGAGGATTGGCCAGGGGGGCTCGAACATGTTCTTCAAGCGAATGACTTGGACAATCCCACATACGGCCACACAGTCGCTGGAGAAAACAATGGATTAATACTAAAGAGCGCTGAGTGAATGAGCCGTGCGTATGTGCAGGACGCTGAAAATGCCTTATATGCAAAGTTAAATGCATATGTTTGCCATATGATCGGGCTACTCCTTGTGCATTTTTGAATTCCTAATTAATGGTAGCTATCATGTAACATGTGTAGTTTAAATTTTTGTATTGCTAATCAATTACAAATATATATTTCTGATATCCAGTGTACCCTTCAATCATCGGTTATTTCCGTTTCAAAATAAAATTCAGAAAACAAATTTACCATTCGTTTATTGTTATTTTCCTTTTCAATTAAAATTTGGAAAATCAAATCCTTTATAATCCGGGTACAATCCGTGTACCCTCTCATTCATTCGTTATTCCGTTTCTATCACATAAATCAGGAAAACAAATTACGTGGGGGTTTTATTGTATTTCCATTTTCCAATAATTATATTGGAAAATCAAAAACATTCTAAAGGAAATATTCACCCATTTGCTTTGCTATGCAGTGGAACAAACACTACTAAAACAACTTCCATTATTTTAGTTTGATATGCTACGGTAATGATGAGTGGTGAGAGAAACGGAAAACTTCAGCTGCACTCAACTCAACTCAAAACTACCAGACAACTAACTCGCGCTGTTGTTGAGCTTCGCCACTGGCGAGCTCAGGGGCAAAATGCTTACAGCACCTGGTATTCCAGGGGTCTCCCATCAAGTACTATGGGGAAAACTTTGTGGGCGCTGCTCTTAAACAGAGAGAGCAGGCTTTCGCTTTCAATTATGGATTCATACGCATCGTAAGTCTTCTCTGATAAACACAATGTTTTTTTGTGGTACGTTCTTTATGTTTCATACTCCATAAAATCTCTCATATTGTGCGTAGATCGTTCACACACGCTGTAGTTTAAATCTCGAAAGTGGGTTGAGTGCGCTGTTTATGGATTGTTTACCTCCGTGTCATTTGGTTATGTGCTGCAGCTCGTTAGATCTCTCTGTTTGGCTGCAATATTGTAAAGAAACACTTTCTCGGCGTTGTACATACAATCTGTATTCACTGTATTTCTACTGTATACAGTAATTTCAGTTTGTTTCGTTCTGGTTTGTTGTTGTTTTTCCAGCGTAGCTTAAGTATTATTAGCTAAGTATTGTTGAGTGTGTACTATCTATTATGTATTTCACATTTCTAGAGTTCAGGTCAAACACATTGAGTTGAAAATGTATTTATGCAGTTAGTTTACGACAAATTGTATTAGTGTTTTACCAGTTCATATTTTTCCTTCTATACTGTAACTTACTGTATCCAGTGCCTCATGACTGCTAATGTCCCAGATGGAACATACAACTGTATATGTCTTTATATGATTATACAGGATTCATGTTCTTTATAATGCTAATGTAATTTTTTTATTCTGTATTATGCTAAAGATTATATACATTATACATATTCTCTATCATGCTATAGCTGATATTTTATGATCTTTTTTTGTTGTTGCAGACAATATGAATCATCATCAATCAAAGTTTATTTTGTAGAGCGCCTTTCATGCATCGGGCAACACAAAGCGCTTCACAGTCCACATCACAACATCATCACATTAAACAAAACAGATCACAATTTAAAAAATTAAAATCACACAAAAGATTAAAACACAATAAAACAATATAATCTCAGCCAAGAATAAATAATACATTATCACTTTCAAAGTTAAACAAGAAATTTTAAAAAAATAAATAAATACAATGACAGCAGTTGCATTACAAATGGAGATAAATTCCTTCGTTGTTTGAACAGGCAAATAAGAACAGTCTTTAACCGGATTTGAACATTGACAAGAGTAGCGCTCCCTCACATTTTTTCAGGTGATTGTTCCAGATCTTTGCTGCATAGATCACTGAAACGCAGACCCCATGTTTGGTTCTCACTCTTGGAACCAGCAGGAGGCAGTCCCTGTGCTCCTCAGAGGGGTCCGGGGCTGGATACATATGACCACAACATGTCACTATGTATTCTGGTGCAAAGGCCATGGAGAGACTTGTACACAAGCAGAGCTGTTTTAAATTATTACTTTGAGCACAGGAGCAGTGCCAGAGACCACCTGAGGGACCGGACTAATATGGTCATACTTCCTGGTTCCTGTCAGGACTCTAGCTGCTGCATTTTGGAAGTACTGCAGCTGCTTACAGGGTCTGTTTGGACAGACCGTAAGCAGGCCATTGTGTTGTTAGCCTGCTGGAGACAATATGCGTGGACAGTTCTCCAAGTCTGCACTGGACACTATATTCTGACTTTGGCAATGTTCTTCAGATGGTAAAAAGCTGTTGATGTTATTGATTTTATGTGGGCTATTGAATTTTAGGTCTGAGTCAGTATTACCCCCAACTTTCTGACCTTGTCTGAAGGAAGTAGGGAGAGAGACTGATGTTGACCGGATGACGCCCCTCTGCTTTGTTTCTGTGGGCAAAGACAATGATTTCGGTTTTTGTTGCATTTAGCTGGAGGAAATTATTTTGCATCACTCAATGATTCTGTTGGATACAGTGAAGGAGCAAATAAGGTGGACCATGTTCTCTGCAGTCAGTGAGAATAGATCTGAGTGTCGTCGGCGTAATTGTGTAGGACACTTTGTTTTTCTTTGTAATAATGACCTAACGGCAGCATGTAGAGATTTAAATAGGAGCTGGTCCCAGGATCGACCCCTGTGGTTACTCCTCACAGGTCAGGGCCACATGTTCTGAGACGCAGTCGCCAATCTCACAAAAGTACTTCCTATCTCCAGGGAAGACCTTAAAACCAGTCTAGGGCTGTGCCAGTAGTGGACACCAACCAGTCTCCAGTCTCTGCATGAGGATCTCATGGTCGACAGTGTCGAAACGCGGCACTAAGATCTAACATGACCAAAACTGTTGAGATTTACCTGCATCATTGCGAAGTCGTAAGTCGTTTGGTACCTTCACTAGAGCGGGGGTCTCAGTGCCTGTGGTGGGGTCGAAACCCAGACTGGAACATATCAAAAAGAATTATTCATTGTTAAAAATTCAGTAAGTTGTTGGGAGGCCAATTTTCAAGGCGATTTTTCCAATGATATGGGCAGATCGATATGGGGCGATAATTTTGAAGTCCCGCAGGGATCCAGACTCTCTTTTTTCGGAGAGGTCTTATGACTGCTGCTTTTAGGGCTATAGGAGTGTGCTGGACGACAGAGACTTGTTTAACTATTTGGTGTCAGTGAAGGTAACAAACTGATCAGGGACGGACTTCAGAAATTTAGAGGGCAATTTATCCAGGCTACATGTGGAGGTGTCTACGACTCATGATTTCTTTTTGACAGTTTCAGTATCACAGGTGCAAAGTTGGTTAGCTCAAAAAGCTTCTCTGGCGCTGTTGGCATTGTTATACGTGCTGTGGAGGTGATGTGGATAGTGTTTTTTGTTCCTGTGTACTTGGTTCATCGAAAAACTGTCGCGAACTCATTTACCACTAGATTTAGAGGAAAAATCTAGGGGCAACTTTACAGGGGGTGTTCGTTCATCTACCAAAACTGTTGAAAACATACACGAAAAATTGTTATACTGAACCTCCAAATAATGTCAGAAAAATACATTCTCTTGTTCTCGTTAGAACCCGGTTAAATTCACCCAACTTCTTCTTTAAAAGATTTCATAACTCGCCTGGAAAATTGGACTTTCGCACTTCCGTTGGCCTCCGGCACTCTTGCTTTGTGCCCTGACCGAGTCTGCCTTCGTCCATGGGCCTTATTCTTACTGGTACTATTTTTAACCTGTTCACAGGAGCTATGGTCCAGAACATTCAGATCACTGGTGGTGACATGAGTTATACTCAATTCTTCAAACTGTAGAGCATGGAGTTTTCTCAAAATTTAGCAGTCCATGAACAGTACACTGTGTTTTCATGTATGTGTCTTCTTTAGCAAGTGTAAATTCAGCTGGTGGTTTCGCTAGCAAAACAATGTCAAAAAATACACCAGAAAGGATCTGACAAAGCAAACATCAACTACATTAAGCATTTGATACATTAACCCCCCTTGTAATTAGCAGGTCAAGAGTGTGCACCCCTGCTGGTGGGGTTGGGGACACCTCATTGTGCGAATGAAACCAAAGGTATCAAGTATGAAGCACAGCTCCTTTGCATTTCTGTCATCAACATTATCAACATGTTTCATTCAATATCACCTGTAATAACTAAAAACTATCAAAATCTGTGACCACGATGAAAGTAGTTCAGTAAAATGGTCATAATATTCGCAACCTGGACTGTGGTGGCCTGTACACGGATTTATGAAGACATTTTCATTCTTTCCTGGCAGCGTCACTGTGATTTGTCACAAGGGCCCACGGGATCTGCGCAGGACCTTCGGAAGGAGGCGAGGAAGATACAGGGACGACCCGTCCATGGTGGGCGAGTGCGGTGCTCCTCAGGTGGGAGGAGGTGATGTGGGAGAACGCCCTCACTCTGGTGCGAGTGAGTGAGGAGGTGATGCCTCAGACAAGCTGAATTGCTGGGGGATAACAACGCTCACAGCAGCAGTAAGACTGCACAGTGCCTGTTCGTCACCATGCCCCTGCTAGCAGTGAACCCCATCCTCCTGCTCAGACTCATGTCACCGCTGTTGAGGAGGCCTTAGTGTAGGTTGTGGGCAGCGGATCTTGGAAAAGCAGGTGCAGCAGCCTCCAGCAAATAAACCCCACACAAAGAAGTTGCCTGTCTTGTGGCAGCCAAATCCAATATGAGGGCTGATGGCAGCTACATCTCGTGTTTTACCAGCCGGTCTCTTCAGGTATTTCTACTGCTCCTCCAAGGTCTTTAACACCTATCGCACAGAGGGTTTGACCAAACTCCTGGATGCCATTCCGTGACTTTATGGACACTGAGTTCTGCCAGAGAGAGCTGGAGGCCAGCAGCAGAGAGTGAATGGCCTGGCAGGAGAGAAAAGGATGATTGATGAGTCTCCTCCTCCACTGGGGAGAAAGTGCTGGTTCTAGCAAACTGCAGCTGAAGCCAGGGACCACAGTCCTTCACAATTCATACACAATTCCTGGTCTGTCAGGAAAATACAATCTCTGCCCTGCCAAAGTATTTTCCCTGTACAAGGACCAGGGGATGGAGACGCAGATGTTCCAGCAGTCTCCTTTTTTATGGACCGGGAGGGGAAAGTTGGCAGTGTAAATAAATGAGCTATCTGTGTCTATTGGGTGCTGATTGTATATAGTTACTTATATTTATTCCTGTCTGTTCATAAATGTTTATAAATATTTTAATTATTATGTAAATTTTATACTTAATATTGGATTTATCTATATATAATTTCATTTGTAAATGTCTGCATCTACAGGTTCTTGTATTGTCAGCCTTCAGCCGTCACAGTCAACAAGGCTCATCACACAAATACAGTTTAAGAAGATAAAGATTGCATGTTGTTGTTTTTCTTTTAAGTGTATCTCTTAAATTTGTAAAAGTATAGTCTGTAGTATAGTCACTCAGATTCAGATTCAGTTTATTTGCCATTTGCAGTAAAAACACCACATTGGAATACATTAGCAAAAGTCTCCAGTGTGCACAGACAAATACAGACATAAAACAACATTAAAAGACAAAAATAAAACAAATAAAACAGTAAACAAAAGTCACTGTGAAATCGATCGACTAAAACGGTTTCAAAACAAGTGCAAATCATTAAAGTGCTCTGTTCACACTGATAACAGCTTGTGGATAAAAACTGTTAGTGTAACGAGATGTCCTGCATCTCAGAGAGCGATATCTTCTGCCAGAGGGAAGAAGCTGGAACATGGCTTTCCCAGGGTGGCCAGAAGAGTCATTGACAATCCTAAGAGCTTTGTTTAAAAGTCTGGATTTATAAAGAACCTCCAGAACAGGAAGCTCACAGCCCACGGTCCCCTCTCTGGTCTCTCTCTCTGGTTTCTCTCTCTGGTCTCTCTCTCTGGTCTCTCTCTCTGGTCTCTCTCTCTGGTCTCTCTCTCTGGTCTCTCTCTCTGGTCTCTCTCTCTGGTCTCCCTCTGGTCTCTCTCTGGTCTCTCTCTCTGGTCTCACAGCCCACAGTCCTCTTTGCAGGATCTGAGTGCTGCCTTTGACACTGTCGACCATGAGATCCTCTTACAGAGACTAGAGGACTGGGTCGGCCTAAGTTGGTTTAGGTCTTACCTTGAAGACAGGTGGTACTTTGTGGAGATTGGAAACTGTGTCTCAGATCATATGGCCCTGACCTGTGGAGTACCACAGGGGTCGATCCTGGGACCTCTTCTGTTCAATCTCTACATGCTGCCGTTAGGTCAGTTAATACGCAGAAACAAAGTGTCCTATCACAACTATGCAGACGACACTCAGATCTATGTCTCACTGACTGCAGGAGAACATGGACCAGTGGACTCACTCCTTCACTGTATCCAACAGATCAGTGAGTGGATGCAAAACAACTTCCTTCAGCTAAACGCAGACAAAACTGAAATGATTGTCTTTGGTCCCCAGAAGCAAAGAGAGCGTCATCTGTCATCTACAGTCTCTCTCCCTAAAACCTTCAAACAAGGTCAGAAATCTAGGGGTAATACTGGACTCAGACTTAAATTTTAATAGCCACATCAAATCAGTAACATCAGCAGCTTTTTACCATCTAAAAAACATTGCCAGGATCAAAAACATAGTGTCTAAAGCAGACCTGGAGATTCTTATCCATGCATTTGTCTCCAGTAGGTTAGACTACTGCAATGGCCTGCTCACAGGTCTGTCCAAACAGGCTGTAAAACAGCTGCAGTACATTCAAAATGCAGCAGCTCGAGTCCTGACTAGAACCAGGAAGTACGACCACATTAGTCCTGACTAGAACCAGGAAGTACGACCACATTAGTCCGGTCCTCAGGTCTCTGCACTGGCTTCCTGTGGCTCAGAGAATAGACTTTAAAACAGCTCTCCATGGCCTCGCACCAAAATATATTAGTGACATGTTAGTCCCATATGAACCAGCCCGGACTCTGAGGAGCACAGGGACTGGACTCCTATTAGTGCCCAGAGTCAGGACTAAACATGGGGAGGCCGCTTTTCAGAGTCATGCTGCTAGAATCTGGAACAGTCTTCCTGAAGATGTGAGACAGGCCTCCTCTCTGACAATGTTTAAAACCAGGTTAAAACAGTTCTGTTTAGCTGTGCATACAACTGAGGGATTTTATATTTTTATCTTTCTTTTTAATGTTCTGTGATTATTTATGATTTTAATGCTTTCTTGTTTTGTTCAGCACTTTGTGCTATACAAATAAACTTGCCTTACCATAGTCTGTAGTACAGTCTGTAGTCCCTGGTCTGGGCCCTGGTCTGGGCCCTGGTCCCGGCCCTGGTCCCACCCCTGGTCCCGGCCCTGGTCTGTGCCCTGGTCTGGGCCCTGGTCTGGGCCCTGGTCTGTGCCCTGGTCCCGGGCCTGGTCCCGGGCCTGGTCCCGGCCTTGGTCCCGGCCCTGGTCCCGGCCCTGGTCCCGGCCCTGGTCCCGGCCCTGGTCTCGGCCCTGGTCTCGGCCCTGGTCTAAACACAGACTGTGACCTTGGTCAGAAATAGTCAGAGTAAGAATAGCCGCGCTGCTAAGTGGTTCTGAGAAGAAGATCAAAGCAGATCAAAGAGGAGGTCACGGGGGAGACACGGGAGAGACACGGGAGAGACACGGGGGAGACACGGGAGAGACACGGGGGAGGCACGGGGGAGGCACGGGGGAGACACGGGAGAGACACGGGGGAGGCACGGGGGAGACACGGGAGAGACACGGGAGAGACACGGGAGAGACACGGGGGAGGCACGGGGGAGACACGGGAGAGACACGGGGGAGGCACGGGGGAGACACGGGAGAGACACGGGAGAGACACGGGAGAGACACGGGAGAGACACGGGGGAGGCACGGGGGAGGCACGGGGGAGACACGGGGGAGGCACGGGGGAGACACGGGGGAGACACGGGGGAGACACGGGGGAGACACGGGGGAGGCACGTGGGAGACACGGGGGAGACACGGGGGAGGCACGTGGGAGACACGGGAGAGACACGGGAGAGACACGGGGGAGACACGGGGGAGACACGGGAGAGACACGGGGGAGACACGGGGGAGACACGGGGGACACATGGAAGAGACACGGAAGAGACACGGATACACTCTCATATTTGTGTGACATCACCATTTTGGGCTTAAATCTGTGGTTCTCTATGATCCAGTGTTTATACTGTGGTGATGTCACACTGTGGTGTCACAATTTAGGGTTGTCACATGGTCCCCGAGTGGCTGATACCTCTGGTCTCCCATGGTCCCTGAGTGGCTGGTACCTCGGGTCTCACATGGTCCCTGAGTGGCTGATACAGTACCTCTGGTCTCACATGGTCCCTGAGTGGCTGGTACCTCTGGTCTCACATGGTCCCCGAGTGGCTGGTACCTCTGAGATGACATGGTTCTTGTAGTCCCGGAGCCTCCGCGCCTCCTCCTGCTCCTGCCCATTCAGGGAGGCGGGGTTAGGGGCATGTCCTCGACTCCTCGACTCCATCAGCTTCGTCACCAACTGCCACAGGCGAGACTGCCACCTCAGCACCCCAGCAAGGGTGTCAGCTGGGGGAGAGAGGGGGGAGAGGGGGGGAGAAGAGAGGGGGGAGAGAAGGGGAGAGAGGGGGAGAGAGGGGGAGAGAGGGAGAGGGGGCAAGAGGGGGAGAGAGTGGGTTAGGACTCTGGTCCTGGACCATCCTGACCAGCAGAACCCTCAGCCTCCCCCTGAAAGCCACCTCCTTAGAGCCTCCTCCTGGCTCTCCTCTCTCCTCCCTCTTTCTCCTCTCTCCTCTATTCTCTCTCTCTCCTCTTTCTCCTCTCTCTCCTCCTGACAGCTTCCTCCTTAGAGCCTCCTCCTCACCTCTGTGGCTCCAGAGCACCTCCTGCTCTGGAGGAGCAGCGTAGAGCATGTAGAGTCTGACTGTGTCCAGGCCATAGGTCTGAACCACAGACTCTGGGTCCTCCCCGTTATGTTTGGATTTACTCATCTTCTCCCACGACACCTCCACGGGCTCTCCCCCCCAGGACTGAGGCTGGACTCCTGCAGGGGGGAGGGGGGGAGGAGAGGAGAGAGAGGAGAGAGAGGAGAGAGAGGAGAGGAGAGAGAGAGGAGAGAGAGGAGAGAGAGGAGAAAGAGAGAGAAGAGAGAGGAGAAAGAGAGAGGAGAAAGGAGAGAGAGGAAAGAGAGACACACAGACAAATTAGCAGCTAAGGTGGCTTGCACAGTCTCGGTACTGGGTCCGGTCCTGGGTCCGGTCCCGAGTCCGGTCCTGGGTCCAGTCCTGGTCTTGAACCTGAGAAGTCGACCTCTTCTTTCTTCAGGTAGTGTCCGGTTGAGACCAGTCTGAACGTCTGACCTTTGACCAGGCCCTGGACCAGCAGCTTCCTAAAGGGCTCCCTGTAGATACAGACAGTTAGGGACCAGGGGGAGACCAGAGGGAGACCAGGGGGAGACCAGAGAGAGACCAGAGAGAGAGAGACCAGAGAGAGAGAGACCAGAGAAAGACCAGAGATCACCTGTGAGAGACCAGTCCCAGGTCTCTGCAGAAGTGACTGATGAAGCGAGCGTAGTACAGGTGCATCACAGCGTGTTCTTTTCCCCCGATGTAAACATCCACAGGCAACCAGCGATCCACCAGGGGGCGCTCAAAGGGCCTACACACACACACACACACACACACACACACACACACACAGGGAGAGAGACACACACACACTCACACACACACACACACACACACACACACAGAGAGAGAGAGACACACACACACATACACACACACATATACTTTTAAAGAGTTTTCACAAGAAGAAGACGTGATAGAGTCGACCATTATCCCAGTTCCTAAGAAATCTCCTGTGACATGCCTTAATGACTATCGCCCTGTGGCCCTCACTTCTGTCCTAATGAAGACTTTCGAGCGGCTTGTGTTGGACTTCATTAAGAGCCAGATCCCTGTGAGTGTTGACCCGCTCCAGTTTGCTTACAGACAGAATAGGAGTGTGGAGGATGCCATCTCCTTTGCTCTGAACTCTGTCTACAGTCACTTGGACAATAGGAAATCTGTTGCAAGAATGCTGTTCATTGATTATAGCTCTGCTTTTAATTGTCTTGTCCCAGGTAAACTGATTGAAAAGCTCATGTCTCTGGGTTTAAGTGTTGCCATGTGTAAATGGATCTATAGCTTTTTAACTGACAGATCTCAGAGAGTGAAAATCAATGACTGTTTTTCTGATGTTGTTTCTGTGAGCACTGGTTCTCCTCGGGGATGTATTTTGAGTCCTTTACTTTTTACACTGTACACTCATGATTGTGTGTCTTCCTCAGACTCTAACCTGATCATCAAATATGCTGATGACACCACCATCATCGGTCTCATCAGTAATAACGATGAATCCTCTTATAGAGCCGAGATCCAAAACGTGGTTCAGTGGAGTAAGGCTAACAACCTCCAGCTGAACGCATCCAAAACATGCGAACTGGTCTTTGATTTCAGTCGCAATAGTTCTCATTTGCCTGTCGCAATCGATAACTCCCAAGTGCAGATTGTAGAGGAGTGTAAGTTTCTGGGTCTAACTCTGTCTAATGACCTGAAATGGGTTAAAAACACTGACCGAGTCGTAAAGAAAGCTCGTCAGCGTCTCTACTTCCTGCGGAAACTTAGAGAATTTACCACTAACTCTAAGATTCTGCTGAACTTTTATCGCTGCACCATTGAGAGTTTGCTTGTTGGTTCTGTGTCTGTGTGGTTCGGTAACATCACAGATAAAGAAAAGAGAGCTTTAAACAAGGTGCTCCGCTCTGCAAAGAGGACCGTGGGCTGTGAGCTTCCTGTTCTGGAGGTTCTTTATCAATCCAGACTTTTTAACAGTGCCCTGAGAATTATCAGAGACTCTTCTGGCCACCCAGGAAAAGCCTTGTTCCAGCTTCTTCCCTCTGGCAGAAGATACTGTTCTCTGAGATGCAGGACATCTCGTCATGCTAACAGTTTTTTTCCACGAGCTGTTAACAGTTTGAATAGAGCACTTTAATGTTTTGCACTCGTATAGATCTGTTTTAAGTTGGTCAACTTCACGGTGACATTTGTTGTGACATTTGTTTACTGTTTTTAAAATTTGTTTTATTTTTGTCTTTTAATGTTGTTTTGTGTCTGTACTTGTCCTGTGCACACGGGGAACTTTTACAAATGTATTCCAATGTGGTGTATACATACTGCAAATGGCGAAATAAATGAATCTGAATCTGATCTAGAGTTCAGTGTCGCAGATATAATTATGTGAATGATTAAATATTCTGTGTTGAGGTTCCTCCTGTCACCACCAGAGGGCACGCTGTTCTCTCTGGACTCTTAGTATGTATTCATGTGACTGGAATAGATCAGACACACAGACACAGACATGCAGACACATACAGACACATACAGACACAGACATACACAGACATACAGACACAGACACAGACAGACACAGACATACACAGACAGACACAGACATACAGACACAGACATACACAGACACTGACATACACAGACACACTCACCTCTCAGAGTTGTGTGGGTCTGTGTATCTGAAGTAGTACCAGGAAGAGTCCACAAACGTGTCCATGGTGTCGGTCTCTCGTTTGGCTGGAGCTTTACACCTGAAAACCATTTAATATATCAGAGAGACCAGAGAGAGACCAGAGAGAGACCAGAGAGAGACCAGAGAGAGACCAGAGAGAGAGACCAGAGAGAGAGACCAGAGAGAGAGACCAGAGAGAGAGACCAGAGAGAGACCAGAGAGAGACCAGAGAGAGACCAGAGAGAGACCAGAGATAGAGACCAGAGAGAGAGACCAGAGAGAGAGACCAGAGAGAGACCACAGAGAGACCACAGAGAGACCAGAGACAGAGAGAGAGACCAGAGAGACCAGAGACAGAGAGAGAGACCAGAGAGAGACCACAGAGAGACCAGAGACAGAGAGATAGACCAGAGAGAGACCAGAGAAAGACCACAGAGAGACCAGAGACAGAGAGAGAGACCAGAGAGAGACCACAGAGACCAGAGACAGAGAGAGAGA
>OZ035828.1:46520669-46863169 GCA_964034765.1 Knipowitschia caucasica | reverse complement strand
GAGAGACCAGAAAGAGACCAGAGAGAGAGACCAGAGAGAGACCAGAGAGAGAGACCAGAGAGAGACCAGAGAGAGACCAGAGAGAGAGACCAGAGAGAGACACTAAAGAGAGACACGAGAGAGACACTAAAGAGAGAGACTAAAGAGAGACCAGAGAGAGAGACCAGAGAGAGAGACCAGACTTCACCGTGCACGGCCACAAAGTGCACACACTTAGGTGAAGCGGCAGCAGGCCACACTTTTGGACATGCAATGTTAAAAGACCACAAGTCTGAGTCAAGTCCCAAGTTTTTGTACTTGAGTCCTACTCGCGAGCCCCCATCTCTGCCATGAGCACTTCCCTCTAGGGCTTCATTGAGCCAGTGGGTTAGCATCGAGCTAGCGGGTTAGTATTGTCCATCCGTGTACAGTCTGTGGTTATGTTAAAACAGGATTTGACTTGGTGTTTTCTTGGTGCAGCAGGACACAGTGGATTATGTCAGAGCCAATCTGAGATTACACAGATTAAACAGATTAAAGAAGAGAACAAGACTTTGATACAAGTAACGAGCAAAAGAGGACGGAGACGTCCAGAAACAGGTGCTACATGTACGTAGCACTGTGGAGAAGTGCCTGAGCCTCTCTCACCTAAACCCAGCTCCACGGCTCTGTCCTCTGACATGTCTCAGTCTCTACCAGTGTTGGGCACGTTTCTTTGAAAAAGTAATTAGTTATAGTTACTAGTTACTTCTCCCAAAAAGTAACTGAGTTACTAACGGAGTTACTCCACTATAAAAGTAACTAGTTACCAGTAAAAGTAACTATCGCGTTACTTTTTCGTTTTGTTCTGGAACATAATGTGCACTCGAGGTGCACATGTTGACCTTTAACCTTTAACCTCAGTGAGTTTAAATAGTGCTGATATTTCCATCTAGAAAAGGCTGTTTTGCTGCTGAAGTCCTGTTCACTCTTCATCTGTCTCTGTGTAAGCACTAAACACAAACACCTCCACTGTGAAGCACTGACTTCAGCCCAATCAGATGAACATACATAAATGACCTGCACAGTCCACTTCGGTTCAGACCAGTTCTGTGTTTAAGTCCAGATAATAGTTTGAGCGTAGATATGTAATCCTCCGTTTGGAAATGAGTCCAATGAGTTTTAAAAGTAAAACAAACATAAACTCCTCTGTTTTGCTGCAGCCGGCTGCATCCAATTTCTAAAACCAACCGTCTTACACTTCACCTCTCTTTCTTATCATTCCTATAGTCATTGAAAAATTACCCTATGTGCATTTTAGATTATGTAAAAATGTATTATATGTATGTTAGCCAAACCTGTTGCTGTCCTTAGCAGATAAACCAGGAAGAGAAAGGAGCTTTTGGATGGAATTGTATGCAGCCTTCTGCGCTCACATGAGCTCCTCTGAGGCCTCACGCTGATACAAGCCGTGGTTGAGCGCGATTAAGACCCATATTTGTTTCAAAAACACAGTTTATGACCATCCTCTCAACTGTAGACATGTAGATTGTAAAGGAAATATGTTTTACATCAGCCAATAATATCTGAGAGGTTTTCTCATCCTTCTCTCATGACGACAGAGTCCTATGAAGGAAAAAGAGAAGTTCATTGTGCGTCTTGAGTAACGCGCAGTAACGGGATGTTAATGATAACAGAATTATAGTTACAGTCAAAGTAATTAGTTAGATTACTCGTTACTGAAAAAAGTAACGGCGTTATTCCCATCACTGGTCTCTACAGGGACACTACTGTCAGAGAGACACACAGAGACACACAGAGAGAGACAGAGACACACAGAGAGAGACAGAGACACACAGAGAGAGACAGAGACACACACAGAGACAGAGACACAGAGACACATAGAGTGGTATTGGACCATAAGGAGAGACCATGAATGTTGATAAACATCAGTAAAAAATACTGAATCTTCTGTGGTCTCTCTCTGGTCTCTCTTTCTGGTCTCTCTTTCTGGTGTCTGTCTCTGGTCTCTCTCTCTGGTGTCTCTCTCTGGTGTCTCTCTGGTGTCTCTCTCTGGTCTCTCTCTGGTCTCTCTCTGGTCTCTCTCTGGTCTCTCTCTGGTGTCTCTCTGGTCTCTCTCTGGTCTCCCCTTCGTCTCTCTCTGGTGTCTCTCTCTGGTCTCTCTCTCTCTGGTGTCTCTCTCTGGTCTCTCTCTGGTCTCTCTCTGGTCTCTCTCTGGTCTCTCTCTGGTCTCTCTCTATGGTCTCTCTATGGTCTCTCTCTGGTCTCCCCTTCGTCTCTCTCTGGTGTCTATTTCTGGTCTCTCTCTCTGGTCTCTCTCTGGTCTCTCTCTGGTCTCTCTCTGGTCTCTCTCTGGTCTCTCTCTCTGGTCTCTCTCTGGTCTCTCTCTCTGGTCTCTCTCTGGTCTCCCCTTCGTCTCTCTCTGGTGTCTCTCTCTGGTCTCTCTCTCTCTGGTGTCTCTCTCTGGTCTCTCTCTGGTCTCTCTCTGGTCTCTCTCTGGTCCCCTCTTCGTCTCTCTCTCTGGTCTCTCTCTGGTCTCTCTCTGGTCTCTCTCTGGTCTCCCCTTCGTCTCTCTCTGGTCTCTCTCTGGTCTCTCTCTGGTCTCTCTCTGGTCTCTCTCTCTCTGGTGTCTCTCTCTGGTCTCTCTCTGGTCTCTCTCTGGTCTCTCTCTGGTCTCTCTCTGGTGTCTCTCTGGTCTCTCTCTTCTCTTTAGTCCATGGGGGGTATAGTCCATGGGGGGTATAGTCCATGGGGGGTATAGTCCATGTGGGTATAGTCCATGGGGGGTATAGTCCATGGGGGGTATAGTCCATGGGGGGTATTGCTCTCACTGCTGCAACTTTCTATGAGACCTTCAAGAGAGACTTCACGCAACCACAGGAACCGGTGATCCCAGGACCATGTGGGTTAGACTGGTCCTCAAAGAGCCAGACTCGATCTGGGACCATGTGGGTTAGACTGGTCCTCAAAGAGCCAGACTCGATCTGGGACTATGTGGGTTAGACTGGTCCTCAAAGAGCCAGACTCGATCTGGGACCATGTGGGTTAGACTGGTCCTCAAAGAGCCAGACTCGATCTGGGACCATGTGGGTCAGACTGGTCCTCAAAGAGCCAGACTCGATCTGGGACCATGTGGGTTAGACTGGTCCTCAAAGAGCCAGACTCGATCTGGGACCATGTGGGTTAGACTGGTCCTCAAAGAGCCAGACTCGATCTGGGACCATGTGGGTCAGACTGGTCCTCAAAGAGCCAGACTCGATCTGGGACCATGTGGGTCAGACTGGTCCTCAAAGAGCCAGACTCGATCTGGGACCATGTGAGTTAGACTGGTCCTCAAAGAGCCAGACTCGATCTGGGACCATGTGGGTCAGACTGGTCCTCAAAGAGCCAGACTCGATCTGGGACCATGTGGGTCAGACTGGTCCTCAAAGAGCCAGACTCGATCTGGGACCATGTGAGTTAGACTGGTCCTCAAAGAGCCAGACTCGATCTGGGACCATGTGGGTCAGACTGGTCCTCAAAGAGCCAGACTCGATCTGGGACCATGTGGGTCAGACTGGTCCTCAAAGAGCCAGACTCGATCTGGGACCATGTGGGTCAGACTGGTCCTCAAAGAGCCAGACTCGATCTGGGACCATGTGGGTCAGACTGGTCCTCAAAGAGCCAGACTCGATCTGGGACCATGTGGGTCAGACTGGTCCTCAAAGGGCCCTTCTTTGTGTGTGTCTGCATTGTGAACTTATTAATGCTGATATTTAACCACAGTTGAACCTGACAATATCTCACACAACAAACAGACATAGTTCATCTTTTACTTGTTATCCATTTACAAGGAGCACTGAGCCCGGTCTCTTTCAGGACCTGAGCATGGTCCGGCTGTAACGCAGTATTCAACATGGTCCGGCTGTAACGCAGTATTCAACATGGTCCGGCTGTAACACAGTATTCAACATGGTCCGGCTGTAACACAGTATTCAGTAGAGTAGAGTAGAGTAGAGTAGAGTAGAGTAGAGTAGAGTAGAGTAGAGTAACTCAATACCAATATGATTCGTATACACAGATGCAGAGTCTGTATGAGTATATACAGAGTATATATGAGTATATACAGAGTATAAAGAGTATATATGAGTATATATACCTACAGCTGTGTCTATGGGACATATATCGTGTTTAAATAGAACTATAGGAAAAGTCGATGGTGAACTGTGCCCATCTACTGCAGAGGTCATGTGACCACAGAGGTCATGTGACCACAGAGGTCATGTGACCGCTGCACAGAAGGAAAACATTGATTCAAAATGACATAAGCCTCGTGGACTTCCTCTCACATCCTGCTGGACCAGGTCTGGACCAAGACAGGACCTCCTCTGTCTCTCTCCTCCTCCTCTGCCTCTCTCCTCCTCCTCTGTCTCTCTCCTCCTCTGCCTCTCTCCTCCTCCTCTGTCTCTGTCTCTCTCCTCCTCTGCCTCTCTCCTCCTCCTCTGTCTCTCTCCTCCTCTGCCTCTCTCCTCCTCCTCTGTCTCTGTCTCTCTCCTCCTCTGCCTCTCTCCTCCTCCTCTGCCTCTCTCCTCCTCTGTCTCTCTCCTCCTCTGCCTCTCTCCTCCTCTGTCTCTCTCCTCCTCCTCTGCCTCTCTCCTCTGCCTCTCTCCTCCTCTGCCTCTCTCCTCCTCTGCCTCTCTCCTCTGCCTCTCTCCTCCTCTGCCTCTCTCCTCCTCTGCCTCTCTCCTCTGCCTCTCTCCTCCTCCTCTGTCTCTCTCCTCCTCTGCCTCTCTCCTCCTCTGCCTCTCTCCTCCTCCTCTGCCTCTCTCCTTTGCCTCTCTCCTCCTCCTCTGCCTCTCTCCTCCTCTGCCTCTCTCCTCCTCTGCCTCTCTCCTCTGCCTTTCTCCTTCTCTGCCTCTCTCCTCCTCTGCCTCTCTCCTCCTCTAACTCTCTCCTCCTCTCTCTCCTCCTCTGCCTCTCTCCTCTGCCTCTCTCCTCCTCTGCCTCTCTCCTCTGTCTCTCTCCTCCTCTCCTCCTCTGCCTCTCCTCCTCCTCTGTCTCTCTCCTCCTCTGCCTCTCTCCTCCTCCTCTGTCTCTCTCCTCCTCTGCCTCTCTCCTCCTCCTCTGCCTCTCTCCTCCTCTGTCTCTCTCCTCCTCTGCCTCTCTCCTCCTCTGTCTCTCTCCTCCTCTGCCTCTCTCCTCCTCTGTCTCTCTCCTCCTCTGCCTCTCTCCTCCTCTGCCTCTCTCCTCCTCTGTCTCTCTCCTCCTCTGCCTCTCTCCTCCTCTGTCTCTCTCCTCCTCTGTCTCTCTCCTCCTCCTCTGCCTCTCTCCTCCTCTGTCTCTCTCCTCCTCTGCCTCTCTCCTCCTCCTCTGCCTCTCTCCTCCTCTGTCTCTCTCCTCCTCTGCCTCTCTCCTCCTCTGTCTCTCTCCTCCTCCTCAGTCCTGGGTCTACAGCCTCAGTCCTGAGGTCAGCCTCTGCCTCTCTCCTCCTCCTCTGCCTCTCTCCTCCTCTGCCTCTCCCCTCCTCTGCCTCTCTCCTCCTCCTCTGCCTCTCTCCTCCTCTGCCTCTCCCCTCCTCTGCCTCTCTCCTCCTCCTCTGCCTCTCTCCTCCTCTGCCTCTCTCCTCCTCTGTCTCTCTCCTCCTCTGTCTCGCTCCTCCTCTGTCTCTCTCCTCCTCTGCCTCTCTCCTCCTCCTCTGCTTCTCTCCTCCTCTGCCTCTCTCCTCCTCTGCCTTTCTCCTCCTCTGCCTTTCTCCTCCTCTGCCTCTCTCCTCCTCTGCCTCTCTCCTCCTCTGTCTCTCTCCTCCTCTGTCTCGCTCCTCCTCTGTCTCTCTCCTCCTCTGCCTCTCTCCTCCTCCTCTGCCTCTCTCCTCCTCTGCCTCTCTCCTCCTCTGCCTTTCTCCTCCTCTGCCTTTCTCCTCCTCTGCCTCTCTCCTCCTCTGCCTCTCTCCTCCTCTGCCTCTCTCCTCCTCTGCCTCTCTCCTCCTCTGCCTCTCTCCTCCTCTGCCTCTCTCCTCCTCTGCCTCTCTCCTCCTCTGCCTCTCTCCTCCTCTGTCTCTCTCCTCCTCTGCCTCTCTCCTCCTCCTCTGCCTCTCTCCTCCTCTGCCTCTCTCCTCCTCTGCCTTTCTCCTCCTCTGCCTTTCTCCTCCTCTGCCTCTCTCCTCCTCTGTCTCTCTCCTCCTCTGCCTCTCTCCTCCTCTGCCTCTCTCCTCCTCTGCAGATTAGCGATGTAGCATTAGCAGCAGACACAGCTTATTGACATTGACCCTGAAGAGGATCAGAGCTTAAGGTTTAATCTGAGCTGTATTCCCTACAGCCTCAGTCCTGGGTCTACAGCCTCAGTCCTGGGTCTACAGCCTCAGTCCTGGGTCTACAGCCTCAGTCCTGGGTCTACAGCCTCAGTCCTGGGTCTACAGCCTCAGTCAGCCTCAGTCCTGGGTCTACAGCCTCAGTCCTGGGTCTACAGCCTCAGTCCTGGGTCTACAGCAGGGGTGTCAAACTCATTTTGGTCCAGGGGCCAAATAGAACCTAATCTGATCTCAAGTGGGTCGGACAAAAAGATGCTCTACAAAAATACCCAAAAACGGTACAAAGTCAAACTTTTTGTGCACATAAACACATTTATATAAAAGTTCCTTTAAAACACTGTCCTTTAAAACTCACTCAGTTTTAACTGTAAATCTGTCACAAACTTAAATGTAACAGTGAGTTTTTCATAGTGAAAATAATGTATTTAGAATATTACATTGTTAATGGCATTTCACAATATTTATATTAATATGTGTTTGTTAGCTTAGTTTTAAGGCTCATTACAGAGAAAACTTGCTCACAAAGGAAAAGTAGGTAGAAAAAGCACTTTAACACAGCACCTCAGCTTAACCATCTTCAGTGTGGTCCATGGTTATGTTATTATCACATTAACCATCTTCAGTGTGGTAAGGTCCATGGTTATGTTATTATCACATTAACCATCTTCAGTGTGGTCCATGGTTATGTTATTATCACATTAACCATCTTCAGTGTGGTCCAGGTTATGTTATTATCACATTAACCATCTTCAGTGTGTCCATGGTTATGTTATTATCACATTAACCATCTTCAGTGTGGTCCATGGTTATGTTATTATCACATTAACCATCTTCAGTGTGGTAAGGTCCATGGTTATGTTATTATCACATTAACCATCTTCAGTGGGTAAGGTCCATGGTTATGTTATTATCACATTAACCATCTTCAGTGTGGTAAGGTCCATGGTTATGTTATTATCACATTAACCATCTTCAGTGTGGTAAGGTCCATGGTTATGTTATTATCACATTAACCATCTTCAGTGTGGTAAGGTCCATGGTTATGTTATTATCACATTAACCATCTTCAGTGTGGTAAGGTCCATGGTTATGTTATTATCACATTAACCATCTTCAGTGTGGTAAGGTCCATGGTTATGTTATTATCACATTAACCATCTTCAGTGTGGTAAGGTCCATGGTTATGTTATTATCACATTAACCATCTTCAGTGTGGTAAGGTCCATGGTTATGTTATTATCACATTAACCATCTTCAGTGTGGTAAGGTCCATGGTTATGTTATTATCACATTAACCATCTTCAGTGTGGTAAGGTCCATGGTTATGTTATTATCACATTAACCATCTTCAGTGTGGTAAGGTCCATGGTTATGTTATTATCACATTAACCATCTTCAGTGTGGTACAGTCCATGGTTATGTTATTATCACATTAACCATCTTCAGTGTGGTAAGGTCCATGGTTATGTTATTATCACATTAACCTTCTTCAGTGTGGTACGGTCCATGGTTATGTTATTATCACATTAACCATCTTCAGTGTGGAAAGGTCCATGGTTATGTTATTATCACATTAACCATCTTCAGTGTGGAAAGGTCCATGGTTATGTTATTATCACATTAACCATCTTCAGTAAGGTCCATGGTTATGTTATTATCACATTAACCATCTTCAGTGTGTAAGGTCCATGGTTATGTTATTATCACATTAACCATCTTCAGTAAGGTCCATGGTTATGTTATTATCATATTAACCATCTTCAGTGTGGTAAGGTCCATGGTTATGTTATTGTCACATTAACCATCTTCAGTGTGGTACGGTCCATGGTTATGTTATTATCACATTAACCATCTTCAGTGTGGTAAGGTCCATGGTTATGTTATTATCACATTAACCATCTTCAGTAAGGTCCATGGTTATGTTATTATCACATTAACCATCTTCAGTGTGGTAAGGTCCATGGTTATGTTATTATCACATTAACCATCTTCAGTGTGGTACGGTCCATGGTTATGTTATTATCACATTAACCATCTTCAGTGTGGTAAGGTCCATGGTTATGTTATTATCACATTAACCATCTTCAGTAAGGTCCATGGTTATGTTATTATCACATTAACCATCTTCAGTGTGGTCAGGTCCATGGTTATGTTATTATCACATTAACCATCTTCAGTGTGGTAAGGTCCATGGTTATGTTATTATCACATTAACCATCTTCAGTGTGGTACAGTCCATGGTTATGTTATTATCACATTAACCATCTTCAGTGTGGTAAGGTCCATGGTTATGTTATTATCACATTAACCATCTTCAGTGTGGTCCATGGTTATGTTATTATCACATTAACCATCTTCAGTGCGGTAAGGTCCATGGTTATGTTATTATCACATTAACCATCTTCAGTAAGGTCCATGGTTATGTTATTATCACATTAACCATCTTCAGTAAGGTCCATGGTTATGTTATTATCACATTAACCATCTTCAGTGTGGTAAGGTCCATGGTTATGTTATTATCACATTAACCATCTTCAGTGTGGTAAGGTCCATGGTTATGTTATTATCACATTAACCATCTTCAGTGTGGTACAGTCCATGGTTATGTTATTATCACATTAACCATCTTCAGTGTGGTAAGGTCCATGGTTATGTTATTATCACATTAACCATCTTCAGTGTGGTAAGGTCCATGGTTATGTTATTATCACATTAACCATCTTCAGTGTGGTAAGGTCCATGGTTATGTTATTATCACATTAACCATCTTCAGTGTGGTCCATGGTTATGTTATTATCACATTAACCATCTTCAGTGTGGTCCATGGTTATGTTATTATCACATTAACCATCTTCAGTGTGGTAAGGTCCATGGTTATGTTATTATCACATTAACCATCTTCAGTGTGGTAAGGGCCATGGTTATGTTATTATCACATTAACCATCTTCAGTGTGTAAGGTCCATGGTTATGTTATTATCACATTAACCATCTTCAGTGTGGTACAGTCCATGGTTATGTTATTATCACATTAACCATCTTCAGTAAGGTCCATGGTTATGTTATTATCACATTAACCATCTTCAGTGTGGTCCATGGTTATGTTATTATCACATTAACCATCTTCAGTGTGTAAGGTCCATGGTTATGTTATTATCACATTAACCATCTTCAGTGTGGTAAGGTCCATGGTTATGTTATTATCACATTAACCATCTTCAGTGTGGTAAGGTCCATGGTTATGTTATTATCACATTAACCATCTTCAGTGTGGTAAGGTCCATGGTTATGTTATTATCACATTAACCATCTTCAGTGTGTAAGGTCCATGGTTATGTTATTATCACATTAACCATCTTCAGTGTGGTACGGTCCATGGTTATGTTATTATCACATTAACCATCTTCAGTGTGGTAAGGTCCATGGTTATGTTATTATCACATTAACCATCTTCAGTGTGGTAAGGTCCATGGTTATGTTATTATCACATTAACCATCTTCAGTGTGGTAAGGTCCATGGTTATGTTATTATCACATTAACCATCTTCAGTAAGGTCCATGGTTATGTTATTATCACATTAACCATCTTCAGTGTGGTAAGGTCCATGGTTATGTTATTATCACATTAACCATCTTCAGTGTGGTCAGGTCCATGGTTATGTTATTATCACATTAACCATCTTCAGTGTGGTCAGGTCCATGGTTATGTTATTATCACAGAGAACGACTGCAGCAGTGTCTCTGTAAAATACAGTCAAATGTCCAAATATCATCACCTCCATCTGTGGCTTTGTCACTACACCTGTTTTTACCATCGGTACCAGTCTGAGAGCGCACACCTCTGTCCAACACACCAGCACCAGCAGCAGAACCAGCAGCAGTGCTCAAAACTCCTCTGATAGTTTCAGTAACACCACAAATGAAGATGTGACATCAGTAACATGTTGGTAAAAGTGATATTGGAATGTAACTTAATTATCATTTTGCTAAATCATATGTGGCTGAGTTCTACAGTATACTGTCTGTATCGTACCCTACTGTTGACTTCAGAGTGCTCGGGGTTGTGTGCAGATGCCAGGAGGAAGCAGGAGGAAGCAGGAGGAAGCAGGAGGAAGCAGGAGGAAGCAGGAGGAAGCAGGAGGAAGGAGGAGGAAAGAGGAGGAAGCAGGAGGAAGCAGGAGGAAGCAGGAGGAAGTAGGAGGAAGCAGGAGGAAGCAGGAGGAAGCAGGAGGAAGCAGGAGGAAGCAGGAGGAAGCAGGAGGAAGCAGGAGGAAGCAGGAGGAAGCAGGAGGAAGCAGGAGGAAGCAGGAGGAAGGAGGAGGAAGGAGGAGGAAGCAGGAGGAAGCAGGAGGAAGCAGGAGGAAGCAGGAGGAAGCAGGAGGAAGCAGGAGGAAGCAGGAGGAAGCAGGAGGAAGCAGGAGGAAGGAGGAGGAAGGAGGAGGAAGCAGGAGGAAGCAGGAGGAAGTAGGAGGAAGCAGGAGGAAGCAGGAGGAAGCAGGAGGAAGCAGGAGGAAGCAGGAGGAAGCAGGAGGAAGTAGGAGGAAGCAGGAGGAAGTAGGAGGAAGCAGGAGGAAGTAGGAGGAAGCAGGAGGAAGCAGGAGGAAGCAGGAGGAAGTAGGAGGAAGGAGGAGGAAGCAGGAGGAAGGAGGAGGAAGCAGGAGGAAGCAGGAGGAAGTAGGAGGAAGCAGGAGGAAGCAGGAGGAAGTAGGAGGAAGCAGGAGGAAGCAGGAGGAAGGAGGAGGAAGCAGGAGGAAGCAGGAGGAAGTAGGAGGAAGCAGGAGGAAGCAGGAGGAAGTAGGAGGAAGCAGGAGGAAGCAGGAGGAAGGAGGAGGAAGCAGGAGGAAGCAGGAGGAAGGAGGAGGAAGCAGGAGGAAGCAGGAGGAAGGAGGAGGAAGCAGGAGGAAGCAGGAGGAAGCAGGAGGAAGCTAATGTGTCACTGTCCTTTTGTTGTGTTGGCTCTTCCTGTGCAAATGAAGGTGTCTTGTTCTTAAAAAGGAGTTTTCCGCCTGATCTGAGGAAGATCTGATTTTAGAACCAAAGAGAGAGCAGCACTTTCTGCTCTGTCTCTGGTTCTAAAATCACTTCTGCTCTGAAGACAACCAAGAATTAAAAATGCCAAACTACGTCTGTTGTGT
This sequence comes from Knipowitschia caucasica, assembly GCA_964034765.1. Taxonomy (NCBI): domain Eukaryota; kingdom Metazoa; phylum Chordata; class Actinopteri; order Gobiiformes; family Gobiidae; genus Knipowitschia; species Knipowitschia caucasica. The sequence goes on along the minus strand of OZ035828.1, from coordinate 46,851,770 downwards.
TTGTGATTTTGTCAGGATTGACTGTAAATTACAGTAATAACAAAAAGTGTCAGAACAACAAACGGTAAAGACACAGGATACACACATTTGACTAACTACAGTCACACGTCTGGCAGTTTTGGAAACACAAATGTTTGGCTCAGACTCAGGCTCAGGCTCAGGCTCAGGCTCAGACTCAGACTCAGGCTCAGACTCAGGCTCAGACTCAGACTCAGGCTCAGACTCAGACTCACTCAGACTCAGACTCAGGCTCAGGCTCAGGCTCAGGCTCAGGCTCAGACTCAGACTCAGGCTCAGACTCAGGCTCAGACTCAGACTCAGACTCAGACTCAGGCTCAGACTCAGACTCACTCAGACTCAGACTCAGACTCAGGCTCAGGCTCAGGCTCAGGCTCAGGCTCAGACTCAGGCTCAGACTCAGGCTCAGACTCAGGCTCAGACTCAGGCTCAGACTCAGGCTCAGGCTCAGGCTCACTCAGACTCAGACTCAGGCTCAGGCTCAGGCTCAGGCTCAGGCTCAGACTCAGGCTCAGACTCAGGCTCAGACTCAGGCTCAGACTCAGACTCAGACTCAGGCTCAGGCTCAGACTCAGGCTCAGACTCAGGCTCAGACTCAGGCTCAGACTCAGGCTCAGACTCAGGCTCAGGCTCAGGCTCACTCAGACTCAGACTCAGGCTCAGGCTCACTCAGACTCAGACTCAGGCTCAGACTCACTCAGACTCAGACTCAGACTCAGGCTCAGACTCAGACTCACTCAGACTCAGACTCAGACTTAGGCTCAGGCTCAGTCTCAGGCTCAGACTCACTCAGACTCAGGCTCAGGCTCAGACTCAGACTCAGGCTCAGGCTCAGGCTCAGACTCAGGCTCAGGCTCAGACTCAGACTCAGACTCACTCAGGCTCAGGCTCACTCAGACTCAGACTCAGACTCAGACTCAGGCTCAGACTCACTCAGACTCAGACTCAGGCTCAGGCTCAGGCTCAGGCTCAGACTCAGGCTCAGGCTCAGGCTCAGGCTCAGACTCAGACCCAGACTCAGACTCACTCAGACTCAGACTCAGGCTCAGGCTCAGGCTCAGGCTCAGACTCACTCAGACTCAGACTCAGGCTCAGGCTCAGGCTCAGACTCAGGCTCAGGCTCAGACTCAGACTCAGACTCACTCAGGCTCAGGCTCAGGCTCACTCAGACTCAGACTCAGGCTCAGACTCACTCAGACTCAGACTCAGGCTCAGGCTCAGGCTCAGGCTCAGGCTCAGGCTCAGGCTCAAGCTCAGGCTCAGGCTCAGACTCACTCAGACTCAGACTCAGGCTCAGACTCAGACTCACTCAGGCTCAGGCTCAGGCTCAGACTCAGGCTCAGGCTCAGGCTCAGACTCAGGCTCAGGCTCAGACTTAGACTCAGACTCAGACTCAGACTCAGACTCAGACTCAGGCTCAGACTCAGACTCAGACTCAGACTCAGACTCAGGCTCAGGCTCAGGCTCAGGCTCAGGCTCAGGCTCAGACTCAGACTCAGACTCAGACTGAGGCTCAGACTCAGACTCAGACTCAGGCTTAGGCTCAGACTCAGGCTCAGACTCAGGCTCAGGCTCAGACAGACTCACACAGACTCAGGCTCAGGCTCAGACAGGCTCAGGCTCAGGCTCACTCAGACTCAGACTCAGGCTCAGGCTCAGGCTCACTCAGACTCAGGCTGAGACTCAGACTCAGGCTCAGGCTCAGACTCAGACTCAGGCTCAGGCTCAGACTCAGGCTCAGGCTCAGGCTCAGACTCGGCCTCGGGTATATATGCATACACACACATACCTAAAGAGTAACAGTACACATGTACTTACGTTCCGAGTACTTCTTTAAAGTGGTACTTTTCCTTCACGTCTCAGACTCAGACTCAGGCTCAGGCTCAGGCTCACTCAGACTCAGACTCAGGCTCAGACTCAGGATCAGACTCAGACTCAGACTCAGACTCAGACTCAGACTCAGGCTCAGGCTCAGGCTCAGGCTCAGGCTCAGGCTCACTCAGACTCAGACTCAGGCTCAGGCTCAGGCTCAGACTCACTCAGACTCAGACTCAGACTCAGGCTCAGGCTCAGACTCACTCAGACTCAGACTCAGACTCAGGCTCAGGCTCAGGCTCAGGCTCAGACGCAGACTCACTGAGACTCAGACTCAGGCTCAGGCTCAGGCTCAGGCTCAGACTCACTCAGACTCAGACTCAGGCTCAGGCTCAGACTCAGGCTCAGACTCACTCAGACTCAGACTCAGACTCAGACTCAGGCTCAGGCTCAGGCTCACTCAGACTCAGACTCAGACTCAGGCTCAGGCTCAGACTCAGACTCAGACTCAGACTCAGACTCAGACTCAGGCTCAGGCTCACTCAGACTCAGACTCAGGCTCAGGCTCAGGCTCAGGCTCAGGCTCAGGCTCAGACTCACTCAGACTCAGACTCAGGCTCAGGCTCAGACTCAGGCTCAGACTCACTCAGACTCAGACTCAGACTCAGACTCAGGCTCAGGCTCAGGCTCAGGCTCAGACTCAGACTCAGACTCAGACTCAGACTCAGACTCAGACTCAGACTCAGGCTCAGGCTCAGGCTCAAGCTCAAGCTCAGACTCGGGCTCAGGCTCAGGCTCAGGCTCAGACTCGGGCTCGGGTATATATGCATACACACACATACCTAAAAGAGTAACAGTACACATGTACTTACGTTCCGAGTACTTCTTTAAAGTGGTACTTTTCCTTCACGTCTGTTTTTGTTTTCCACGAGGGTTTCTCTCCCAGAGGCATCTTCTGCTGTCGCTCACAGACGATACTGCACAGACATATACATCTCCTCAGTACACTACTACTGCACATGCTTTAGACCATGGGGAGACCATGGGGAGACCATGGGGAAACAATGGTACCATGGGGAGACCATGGACAGTGTAGGACAGTGTAGGACAGTTCTACAAACACATATTGTGTTTTGATTTATCGGCCCCTGGCTCTGCTGGTGCTTTCTTAGCTGAGTTTACTGACTTTTTATTGTCCATTTTAAGACTGGAGAAGGTCTTAATCCTTGGGGATTTTAACCTGCACATTGAGGATACTTTGGGTCTAGTTGCTGATTTTGTATCCACGACGGAAGCTTTTAATTTCCCACAGCATGTCTCAGGCCCCACTCACGTGAAAGGCCACACATTAGATCTGGTCTTTACACTGGGCCTGCAGGTGGCCAATGTGAGTGTTGAGGATGTGCACCTAAGTGACCATTACGGTGTCTTTTTGATCTGCTGGGGTCTTCAGAACCTTGCCCTCTACCTGCTAAAGTAGAGAGGAGGATTATTACGGATTCGTCTGCAGAAAGGTTCTGTGAAAGCTTTGACTGTTGCACATGACTGCACCAAAATGGATGAGCTCATGTGCTCTTAGTCACTGTACATCCATCCTGGATCAAGTGGCTCCTTTTAAAACTATTAATCTGGAGCATCAACAGTCCTGTCCCTGGATTAATGACACTGTTGTGAATCTGCGGAGATCCTGCCGTAAAATCGAACACTTGTGGCATTCCACCAAACTTCTGCATCTGAGGGACCTTGTGGCCTCTCTTAACGATCAATTAGATGAGGCGAGATCCAAATATTTTCATCAGTTGATTGTCTCCAATAAGAGAAACCCCAAGGTGCTCTTCGACACCATCAATTCTATTGTCTCTCCTGCTGCTGCTGCTGTCGCAGTGCAGTGCAGAGCAAGCTGTACTGAGTTCCTGAACTTCTTTATTGACAATGTTAGAGCGATTAAAGACAATCTTCCTTCCTCTCCTTCCTTCAGTCAAGCTCACATTGACCCTCCTCCTCAAAGCTGGTCGTCCTTCGAGTCAGTCACTCAAGAGGATATTTTATCCACTATAAAGTGCATGAAAGTGTCGTGTTGTCGACTGGATGTTGTCCCGGCTCTGCTTTTTGTTAATGTTTTAGAGTCTATCGGTCCATCGATCACTAAAATGTTTAACATGTCGCTCTCAACTGGTGTGTTCCCGTGTTCTCTTTAACAGGCTGTTGTGGAGCCCCAATTAAAGAAACCCAGCTTGGACCCAACAGATCTTCAGAACTTTCGGCCCATATCAAAGATCCCGCTCTTGGCCAAAGCCTATAATCAATTTACAGCAATCTTGGAGGCTAACAATATTTTTGACTCCTTTCAGTCTGGTTTCAGGAAGTTCCACTCCACTGAAACAGCTTTACTGAAAGTGTCTAGTGACATCATGATGGCTCCCGACTCCTGTAAATGTCCTGTCCTGGTCCTGTTAGACCTGTCGTCTGCCTTCGACACGGTGGACCATGGCATCTTGGTCTCTAGACTACGGGATGTGGTTGGTATGTCAGGCTCTGTGTTAGAGTGGTTTAGATCATACCTTACAGGTAGAACCTTTTGTGTGTCCTCTAACAACGTGGTGTCTGAATCCGCAGACCTACAGTGGGGTGTACCCCAAGGCTCCGTTCTTGGGCCTATTTTATTTATGATGTACCTGCTCCCTCTAGGAAAGCTGATCCAGCAGTTCAGTGAGGTCTCCTACCACCTATATGCAGACCATCTCCAGCTGTACTGCTCTTTTAAGCCCTCTGAACCCCAGAGACTGGTTGCTCTCACTAACTGTCTAGACAGAATAAAGATATGGCTTAGTGACAAAAGCCTCCAGCTGAACTCTAGTAAAACAGAAACCTTAGTTGTAGCCCCGGACAGTAATGCAGCCCGCGAAAATTCAATTTGGTAGACGTTAACCAAATTTACCCCCTCCAGGCCGGCTCTCATCCCCAGCCTATCGCTCAGCAGACGCCCCCTTCCAATCATCTGTACCGACTCGCAGCCGCATAAAAACGGAGCAACTCCCACTACCGGCCTCCTGAAGCCTCGCAAGCTCCTGCAGCCTCGCAAAGAATCGTTCTGGAGGAATCGCTCTTGTCTACTCACGCTTACTCCTGCGGTCCCTGCTGTCCTCTGTCTTGCTGCGTGTGGTCTGCTCCTCCTGTGGCTGCACCTGCTCCTGGTGTCCTCTGTCTTGCTGCGTGTGGTCTGCTCCTCCTGTGGCTGCACCTGCTGCGGGTCTCCTGCTGTGGTCCCTGGGTCTTTGCCGCTCTCCTCCTTTGCGGGCTCTTTCCGCGGGTTTGCCGCTGCTTGTCTCGTCGCGGCCTGCTGCTGCATACGGCCGGTCTGGCCCGGTGCGGTGGGAGCCGTGCGCATCCCTGCCTCCTTGTGCCGGTACGGCGTGGTCCCGTTGTGTTGTCCCTTGTCTTCTGGCGCTGTGGGTAAGTATGAGATCCGCGGACGGTTTATTCCCCTCGCATTGTACTGCAGGCTCAGTTGGCCCCGTGCTGGTGGGCAGGCTTCAGTTTAAAGCCCTCGCATTGGTCTGCAGGCTCTCTTTAACCAAGCTCCGTTAAATCTTCACTCTGACTGCAAGCTCCGTTTAATCCCTCACATTGGACTGCAAGACCTCAGTTTTAATCCCTCACATTGGACCGCATGCTCTCAGTTTTAATCCCTCACTTTGGCCTGCAGGCTCTGTTTAAATCCCTCTCTTTGGACTGCAAGCGCTGTTTAAATCCCTCTCGGACTGCGGCTCCCAAAACGAATCCCTTTCATTGGTCTGTGAGCTCTCAGGTTAATCCCTCACGGAACTGCTTATATCTGGAAATGCTTATATCTGGAAATGCTTATATCTGGAAATGCTTATATCTGGAAATGCTTATATCTGGAAATGCTTATAGCTGGAAATGCTTATATCTGGAACTACTTATATCTGGAATGTTGTACCGTATCTGGAACTGCTTCATATGGAACTGCTTATATATGGAACCGCTATATTGGAACTGCTCATATGGTACGGTTATACCTGGAACTGTTATGCAGTACATGGAACTGCATATATGGTACTGCCTATATCTGGAACGCTATTATTAAAAATAAATAAATAAATAAATATAAATAAATATAAATAAATATAAATAAATATAAATAAATATAAATAAATAAATGAATAAATGAATAAATGAATAAATGAATAAAATTAAAAAAAAAAAAAAAAAGTTTAAACTCCTCACTTGGACTGCGGGCTCAGTTAATCCCTCACTTGGACCGTAAAACCTGTTAAATCACTTGGACCGTAAAAACCTGTTGAAATCCCTCACACTGAACAGCTACAACAACATTCTACTGCCGTGGCTTTGATACGGGATCATTGCTGTTATTATCTACGGACGCTGCAGCTGCTGCTGCTACTGCTGCTGCTGCTTCATACGGCTACTACTGCTGCTGCTGCTGCTCCATACTGCTACTGCGCTACTACTGCTGCTTCATTTACTTGCCATCTCTCTTCACTTGCATCTCTTTTACTGAAACACTGATCAGCTACGACAACATTCTACTGCTGTGGCTTGATACAGGATTATAACTGTAATCTCTAAGGATGCTGCTACTGCTGCTGCTGCTGCTGCTGCTGCCGTGGCTTGATACAGGTTATCGCGTTATTATCTGAGGTACTGCTGCTGCCGCTGCTGCTACTGCTACTACTGCAACCCACTCTCTCAGAAGCTTATCCTGTTTCTAATGGACGCTGCCCGGCTGAGTATGCCGCGCTGCGCTGGCCTCGTACCTATGCTCCCAGGGTCGCTTCGGCGGTCGTGCTTCATCTCTCTACCTAATCTTCTGATTCTATCAGATGCAGCTGGCCGAGTAGCTGCGCTGAGCCGTCAATCGGACTCCTAATCAAAGGCATCCATACCTGTATTCTTCACTCTTCTGATCGCAGGCTCCCCCATCATGCTGCCCATCCTGCAGCGGCACTGAACTCCGGCTCATCTTCCAAGTACATGTCTGCCCTCCTCGCAGCATCTTCCTGCTCGCCTTCTATGGCTTCTCTGCATAAGCGTTCACTACTGCTCACTCAACCTTCATGCGGTCCGAGACACGGCTTTTCCCGACCATCCTACTATCCTGATTATCTACTCTCCGACCCAAGATTCTAAGCGTAAGGGCGCCTGCATCATCAATGGCCCTCTCCGATATGTCTCTCTGCCCTACAGGTCTCCGCCTCTACACGGACGCTGCCCCTTCCGTGGGTTTTTTTTTGGGGGGTTCTTCCAGGACCATTGGTTTGCCGAGCGTGGCCGCTACTTTCCACCGGAGCATCTCCTCTGCCCTACACGAGATATTCCCAGTGGTCGTGGCCTGCGCGCTGTGGAATCACACGTGGCAGAGAAAGAGGATCTCTGTCATGTGTGATAATCTCGACGTAGTGGAAGCATTACACAAAGGTCGCTCTTTTTCACCCAACATAATGTCCCCTGACCCTTTCAACCTTCATCTCAAACATTCAAAGACCAAGGCGCCTGCAACATAATAATAGCTCGCCCCTACAGGTCCATGAGGCGTACACTCACCTCCGCTGCAAAAAGGAGATTTTAACGGACCTCTAATTCTCACTCCAGACAACCTTCCCATAACAGCAACCTGGTTCAGAGCTCAGCTAAGATCCCTACTGCTCCTCTGTAATCTGTCTCCCCAGCTCTACACAGCTCACTCCTTCAGGATAGGCGCTGCCACGCGCGCGGCCTCGCTGGGGCTCCCCCACACCTCTCCAACAGCTGGGGTGCTGGTCCTCTTCGGCTTTCTCCGCCTACATCAGCCCAGACGCGTCCGCCATCCTGGCTGCACAACGGCTACCGGCTTCCTCGCAAGCTCCCAGCAAAGCAATACGAAGCAAAGTAAGTAAACCAATAAGATTCTGGTGGCGGCACGCAATTCTCAAACACTCTCCGCTGCCGCAGCGTCTGACGGAACGTGATGCGAGCGCTCACGTTCCCAGCACGCAAAAATAACTCCGCTGCAATGTCCGGCTGATCACAGCATATAGCGATAGCGGTCACAGCATATAGCGAGAGCGGTCACAGCATATAGTGATAGCGGTCACAGCATATAGCAAAAAATGGTTAGCAGCATTGCGCTGGCGGTCACAGCATATAGCGATAGCGGTCACAGCATATAGCGATAGCGGTCATAGCATATAGCGATAGCGGTCACAGCATATAGCGATAGCGGTCACAGCATATAGCGATAGCGGTCACAGCATATAGCGATAGCGGTCACAGCATATAGCGATAGCGGTCACAGCATATAGCGATAGCGGTCACAGCATAGCGATAGCGGTCACAGCATATAGCGATAGCGGTCACAGCATATAGCAATAGCGGTCACAGCATATAGCGATAGCGGTCACAGCATATAGCGATAGCGGTCACAGCATATAGCGATAGCGGTCACAGCATATAGCGATAGCGGTCACAGCATAGCGATAGCGGTCACAGCATAGCGATAGCGGTCACAGCATAGCGATAGCGGTCACAGCATATAGCGATAGCGGTCACAGCTTAGCGATAGCGGTCACAGAATAGAGCAGTCACGACGTCTGTCCCCTCCAAACCAGGCTTCGAAAACTCCATCAACACGCAGCCTTTTTGGGGATTGTGCGCTCTCCATCGCAGGAGCCTTTCCGATCTGAAGGCCGCACCGGGACCTAGGGCGCCAAACCTCCTTTCATAAAATACTCAACTTCCTGTTTCTCGTCTCTCCAAATTGAAATGCAGCCCGCGAAAATTCAATTTGGTAGACGTTAACCAAATTTACCCCCTCCAGGCCGGCTCGCATCCCCAGCCTATCGCTCAGCAGACGCCCCCTTCCAATCATCTGTACCGACTACGCCAGCCGCATAAAAACGGAGCAACTCCCACTACCGGCCTCTGAAGCCTTGCAACCACCGCCTCCCCTCCTCCAACCTGCTCTTCAATCTGCCTGCCTCCAATCTGCCTCAATCTGCTTCCCGCTGCCAAATGCCGCCACCAGTGCCTAGGTCCCGGGGGATTGTGCGCGCTCCATCGCAGGAGCCTTTCCGATCTGAAGGCCGCACCGGGACCTAGGGCGCCAAACCTCCTTTCAATAAAATACTCAAAAACTTCCTGTTTCTCGTCTCTACAAATTGAATTGTGTCTGTCATTACTCAGCACCTTGGTGACCTAAGACCTTAGCTCTGGAAGACTTGCTGTGTGGTAAAGAAGTATAAAGGTTTATCTTACCTTATTTTAAGTATCTCCAAGCTCAGACATATGGTCTCAGGTCAGACATATGGTCTCAGGTCAGACATATGGTCTCAGGTCAGACATATGGTCTCAGGTCAGACATATGGTCTCAGACATATGGTCTCAGACATATGGTCTCAGACATATGGTCTCAGGTCAGACATATGGTCTCAGACATATGGTCTCAGACATATGGTCTCAGGTCAGACATATGGTCTCAGACATATGGTCTCAGGTCAGACATATGGTCTCAGGTCAGACATATGGTCTCAGGTCAGACATATGGTCTCAGGTCAGACATATGGTCTCAGGTCAGACATATGGTCTCAGGTCAGACATATGGTCTCAGACATATGGTCTAAGACATATGGTCTCAGGTCAGACATATGGTCTCAGACATATGGTCTCAGACATATGGTCTCAGACATATGGTCTCAGGTCAGACATATGGTCTCAGACATATGGTCTCAGGTCAGACATATGGTCTCAGGTCAGACATATGGTCTCAGACATATGGTCTCAGGTCAGGAGCTGGAGATGATTGGACTATTGTAACAGCTGCTTACATGTCTTAGTAAGAAAGACCTGGCTCGTTTACAAGTCGTAAAAAATTTTGCTTTTGCTTTTGACCCACACCCACAGAAGAGAGCACCCACAGGAGAGAGCACCCACAGGAGAGAGCACCCACAGGAGAGAGCACCCACAGAAGAGAGCACCCACAGGAGAGAGCACCCACAGGAGAGAGCACCCACAGGAGAGAGCACCCACAGAAGAGAGCACCCACAGGAGAGAGCACCCACAGGAGAGAGCACCCACAGGAGAGAGCACCCACAGGAGAGAGCACCCACAGGAGAGCACCCACAGGAGAGAGCATCCACAGGAGAGAGCACCCACAGGAGAGAGCACCCACAGGAGAGAGCACCCACAGGAGAGAGCACCCACAGGAGAGAGCACCCACAGGAGAGAGCACCCACAGGAGAGCACCCACAGGAGAGAGCATCCACAGGAGAGAGCACCCACAGGAGAGAGCACCCACAGGAGAGCACCCACAGGAGAGAGCATCCACAGGAGAGAGCACCCACAGGAGAGAGCACCCACAGGAGAGCGCACCCACAGGAGAGAGCATCCACAGGAGAGAGCACCCACAGGAGAGAGCACCCACAGGAGAGAGCACCCACAGGAGAGCGCACCCACAGGAGAGAGCACCCACAGGAGTGAGCACCCACAGGAGAGAGCACCCACAGGAGAGAGCACCCACAGGAGAGAGCACCCACAGGAGAGAGCACCCACAGGAGAGCACCCACAGGAGAGAGCACCCACAGGAGAGAGCACCCACAGGAGAGAGCACCCACAGGAGAGCACCCACAGGAGAGAGCACCCACAGGAGAGCCCACATTACTCCTATCTTGAAGTCCTAATGGTGCTTTCAGACCGCCAACGCTGAAGCCCCGCCCACCAGACGCACATTCTCTAGTTTTCAGACGCAGAGGACTTCACACCAGAACGTCCTGACGCGAGTCGGAAGTAGCCGGCTCTGATGCTAACAGAGCTATGCTAGCGGCTTCTTGTGCACAGATCTTCTCCAATATGTAGCTTTGCAGCGTGTCTTTGCTCAAAGAGTTTCCACTGGCTTTATACAACAGCAGTATGTGTTCACGGAGGTGACTTTATATAACAGCAGTATGTGTTCAGGGAGGTGACTTTATACAACAGCAGTAAGTGTTCACGGTGACTTTATATAACAGCAGTATGTGTTCACGGTGACTTTATATAACAGCAGTATGTGTTCACAGTGACTTTATATAACAGTAGTATGTGTTCACGGAGGTGACTTTATATAACAGCAGTATGTGTTCACGGAGGTGACTTTATACAACAGCAGTATGTGTTCACGGAGGTGACTTTATATAACAGCAGTAAGTGTTCACGGTGACTTTATATAACAGCAGTATGTGTTCACGGAGGTGACTTTATATAACAGTAGTATGTGTTCACGGTGACTTTATATAACAGCAGTATGTGTTCACGGTGACTTTATATAACAGCAGTAAGTGTTCACGGTGACTTTATATAACAGCAGTATGTGTTCACTGTGACTTTATATAACAGCAGTATGTGTTCACGGAGGTGACTTTATATAACAGCAGTATGTGTTCACGGAGGTGACATTATATAACAGCAGTATGTGTTCAGGGAGGTGACTTTATACAACAGCAGTAAGTGTTCACGGTGACTTTATATAACAGCAGTATGTGTTCACGGTGACTTTATATAACAGTAGTATGTGTTCACGGTGACTTTATATAACAGCAGTATGTGTTCACGGTGACTTTATATAACAGCAGTAAGTGTTCACGGTGACTTTATATAACAGCAGTATGTGTTCACTGTGACTTTATATAACAGCAGTATGTGTTCACGGAGGTGACTTTATATAACAGCAGTATGTGTTCACGGAGGTGACATTATATAACAGCAGTATGTGTTCACGGAGGTGACTTTATATAACAGCAGTATGTGTTCACGGAGGTGACTTTATATAACAGCAGTATGTGTTCACGGAGGTGACTTTATATAACAGCAGTATGTGTTCACGGAGGTGACTTTATATAACAGCAGTATGTGTTCACGGAGGTGACTTTATATAACAGCAGTATGTGTTCACGGAGGTGACTTTATATAAAGCAGTATGTGTTCACGGAGGTGACTTTATATAACAGCAGTATGTGTTCACGGTGACTTTATATAACAGCAGTATGTGTTCACGGAGGTGACTTTATATAACAGCAGTATGTGTTCACGGTGACTTTATATAACAGCAGTATGTGTTCACGGAGGTGACTTTATATAACAGCAGTATGTGTTCACGGAGGTGACTTTATATAACAGCAGTATGTGTTCACGGAGGTGACTTTATATAACAGTAGTATGTGTTCACAGAGGTGACTTTATATAACAGCAGTATGTGTTCACAGTGATTGTATATAACAGTAGTATGTGTTCACGGAGGTGACTTTATATAACAGCAGTATGTGTTCACGGAGGTGACTTTATATAACAGTAGTATGTGTTCACGGAGGTGACTTTATATAACAGCAGTATGTGTTCACAGTGACTTTATATAACAGTAGTATGTGTTCACGGAGGTGACTTTATATAACAGCAGTATGTGTTCACAGTGACTTTATATAACAGCAGTATGTGTTCACGGAGGTGACTTTATATAACAGCAGTATGTGTTCACGGAGGTGACTTTATATAAAGCAGTATGTGTTCACGGAGGTGACTTTATATAACAGCAGTATGTGTTCACGGAGGTGACTTTATATAACAGCAGTATGTGTTCACGGAGGTGACTTTATATAACAGCAGTATGTGTTCACGGAGGTGACTTTATATAACAGCAGTATGTGTTCAGGGAGGTGACTTTATATAACAGCAGTATGTGTTCACGGAGGTGCGCCATACGTTTTTGCATTATTAAACTGTATTTCCGCATCGGCGAACACACTCGAAGCAGTTGCATAAGGTCACGGTAGCATGACAACACATATATTCACAAGCACAGAGTCCCCCCTTCTCAAACCTGGTTTAGTCCTGGTTTAGTCCTGGTTTAGTCCTGGTTTAGTCCTGGTTTAGTCCTGGTATAGTCCTGTTTTAGTCCTGGTTTAGTCCTGGTTTAGTCCTGGTTTAGTCCTGGTTTAGTCCTGGTTTAGTCCTGGTATAGTCCTGGTTTAGTCCTGGTTTAGTCCTGGTTTAGTCCTGGTTTAGTCCTGGTTTAGTCCTGGTTTAGTCCTGGTTTAGTCCTGGTATAGTCCTGGTTTAGTCCTGGTTTAGTCCTGGTTTAGTCCTGGTTTAGTCCTGGTTTAGTCCTGGTTTAGTCCTGGTATAGTCCTGGTTTAGTCCTGGTTTAGTCCTGGTTTAGTCCTGGTTTAGTCCTGGTTTAGTCCTGGTTTAGTCCTGGTATAGTCCTAGTTTAGTCCTGGTGTAGCTCCTGTTTTGGCTGTTTACAGTATGTTCAGTCTGCTCGCTCAGAACACCAATGTCCCCGTGACCACTTTGCTGCTCTCTGATTGGTCGCTGCACGACCGTCCCGAGGAAAAGTTGAGCAAAGTTTATCTCCTGTGGGCGTCCATTTTCCGTTCCTGCTCCTCCCCTTTCACTTTCCCGCCAAGTCCGTGCAGCTCTACTCAGCGGTCCGTAGGTGCGTGCCGAGAGGTCGGTGCGTTTTGACGCTGCGTCACCATAGACTTTGCATTGAAACTCGACACAACGCATGATCCGGTCTGAACGCACCTTTACACTGGTTCCCTGTCTCACACAGAATACATTTTAAAATTCTAGTGTTGACATTCAGGGCTCTTCATGGTCAGGCGCCTGAATACATCCAGGGCCTGATCCACCCCCTCCAACCGGAGTCCTCCACTCAGAACCTGTTCACCCTCAGAACCCATCACGCTGCCCATCACGCTGCCCATCCTGCTGCCCATCCTGCTGCCCATCATGCTGCCCATCCTGCTGCCCATCCTGCTGCCCATCACGCTGCCCATCCTGCTGCCCATCCTGCTGCCCATCCTGCTGCCCATCCTGCTGCCCATCCTGCTGCCCATCCTGCTGCCCATCCTGCTGCCCATCACGCTGCCCATCACGCTAACCATCACGCTGCCCATCACGCTGCCCATCACGCTGCCCATCCTGCTGCCCCATCACGCTGCCCCATCACGCTGCCCCATCACGCTGCCCATCCTGCTGCCCATCCTGCTGCCCATCACGCTGCCCCATCCTGCTGCCCATCCTGCTGCCCATCACGCTAACCATCACGCTGCCCATCACGCTGCCCATCACGCTGCCCATCACTGCTGCCCATCCTGCTGCCCATCTGCTGCCCATCATGCTGCCCATCACGCTGCCCATCGCCCATCATGCTGCCCATCACGCTGCCCATCACGCTAACCATCCTGCTGCCCATCACGCTGCCCATCACGCTGCCCATCACGCTGCCCCATCACGCTGCCCATCACGCTGCCCATAATGCTGCCCATCACGCTGCCCATCACGCTGCCCATCACGCTGCCCATAATGCTGCCCATCACGCTGCCCATCACGCTGCCCATCACGCTGCCCATCACGCTGCCCATCACGCTGCCCCATCACGCTGCCCATCACGCTGCCCATCACGCTGCCCATCATGCTGCCCATCACGCTGCCCATCATGCTGCCCATCACGCTGCCCATCCTGCTGCCCATCCTGCTGCCCATCATGCTGCCCATCACGCTGCCCCATCACGCTGCCCCATCATGCTGCCCATCACGCTGCCCATCACGCTGCCCATCACGCTGCCCATCACGCTGCCCATCACGCTGCCCATCACGCTGCCCATCACGCTGCCCATCACGCTGCCCATCACGCTGCCCATCACGCTGCCCATCATGCTGCCCATCACGCTGCCCATCACGCTGCCCATCATGCTGCCCATCACGCTGCCCATCACGCTGCCCCATCACGCTGCCCATCACGCTGCCCCATCACGCTGCCCCATCACGCTGCCCATCCTGCTGCCCATCCTGCTGCCCATCATGCTGCCCATCACGCTGCCCATCACGCTGCCCCATCACGCTGCCCATCACGCTGCCCCATCACGCTGCCCCATCACGCTGCCCCATCATGCTGCCCATCACGCTGCCCATCACGCTGCCCATCACGCTGCCCATCATGCTGCCCATCACGCTGCCCATCACGCTGCCCATCACGCTGCCCATCATGCTGCCCATCACGCTGCCCATCATGCTGCCCCATCACGCTGCCCATCACGCTGCCCATCATGCTGCCCATCACGCTGCCCATCATGCTGCCCCATCACGCTGCCCATCACGCTGCCCATCACGCTGCCCATCATGCTGCCCATCACGCTGCCCATCACGCTGCCCATCACGCTGCCCATCATGCTGCCCATCACGCTGCCCCATCATGCTGCCCATCACGCTGCCCATCCTGCTGCCCATCCTGCTGCCCATCATGCTGCCCATCACGCTGCCCCATCACGCTGCCCCATCATGCTGCCCATCACGCTGCCCATCACGCTGCCCATCACGCTGCCCATCATGCTGCCCATCACGCTGCCCATCACGCTGCCCATCACGCTGCCCATCCTGCTGCCCATCACGCTGCCCATCACGCTGCCCCATCACGCTGCCCATCACGCTGCCCATCACGCTGCCCATCACGCTGCCCATCACGCTGCCCCATCATGCTGCCCCATCACGCTGCCCCATCATGCTGCCCATCACGCTGCCCCATCCTGCTGCCCATCCTGCTGCCCATCATGCTGCCCCATCACGCTGCCCATCATGCTGCCCATCCTGCTGCCCATCATGCTGCCCATCCTGCTGCCCATCACGCTGCCCATCACGCTGCCCATCACGCTGCCCATCACGCTGCCCATCACACTGCCCATCCTGCTGCCCATCATGCTGCCCATCACGCTGCCCCATCCTGCTGCCCATCATGCTGCCCATCACGCTGCCCCATCACGCTGCCCATCACGCTGCCCATCACGCTGCCCATCATGCTGCCCCATCATGCTGCCCATCACGCTGCCCCATCACGCTGCCCATCACGCTGCCCATCACGCTGCCCATCACGCTGCCCATCATGCTGCCCATCACGCTGCCCATCACGCTGCCCCATCACGCTGCCCCATCACGCTGCCCATCACGCTGCCCATCACGCTGCCCCATCACGCTGCCCCATCACGCTGCCCCATCACGCTGCCCATCACGCTGCCCATCACGCTGCCCATCACGCTGCCCATCATGCTGCCCCATCATGCTGCCCATCACGCTGCCCCATCACGCTGCCCATCACGCTGCCCATCACGCTGCCCATCACGCTGCCCATCATGCTGCCCATCACGCTGCCCATCACGCTGCCCCATCACGCTGCCCCATCACGCTGCCCATCACGCTGCCCATCACGCTGCCCATCCTGCTGCCCATCATGCTGCCCATCATGCTGCCCATCACGCTGCCCCATCACGCTGCCCATCATGCTGCCCATCATGCTGCCCCATCACGCTGCCCCATCATGCTGCCCATCACGCTGCCCATCACGCTGCCCATCACGCTGCCCATCACGCTGCCCATCACGCTGCCCATCACGCTGCCCATCATGCTGCCCATCATGCTGCCCATCACGCTGCCCCATCATGCTGCCCATCACGCTGCCCATCACGCTGCCCATCACGCTGCCCATCACGCTGCCCATCACGCTGCCCATCACGCTGCCCATCCTGCTGCCCATCATGCTGCCCATCCTGCTGCCCATCACGCTGCCCATCACGCTGCCCATCACGCTGCCCATCCTGCTGCCCATCATGCTGCCCATCACGCTGCCCATCCTGCTGCCCATCATGCTGCCCATCACGCTGCCCATCACGCTGCCCATCATGCTGCCCATCACGCTGCCCATCCTGCTGCCCATCCTGCTGCCCCATCACGCTGCCCATCACGCTGCCCATCACGCTGCCCATCACGCTGCCCATCACGCTGCCCCATCCTGCTGCCCATCACGCTGCCCCATCCTGCTGCCCATCACGCTGCCCATCATGCTGCCCATCACGCTGCCCCATCCTGCTGCCCATCACGCTGCCCCATCCTGCTGCCCCATCACGCTGCCCCATCACGCTGCCCCATCATGCTGCCCCATCCTGCTGCCCATCCTGCTGCCCATCCTGCTGCCCATCACGCTGCCCCATCATGCTGCCCATCACGCTGCCCATCCTGCTGCCCATCCTGCTGCCCATCACGCTGCCCATCCTGCTGCCCATCACGCTGCCCCATCCTGCTGCCCATCCTGCTGCCCCATCCTGCTGCCCATCCTGCTGCCCATCATGCTGCCCATCACGCTGCCCATCACGCTGCCCCATCCTGCTGCCCATCATGCTGCCCATCACGCTGCCCATCACGCTGCCCATCATGCTGCCCATCACGCTGCCCATCCTGCTGCCCATCCTGCTGCCCCATCACGCTGCCCATCACGCTGCCCATCACGCTGCCCATCACGCTGCCCATCATGCTGCCCATCACGCTGCCCCATCCTGCTGCCCATCACGCTGCCCCATCCTGCTGCCCATCACGCTGCCCCATCACGCTGCCCCATCATGCTGCCCCATCCTGCTGCCCATCCTGCTGCCCATCCTGCTGCCCATCACGCTGCCCCATCATGCTGCCCATCACGCTGCCCATCCTGCTGCCCATCCTGCTGCCCATCACGCTGCCCATCCTGCTGCCCATCACGCTGCCCCATCCTGCTGCCCATCCTGCTGCCCCATCCTGCTGCCCATCCTGCTGCCCATCATGCTGCCCATCACGCTGCCCATCACGCTGCCCCATCCTGCTGCCCATCACGCTGCCCATCACGCTGCCCCATCACGCTGCCCCATCACGCTGCCCCATCCTGCTGCCCATCCTGCTGCCCATCACGCTGCCCATCACGCTGCCCCATCCTGCTGCCCATCCTGCTGCCCATCACGCTGCCCCATCACGCTGCCCATCACGCTGCCCATCCTGCTGCCCATCCTGCTGCCCATCCTGCTGCCCCATCACGCTGCCCCATCACGCTGCCCATCCTGCTGCCCATCCTGCTGCCCATCATGCTGCCCATCACGCTGCCCATCCTGCTGCCCATCACGCTGCCCCATCACGCTGCCCATCACGCTGCCCATCCTGCTGCCCATCACGCTGCCCATCACGCTGCCCCATCACGCTGCCCATCCTGCTGCCCCATCACGCTGCCCCATCACGCTGCCCATCCTGCTGCCCATCACGCTGCCCATCACGCTGCCCCATCACGCTGCCCATCCTGCTGCCCCATCACGCTGCCCCATCACGCTGCCCATCCTGCTGCCCATCCTGCTGCCCATCCTGCTGCCCATCA
Organism: Knipowitschia caucasica; assembly: GCA_964034765.1. NCBI lineage: Eukaryota > Metazoa > Chordata > Actinopteri > Gobiiformes > Gobiidae > Knipowitschia > Knipowitschia caucasica. The sequence goes on along the minus strand of OZ035828.1, from coordinate 46,833,724 downwards.
CGCTGCCCATCACGCTGCCCCATCACGCTGCCCATCCTGCTGCCCCATCACGCTGCCCCATCATGCTGCCCATCACGCTGCCCCATCACGCTGCCCCATCACGCTGCCCATCCTGCTGCCCATCCTGCTGCCCATCCTGCTGCCCATCCTGCTGCCCATCACGCTGCCCATCACGCTGCCCATCACGCTGCCCATCCTGCTGCCCATCACGCTGCCCCATCACGCTGCCCCATCCTGCTGCCCATCCTGCTGCCCATCCTGCTGCCCATCCTGCTGCCCATCCTGCTGCCCATCACGCTGCCCATCCTGCTGCCCCATCACGCTGCCCCATCACGCTGCCCATCCTGCTGCCCATCCTGCTGCCCATCCTGCTGCCCATCCTGCTGCCCATCATGCTGCCCATCACGCTGCCCCATCACGCTGCCCATCATGCTGCCCATCATGCTGCCCATCACGCTGCCCCATCCTGCTGCCCATCCTGCTGCCCATCCTGCTGCCCATCCTGCTGCCCCATCATGCTGCCCATCATGCTGCCCATCACGCTGCCCCATCACGCTGCCCATCACGCTGCCCATCACGCTGCCCATCACGCTGCCCATCACGCTGCCCATCACGCTGCCCCATCACGCTGCCCATCCTGCTGCCCATCCTGCTGCCCATCACGCTGCCCATCATGCTGCCCATCACGCTGCCCATCCTGCTGCCCCATCACGCTGCCCCATCCTGCTGCCCATCCTGCTGCCCCATCACGCTGCCCATCATGCTGCCCATCCTGCTGCCCATCCTGCTGCCCCATCACGCTGCCCATCACGCTGCCCATCACGCTGCCCCATCCTGCTGCCCCATCCTGCTGCCCATCACGCTGCCCATCCTGCTGCCCATCCTGCTGCCCATCCTGCTGCCCATCATGCTGCCCATCACGCTGCCCATCACGCTGCCCCATCCTGCTGCCCATCCTGCTGCCCATCATGCTGCCCATCCTGCTGCCCATCCTGCTGCCCATCCTGCTGCCCATCATGCTGCCCATCACGCTGCCCATCACGCTGCCCCATCCTGCTGCCCATCACGCTGCCCCATCACGCTGCCCCATCCTGCTGCCCATCCTGCTGCCCATCCTGCTGCCCCATCACGCTGCCCCATCCTGCTGCCCATCCTGCTGCCCATCCTGCTGCCCATCCTGCTGCCCCATCATGCTGCCCATCACGCTGCCCATCCTGCTGCCCCATCACGCTGCCCCATCACGCTGCCCCATCACGCTGCCCATCCTGCTGCCCATCCTGCTGCCCATCCTGCTGCCCCATCCTGCTGCCCATCACGCTGCCCCATCACGCTGCCCATCACGCTGCCCCATCACGCTGCCCATCACGCTGCCCCATCACGCTGCCCCATCCTGCTGCCCCATCACGCTGCCCCATCACGCTGCCCACGCTGCCCATCACGCTGCCCATCCTGCTGCCCATCCTGCTGCCCATCCTGCTGCCCATCCTGCTGCCCCATCACGCTGCCCCATCACGCTGCCCCATCACGCTGCCCCATCCTGCTGCCCATCCTGCAGCTGCTCTGCGCGGCACCAAACTCCGGCTCATTTTCCAAGTACGCGTCTGGCCTCCTTCGCAGCGTCTTCCTGCTCGCCTTCTACGGCTTTCTCCGCATAAGCGAGTTCACCACTGCTCACTCAACTTTCAATGCGACCCGAGACACGGCTTTTCCGATCTGTCCTACTACCCTAAACCATTTCAACCTTCATCTCAAGCATTCTAAGCGTAAAGGCGCCTGCAACATAATAACAGCTCGCTCCGACACATCCCTCTGCCCCTACAGGTCCATGATGCGTTACTCTCGCCTCCGCTGTCAAAAAGGAGATCTTAACGGACCTCTATTTCTCACACCAGACAACCTTCCCATGACAGCAACCTGGTTCAGAGCTCAGCTAAAATCCCTACTGCTCCTCTGTAACTTGTCTCCCCAGCTCTATACAGCACACTCGTTAAGGACAGGCGCTGCCACGCGCACGGCCTCGCTCGGGCTCCCCCATTCCTCTTGCAACAGCTGGGGCGCTGGTCCTCGTCGGCTCTCTCCGCTTACATCAGGCCAGATGCAATTGCTATCATTGCAGCGCAGCGACTTCTGGCGTCCTCATAAGCTCCCAGCAATCAAAGCAAGCAAGCAAGCATAAGACTCCTGATGGCGGCACGCACTCCCCTCAACGCTCTCCCCCTGCTCCATAGTTTTTGTAGCGTCTGGCTGAACATGATGCACTCTACTCCTACGCCTAGCAAGCAAGCAAGCAAGCAAAGTTTATTTATATAGCACCTTTCTCAGACAGAAGGTCACAAAGTGCTTCACATCAAAAACAAGCAATAATTAAAAACACAAGAAAAAATTACACAATCAAACAACAGTGGAGACAGTCATATCAGCCCATAAAACCGTACTTTCAAAACGCTCGACTGAACAAGAACGTCTTGAGTTGGGATTTAAATGTATCAACAGAGTCAAGTGATCGTAGAGAGAGCGGGAGATCGTTCCAGAGTCTAGGTGCGACAGCCTGGAAGGATCGGTCTCCTCTGGTTCGATAACGAGTGCGAGGAACCATCAAGAGATTTTTATCTACAGACCTCAGAGAACGAGAGGGGACATAGGGCTGAATCAGATCTCTGATGTAAGAAGGCGTCTGACCATATAAGGATCTAAAAGTCAGCACCAAGATTTTAAATTGAAACCGGTAAGACACCGGCAGCCAGTGGAGGGCTTTAAGAATTGGGGTAATATGAGCCCTTCTATTAGTGCAAGTTAAAATCCTCGCTGCAGAGTTTTGAACCATTTGGAGACGAGACAGCTCTTTTTTGTTTAGACACGAAAATAAACTGTTGCAATAGTCTAAACGTGACGACACAAAAGCATGAATAATGAGCTCCAAATCATTACGTGACACAATTTTCCTCAGTTTAGAGATGTTCCTCAACTGAAAGAAACAATTTCTACTAAGCTGTTTAGAGTGGTGATCTAATGACATGTTTTTGTCAAAAATCACACCAAGGTTCCTGAGACTCTGTGCAGCGGACTGACTGAGATCTCCCAAATACTGGTTTATCCCTGGGATAAGGTCATCAGGAGCAATCACAAGGGTTTCTGTTTTATCAGCATTAAGCTGCAGAGAATTTTTACTTAACCATAGTTTTATATTTTTCAAACAGTTGACTAAAGAGTTCAGCCTTCCCATCTCAGAAGGCTTAAAAGAACAGTACAACTGGATATCGTCAGCAAACAGGTGATAAGAAACATCAGCAAACTCCTGAATGACCTTTCCCAATGGAATTATATAAAGTAGAAATAGAACCGGACCCAAAACAGAGCCCTGCGGAACACCACAGAATAATTTAGCTGAATCAGACATGATTTGATTTGCTGCAACACTAAAACTCCGACCAGATAAGTAAGAGGAAAACCAATTTAGAACTGGCCCTGACAGTCCAACCAAGCCACTCAATCTGTTTAGCATTATGTGGTGGTCGACGGTATCAAACGCTGAGGACAGGTCAAGCAGAACAAGAACAGAGCATTTTCCAGAGTCAGCAGACATCATTATGTCACTGGATACTTTCAACAATGCTGTTTCCGTGGAGTGATGTTTTCGGAAACCAGATTGGAAAGTGTCATGAATGTTATGATGATCCAGGTAGCACGACAATTGTTTTGAGACCACCTTCTCTAAGATCTTGGACAGGAAAGGGAGTTTGGAGATAGGTCTGTAATTTTTTGGGTCCGCTTTGTCCAGATTTGTCCTTTTAAGTAATGGCTCTACGATGGCATGTTTAAATGAAACTGGAAACACGCCACTTGAAAGGGAAAGATTTATCATTTTAGTGACCCAAGGGCCAATTACATAAAGTACTTTTATCAAAAGTCTGCAAGGAAGGACATCAGAAAAACAAGAGGATGGTTTCATCTTCGTGATCAATGTTTCAATCTCTGTTTCAGTAACAGGCTTAAAGGAAGACCAACTGTGTGGTACAGGCTCAGTAGCAACAGAACTGTCACACAAAAGTGGTGGAAATTGGTCTTTTATGACCTTTATCTTGTCAATAAAAACCCTAAGGAATTTATTGCTGTCAGCTTTACAGGAGCATGTTTGGCGCCTAGGGCGCCAAAAATGCTTAATAAAATACTTCAAATTGCATTTTGTGTCATGGGTCTCTCCAGAATGAAGCTTTGCGCAAGTTCACCCTGGTAGACCCGGCCTGCTGCCCAGCTCTTACAGGCCTGCTCTCATCCTCGGCTCATCGCACAGCAACACCCACTTCCAGTCAACCAATAACCGCCAGGCCAGCAAGTTAAAAGCCGGAGACGCCCACTTCCCGGCCTTCTCAAGCTTTGCATCCTCCGCCGCCCCACCTCCTCCTTCTCCCATTTTCGAGCGTGCTTGCCTGCTGCCTCTGCCCCCACCAGTGCCTAGGCCCTGGTGGGGGGTCTCTATGGGCGCGAGCAAGTGCCGCGCTCAACAGCACCGCTCCTGGGCCAAGGGCGCCAAACATGCTTAATAAAAAACTTCAAATTGCATTTTGTGTCATGGGTCTCTCCAGAATTAACTATAATCTAGCCACAGACCATGGGACAGAGACCATGGGGCAGAGACCATGGAGCAGAGACCATGGAGCAGAGACCATGGAGCACAGACCATGCGGCACAGACCATGGGGCACAGACCATGGGGCACAGACCATGGGGCACAGACCATGGGGCACAGACCATGGGGCACAGACCATGGGGCACAGACCATGGGGCACAGACCATGGGGCACAGACCATGGGGCACAGACCATGGGGCAGAGACCATGGGGCAGAGACCATGGAGCAGAGACCATGGAGCAGAGACCATGGAGCAGAGACCATGGAGCACAGACCATGGGGCACAGACCATGGGGCACAGACCATGGGGCAGAGACCATGGAGCAGAGACCATGGAGCAGAGACCATGGAGCACAGACCATGCGGCACAGACCATGGGGCACAGACCATAGGGCACAGACCATGGGGCACAGACCATTCACGCGTTTGTCACCTCAAGGCTCGACTACTGTAACGCTTTACTGGCAGCGTGCCCTAAAGCCTCTTCGTGGGTGCGGGGAGGGGAGCAGAAAGAGAGAGGCCAGCGAGTCCGCGGCTTCAAAATCCCAAAGTCAGTTAGTGCAGCTTTAAGGAAGGCGACACTGTCTCTACATTTAAGGCCAGGCTTAAAACACTCTTTTTCAACTTAGCATTTGGTCAGGTCTCGTCCGGTCTTGGAGTCTGCGTATGTTGGACCCGGTCCGCTGCGTCTTCAACCCTACGCTCTAGGCTAGGCTAAAACAGTCCTCTTTAGTTTAGCATATGGCGAGACTTTCAATGGTTTTGTTCAGTCTCTGAGATTATGCTGTTGTGATTTAGGGAAATACAAGAATACATTGAATTGTATTGTATTGTATCCGGGCAGAGACCGTGGGGCAGAGACCGTGGGGGCAGAGACCATGGGGGCAGAGACCGTGGGGCAGAGACCGTGGGGCAGAGACCGTGGGGGCAGAGACCGTGGGGCAGAGACCGTGGGGCAGAGACCGTGGGGCAGAGACCGTGGGGCAGAGACCGTGGGGCAGAGACCATGGGGCAGAGACCGTGGGGGCAGAGACCGTGGGGGCAGAGACCATGGGGGCAGAGACCGTGGGGCAGAGACCGTGGGGCAGAGACCGTGGGGCAGAGACCGTGGGGGCAGAGACCGTGGGGCAGAGACCGTGGGGCAGAGACCGTGGGGCAGAGACCATGGGGTAGAGACCGTGGGGGCAGAGACCGTGGGGGCAGAGACCATGGGGGCAGAGACCATGGGGCAGAGACCGTGGGGCAGAGACCGTGGGGTAGAGACCATGGGGTAGAGACCGTGGGGCAGAGACCGTGGGGCAGAGACCGTGGGGGCAGAGACCGTGGGGGCAGAGACCATGGGGGCAGAGACCATGGGGCAGAGACCGTGGGGCAGAGACCGTGGGGCAGAGACCGTGGGGCAGAGACCGTGGGGGCAGAGACCGTGGGGCAGAGACCGTGGGGCAGAGACCGTGGGGGCAGAGACCGTGGGGGCAGAGACCATGGGGGCAGAGACCATGGTGGCAGAGACCGTGGGGCAGAGACCATGGGGGCAGAGACCGTGGGGCAGAGACCGTGGGGCAGAGACCGTGGGGCAGAGACCGTGGGGCAGAGACCGTGGGGCAGAGACCATGGGGGCAGAGACCGTGGGGCAGAGACCATGGGGGCAGAGACCGTGGGGCAGAGACCGTGGGGCAGAGACCGTGGGGCAGAGACCGTGGGGCAGAGACCATGGGGGCAGAGACCGTGGGGCAGAGACCGTGGGGCAGAGACCGTGGGGCAGAGACCGTGGGGGCAGAGACCATGGGGCAGAGACCATGGGGCAGAGACCATGGGGCAGAGACCATGGGGGCAGAGACCATGGGGGCATAGACCGTGGGGCAGAGACCATGGGGGCAGAGACCATGGGGGCAGAGACCATGGGGGCATAGACCGTGGGGCAGAGACCATGGGGGCAGAGACCATGGGGGCAGAGACCGTGGGGGCAGAGACCATGGGGGCAGAGACCATGGGGCAGAGACCGTGGGGCAGAGACCGTGGGGTAGAGACCATGGGGTAGAGACCGTGGGGCAGAGACCGTGGGGCAGAGACCGTGGGGGCAGAGACCGTGGGGGCAGAGACCATGGGGTAGAGACCGTGGGGCAGAGACCGTGGGGTAGAGACCGTGGGGCAGAGACCGTGGGGGCAGAGACCGTGGGGGCAGAGACCGTGGGGGCAGAGACCATGGGGGCAGAGACCATGGGGCAGAGACCGTGGGGCAGAGACCGTGGGGTAGAGACCATGGGGTAGAGACCGTGGGGCAGAGACCGTGGGGCAGAGACCGTGGGGGCAGAGACCGTGGGGGCAGAGACCATGGGGGCAGAGACCATGGGGCAGAGACCGTGGGGCAGAGACCGTGGGGCAGAGACCGTGGGGCAGAGACCGTGGGGGCAGAGACCGTGGGGCAGAGACCGTGGGGCAGAGACCGTGGGGCAGAGACCGTGGGGCAGAGACCATGGGGGCAGAGACCGGGGGCAGAGACCATGGGGGCAGAGACCGTGGGGCAGAGACCGTGGGGCAGAGACCATGGGGCAGAGACCGTGGGGCAGAGACCGTGGGGTAGAGACCATGGGGTAGAGACCGTGGGGCAGAGACCGTGGGGCAGAGACCGTGGGGGCAGAGACCGTGGGGGCAGAGACCATGGGGGCAGAGACCATGGGGCAGAGACCGTGGGGCAGAGACCGTGGGGCAGAGACCGTGGGGCAGAGACCGTGGGGGCAGAGACCGTGGGGCAGAGACCGTGGGGCAGAGACCGTGGGGCAGAGACCGTGGGGCAGAGACCATGGGGGCAGAGACCGTGGGGCAGAGACCATGGGGGCAGAGACCGTGGGGCAGAGACCGTGGGGCAGAGACCGTGGGGCAGAGACCGTGGGGCAGAGACCGTGGGGCAGAGACCATGGGGGCAGAGACCGTGGGGCAGAGACCATGGGGGCAGAGACCGTGGGGCAGAGACCGTGGGGCAGAGACCATGGGGGCAGAGACCGTGGGGCAGAGACCATGGGGGCAGAGACCGTGGGGCAGAGACCGTGGGGCAGAGACCGTGGGGCAGAGACCGTGGGGCAGAGACCATGGGGGCAGAGACCGTGGGGCAGAGACCGTGGGGCAGAGACCGTGGGGCAGAGACCGTGGGGGCAGAGACCATGGGGCAGAGACCATGGGGCAGAGACCATGGGGCAGAGACCATGGGGCAGAGACCATGGGGGCAGAGACCATGGGGGCATAGACCGTGGGGCAGAGACCATGGGGGCAGAGACCATGGGGGCAGAGACCATGGGGGCATAGACCGTGGGGCAGAGACCATGGGGCAGAGACCATGGGGGCAGAGACCATGGGGGCATAGACCGTGGGGCAGAGACCATGGGGGCAGAGACCATGGGGGCAGAGACCATGGGGGCAGAGACCATGGGGGCATAGACCGTGGGGCAGAGACCATGGGGGCAGAGACCATGGGGGCAGAGACCGTGGGGGCAGAGACATGGAGCACATGGTAATATTGAAAAACAGTACTCACTGGTTCCCCATCCTGAGTCCAGCAGCGACAGAGACAGCTTTAAATTTAGTTATTAAACTTTAAGTTTAGAGTTATTAAACTTTGTTTGATCGATGAGTTTCTCTGAATCCAACCTCAGTCTTAGAAGAAAACTGAAACATGTACCTCTGCTTCCTTTGTACCTTTACTTCCCTTTTTGTAAAGAAATAACTGAACAAATTTACAGGAAGTCAACGACTGTTTACATCCTGCTCTACCCAGACTCTGGTCTCTCTATGGTCTCTCTCTCTGGTCTCTCTCTGGTCTCTCTCTCTGGTCTCTCTCTGGTCTCTCTCTGGTCTCTCTATGGTCTCTCTCTCTGGTCTCTCTATGGTCTCTCTCTATGGTCTCTCTATGGTCTCTCTCTCTGGTCTCTCTATGGTCTCTCTCTATGGTCTCTCTCTGGTCTCTCTATGGTCTCTCTATGGTCTCTCTCTGTTCTCTCTATGGTCTCTCTATGGTCTCTCTATGGTCTCTCTATGGTCTCTCTGGTCTCTCTCTGGTCTCTCTCTGGTCTCTCTCTGGTCTCTCTATAGTCTCTCTGGTCTCTCTCTGGTCTCTCTCTGGTCTCTCTCTGGTCTCTCTATGGTCTCTCTCTGGTCTCTCTATGGTCTCTCTATGGTCTCTCTACGGTCTCTATATGGTCTCTCTCTGGTCTCTCTGGTCTCTCTCTGGTCTCTCTCTGGTCTCTCTCTGGTCTCTCTCTGGTCTCTCTATGGTCTCTCTCTATGGTCTCTCTCTCTGGTCTCTCTATGGTCTCTCTCTATGGTCTCTCTCTGGTCTCTCTCTGGTCTCTCTCTGGTCTCTCTCTGGTCTCTCTCTGGTCTCTCTCTATGGTCTCTCTATGGTCTCTCTATGGTCTCTCTGGTCTCTCTCTGGTCTCTCTCTGGTCTCTCTCTGGTCTCTCTATGGTCTCTCTATAGTCTCTCTGGTCTCTCTCTGGTCTCTCTCTGGTCTCTCTATGGTCTCTCTCTGGTCTCTCTATGGTCTCTCTATGGTCTCTCTATGGTCTCTCTATAGTCTCTCTGGTCTCTCTCTGGTCTCTCTCTGGTCTCTATATGGTCTCTCTCTGGTCTCTCTATGGTCTCTCTATGGTCTCTCTATGGTCTCTCTATGGTCTCTCTATGGTCTCTCTCTGGTCTCTCTGGTCTCTCTCTGGTCTCTCTCTGGTCTCTCTCTGGTCTCTCTCTGGTCTCTCTCTCTGGTCTCTCTCTGGTCTCTCTCTGGTCTCTCTGGTCTCTCTCTGGTCTCTCTCTGGTCTCTCTCTCTGGTCTCTCTATGGTCTCTCTCTGGTCTCTCTCTGGTCTCTCTCTGGTCTCTCTCTGGTCTCTCTCTGGTCTCTCTCTGGTCTCTCTCTGGTCTCTCTCTCTGGTCTCTCTCTGGTCTCTCTCTGGTCTCTCTGGTCTCTCTCTGGTCTCTCTCTGGTCTCTCTCTCTGGTCTCTCTATGGTCTCTCTCTGGTCTCTCTCTGGTCTCTCTCTGGTCTCTCTCTGGTCTCTCTCTGGTCTCTCTCTCTCTCATCCGTTTTCTTCCGCTTTATCTGTTGCCGGGTGGCGGAGGCAGCCGTCTGAGCAGCTCATATGTCACACAGGGAGACAGTAGCTCAGTCTGTAGAGCATTAGCCTTTGAGCCTGAAGGTTGTGGGTTCAAGTCCACCTCAAGACTGACTCCCACTGATGTCTGCTGTCGTTGTGTCCTTAGGCAAGACACTTCCCCCACATTAGAATGATTCTGTGTGAATGGTTGGTGGTGGTGGGAGGGGCCGATGGGACTGGTTGCCTCGCTTCTGTCGGTGTGCCCCAGGGCAGCTGTGGCTACAGTAGTTTATCACCACCGTGTTTGGAGAGAGGATAATGATGTGAAGAGACTTTGAGAGTCTGAAAAGTGCTGTATGAAACTGAGCCATTATTATTATTATCTGATGTGGAAGCTGAGACACCTCTGTGTCCTGGGTCTCCTCCTGGTCTCCTTCTATGGTCTCTCCTATGTCTCCTCCTGGTCTCCTCCTATGGTCTCCTCCTGGTCTCCTCCTATGGTCTCCTCCTATGGTCTCCTCCTGGTCTCCTCCTGGTCTCCACCTGGTCTCCTCCTATGGTCTCCTCCTGGTCTCCTCCTATGGTCTCCTCCTATGGTCTCCTCCTATGGTCTCCTCCTGGTCTCCTCCTGGTCTCCTCCTATGGTCTCCTCCTGGTCTCCTCCTATGGTCTCCTCCTATGGTCTCCTCCTATGGTCTCCTCCTGGTCTCCTCCTGGTCTCCTCCTGGTCTCCTCCTATGGTCTCCTCCTGGACTCCTCCTGGTCTCCTCCTATGGTCTCCTCCTGGTCTCCTCCTATGGTCTCCTCCTATGGTCTCCTCCTGGTCTCCTCCTATGGTCTCCTCCTGGTCTCCTCCTGGTCTCCACCTGGTCTCCTCCTATGTCTCCTCCTGGTCTCCTCCTATGGTCTCCTCCTATGGTCTCCTCCTATGGTCTGGTCCCTCCTGGTCTCCTCCTGGTCTCCTCCTATGGTCTCCTCCTGGTCTCCTCCTATGGTCTCCTCCTATAGTCTCCTCCTATGGTCTCCTCCTGGTCTCCTCCTGGTCTCCTCCTGGTCTCCTCCTATGGTCTCCTCCTATGGTCTCCTCCTGGTCTCCTCCTGGTCTCCTCCTATGGTCTCCTCCTGGTCTCCTCCTATGGTCTCCTCCTATAGTCTCCTCCTATGGTCTCCTCCTGGTCTCCTCCTGGTCTCCTCCTGGTCTCCTCCTATGGTCTCCTCCTGGACTCCTCCTGGTCTCCTCCTATGGTCTCCTCCTGGTCTCCTCCTATGGTCTCCTCCTATGGTCTCCTCCTGGTCTCCTCCTATGGTCTCCTCCTGGTCTCCTGCTGGCCTCCTCATGTGCGACGTGAACACCTTCCCAGGGGGGAGACCAGGAGGCACCCACACAGAGGAGCAGTGGTTCTACTCCGAGCTCCTCTCTGGAGGAGTTTGAAAACCATTAATCTTTAATGTTCACTAATTCTTGTTTGTTAAAAGTAGCTACGATTCATAAAGCCGCATTACCAAACTGACTTAAGGTTTTTGCGCAAACCCAGAAGGAAAGTTTAGGTAAGCTGTCAATCAAAACCATCAACAACAACTTCTGTAACATGTGACATCACAAAGAAGCGGCTTTTACCTGAGAACAAGGCCGGTCTCCAGAGTCCGCTGCGGCTGAAGCCCGACTGCAGCTCACGGTGGAATTCTCCACCAAGAGGCGGGGCATAGACCAGTATGTCCCAATCAGCAAGCAGAGAGGGCGACCAGCTGTTGGTCTGTGCAACTGTCAATCACTCGCAAACTTTAAGGCGAGTTTACGTTCATGGTTATCATAATAATTCTTTCTACGTACGTTGTTTTATTCTTATCATAGGACAGAGAAGGGAGGGGGGAGAGGGGGGAGGGGGGTGAGGGGGAGATAGAGGAGACAGGGGAGAGAGGGAGAGAGAGAGAGAGGAGGAAACAGAGAAGAGGGGGAGACAGAGGAGGGGGAGAGAGAGGTTATATATTGTGTGTCAAATACTCAGATGCTGGACTCTGTTTTATACTTTTATCACATAAATCTTCTGAGCGTGCGCTCCTGGAGCCTATAATGTGGTTATGGTTCCATCTAGCGGCGAAAGTGTAGTGCAACCACAACACCAAGCCACAAAAACAGCTTGTTAGTAAAATAACACAGATAATCCTCAGAGCCCCACTCGGAGCTGGAGTTGAATAATGATAATAATAATAATAGTAATAATAATAAAGATGATAATAATAATAACAATAATAAAGAGGATAATGATGATAATAATAATAGTAATAATAATAATAAAGATGATAATGATAATAATAATAGTAATAGTAATAATAATAATAATAATAATAATAATGATAATAATAATAGTAATAACAACAATAATAAAGATGAGAATGATAATAATAATAATAATAATAATAATAATAAAGATGATTATAATAATAATAATAATAATAACAATAATAAAGATGATCATGATAATAATAATAAAAAAGTAATTATATTATTATGACACCTCCTGTCCGGCAGCGTCGCTGTGGTGCATCTCGGTCCCAGTCTCTGTTGCCTAGTGACGACAAACTCGCATTTCGCACTTCCGGGTGTTCCGGGTCCCTCAGACTTCCCCCAGCGCCACGGAGCAACTTTTACACAGGTTCGTCTTTGTTTTTACCCTCGAACCTGGAGCCGTGGACCAGGAGCAGCCACCGGAGACCGAGCCCCGGACCCGGTTCTACAGAAACATGATGAACAACTACACGTTCATTAAAGTGGTTGGACGAGGGAGCTACGGGGAAGTCCATCTGGTCACACACCGAACGGACCGGAAACAGGTCAGAACCACAGACAGAACCACAGACTGATATAACCACAGACAGAACCACAGACAGAACCACAGACTGATTGTACCACAGACAGAACCACAGACTGATATAACCACAGACAGAACCACAGACAGAACCACAGACTGATTGTACCACAGACTGATAGAACCACAGACAGAACCACAGACTGATAGAACCACAGACAGAACCACAGACTGATAGAACCACAGACAGAACCACAGACTGATAGAACCACAGACTGATAGAACCACAGACAGAACCACAGACTGATAGAACCACAGACAGAACCACAGACTGATAGAACCACAGACTGATAGAACCACAGACTGATAGAACCACAGACTGATAGAACCACAGACTGATAGAACCACAGACAGAACCACAGACTGATAGAACCACAGACTGATAGAACCACAGACAGAACCACAGACTGATTGTACCACAGACAGAACCACAGACTGATTGTACCACAGACAGAACCACAGACTGATAGAACCACAGACAGAACCACAGACTGATAGAACCACAGACAGAACCACAGACTGATAGAACCACAGACTGATAGAACCACAGACAGAACCACAGACTGATATAACCACAGACAGAACCACAGACAGAACCACAGACTGATTGTACCACAGACAGAACCACAGACTGACAGAACCACAGACTGATAGAACCACAGACTGACAGAACCACAGACTGATAGAACCACAGACAGAACCACAAACTGATTGTACCACAGACAGAACCACAGACTGATAGAACCACAGACAGAACCACAGACTGATTGTACCACAGACTGATTGTACCACAGACAGAACCACAGACTGATAGAACCACAGACAGAACCACAGACAGAACCACAGACAGAACCACAGACTGATAGAACCACAGACAGAACCACAGACAGAACCACAGACTGATTGTACCACAGACTGATAGAACCACAGACAGAACCACAGACTGATAGAACCACAGACAGAACCACAGACTGATAGAACCACAGACAGAACCACAGACTGATAGAACCACAGACAGAACCACAGACTGATAGAACCACAGACAGAACCACAGACTGATAGAACCACAGACAGAACCACAGACTGATAGAACCATAGACTGAACCACAGACTGATAGAACCATAGACTGAACCACATACTGATAGAACCACAGACAGAACCACAGACTGATAGAACCACAGACAGAACCACAGACTGATAGAACCATAGACTGAACCACAGACTGATAGAACCATAGACTGAACCACAGACGATAGAACCACAGACAGAACCACAGACTGATAGAACCACAGACAGAACCACAGACAGAACCACAGACTGATAGAACCACAGACTGACAGAACCACAGACTGAACCACAGACTGATTGTACCACAGACAGAACCACAGACTGATTGTACCACAGACAGAACCACAGACTGACAGAACCACAGACTGATAGAACCACAGACAGAACCACAGACTGATAGAACCACAGACAGAACCACAGACTGATAGAACCATAGACTGAACCACAGACTGATAGAACCATAGACTGAACCACATACTGATAGAACCACAGACAGAACCACAGACTGATAGAACCACAGACAGAACCACAGACTGATAGAACCATAGACTGAACCACAGACTGATAGAACCATAGACTGAACCACAGACTGATAGAACCACAGACAGAACCACAGACTGATAGAACCACAGACAGAACCACAGACAGAACCACAGACTGATAGAACCACAGACTGACAGAACCACAGACTGAACCACAGACTGATTGTACCACAGACAGAACCACAGACTGATTGTACCACAGACAGAACCACAGACTGATAGAACCACAGACAGAACCACAGACAGAACCACAGACTGATAGAACCACAGACTGATAGAACCACAGACAGAACCACAGACTGATTGTACCACAGACAGAACCACAGACTGATTGTACCACAGACAGAACCACAGACTGATAGAACCACAGACAGAACCACAGACAGAACCACAGACTGATAGAACCACAGACTGATAGAACCACAGACAGAACCACAGACAGAACCACAGACTGATTGTACCACAGACTGGTAGAACCACAGACAGAACCACAGACTGATAGAACCACAGACAGAACCACAGACAGAACCACAGACTGATAGAACCATAGACTGAACCACAGACTGATAGAACCACAGACAGAACCACAGACTGATAGAACCACAGACAGAACCACAGACTGATAGAACCACAGACAGAACCACAGACTGATAGAACCACAGACAGAACCACAGACTGATAGAACCACAGACAGAACCACAGACTGATAGAACCATAGACTGAACCACAGACTGATAGAACCATAGACTGAACCACATACTGATAGAACCACAGACAGAACCACAGACTGATAGAACCACAGACAGAACCACAGACTGATAGAACCACAGACAGAACCACAGACTGATAGAACCATAGACTGAACCACAGACTGATAGAACCATAGACTGAACCACAGACTGATAGAACCACAGACAGAACCACAGACTGATAGAACCACAGACAGAACCACAGACAGAACCACAGACTGATAGAACCACAGACTGACAGAACCACAGACTGATAGAACCACAGACAGAACCACAGACTGATAGAACCACAGACTGACAGAACCACAGACTGATAGAACCATAGACTGAACCACAGACTGATAGAACCATAGACAGAACCACAGACTGATAGAACCATAGACTGAACCACAGACTGATAGAACCATAGACTGAACCACAGACTGATAGAACCACAGACAGAACCACAGACTGATAGAACCACAGACTGACAGAACCACAGACTGATAGAACCACAGACAGAACCACAGACTGATAGAACCACAGACAGAACCACAGACTGATAGAACCACAGACAGAACCACAGACTGATAGAACCACAGACAGAACCACAGACTGATAGAACCACAGACAGAACCACAGACTGATAGAACCACAGACAGAACCACAGACTGATAGAACCACAGACAGAACCACAGACTGATAGAACCTCTTGGTGTGATTTAGGGTAGAAACAGCTGATATAGGAAGGCAAGTTTATTTGTATAGTACAGTTCATACACCAGGGCTCTCAAAGTGCGGCACAAAACACAGGCTTCATACGCTAGCCTAGCAACCACCATAGCAACACATCTATTTCATGTTCTGTACCATACATCACACACAGTGATGAAGATGAAGATGATGTCTGTGCAGTCTGTAGTGATGATGATGAAGATGATGTCTGTGCAGTCTGTAGTGATGAAGATGAAGATGATGTCTGTGCAGTCTGTAGTGATGATGATGAAGATGATGTCTGTGCAGTCTGTAGTGATGATGATGAAGATGATGTCTGTGCAGTCTGTAGTGATGAAGATGAAGATGATGTGTGTGCAGTCTGTAGTGATGATGATGAAGATGTGTGTGCAGTCTGTAGTGATGATGATGAAGATGGTGTCTGTGCAGTCTGTAGTGATGAAGATGAAGATGATGTGTGTGCAGTCTGTAGTGATGAAGATGATGATGAAGATGATGTGTGTGCAGTCTATAGTGATGATGAAGATGATGTGTGTGCAGTCTATAGTGATGATGAAGATGATGTGTGTGCAGTCTATAGTGATGATGAAGATGATGTGTGTGCAGTCTGTAGTGATGAAGATGAAGATGATGTGTGTGCAGTCTGTAGTGATGAAGATGAAGATGATGTGTGTGCAGTCTGTAGTGATGAAGATGAAGATGATGTGTGTGCAGTCTGTAGTGATGAAGATGAAGATGATGTGTGTGCAGTCTGTAGTGATGATGAAGATGATGAAGATGATGTGTGTGCAGTCTGTAGTGATGATGAAGATGATGATGATGAAGATGATGTGTGTGCAGTCTGTAGTGATGAAGATGAAGATGATGTGTGTGCAGTCTGTAGTGATGATGAAGATGATGATGATGATGAAGATGTCTGTGCAGTACGTGGTGAAGAAGCTGGACCTCAGGGCCTCCTCCAGGAGGGAGAGGAGGTGTGCGGAGCAGGAGGCGCAGCTCCTGTCGCGGCTGCGTCACCCCAACATCGTCACGTACCGAGAGTCGTGGGAGGGAGACGACTGTCTGCTCTTCATCGTTATGGGCTTCTGTGAGGGCGGGGACCTGTACCACCGCCTCAAGCACCAGCAGGGGGCGCTACTGCCAGAGACTCAGGTGGTCGAGTGGTTCGTCCAGATCGCTATGGCTCTGCAGGTGAGGGGGGGAGACAGGGAGAGAGGGAGACATGATGGGGGAGAGACATGGGACATGATGGGGGAGAGGGGGGAGAGACATAGGACATGATGGGGGAGAGGGGGGAGAGACATAGGACATGATGGGATAGAGGGGGGAGAGACATGGGACAAGAGGGGGAGAGACATTGGACATGATGGGGGGAGGGACATAGGACAAGAGGGGGAGAGACATGGGACAAGAGGGGGAGAGACATGGGACAAGAGGGGGAGAGACATGGGACATGATGGGGGGGGGGGGAGAGACATAGGACATGATGGGATAGAGGGGGGAGAGACATAGGACATGAGAGGGGAGAGGGGGGAGGGACATAGGACATGAGGGGGGAGAGACATAGGACATGATGGGGGAGAGGGGGGAGGGACATAGGACATGAGGGGGGAGAGACATAGGACATGATGGGGGAGAGGGGGGAGGGACATAGGACATGAGGGGGGAGAGACATAGGACATGATGGGGGAGAGGGGGGAGAGACATAGGATATGAGAGGGGGGAGGGACATAGGACATGATGGGGGAGAGAGGGGAGAGACATAGGACATGATTGGGGAGAGGGGGGAGGGACATAGGACATGATGGGGGAGAGGGGGGAGAGACATAGGACATGCTGGGGGAGAGGGGGGAGAGACATAGGACATGAGGGGGGAGAGACATAGGACATGAGGGGGGAGAGACATAGGACATGAGGGGGGAGGGACATAGGACATGATGGGGGAGAGGGGGGAGGGACATAGGACATGATGGGGGAGAGGGGGGAGAGACATAGGACATGATTGGGGAGAGGGGGGAGGGACATAGGACATGATGGGGGAGAGGGGGGAGGGACATAGGACATGATGGGGGAGAGGGGGGAGAGACATAGGACATGAGGGGGGAGAGACATAGGACATGAGGGGGGAGAGACATAGGACATGATGGGGGAGGGACATAGGACATGATGGGGGAGAGGGGGGAGGGACATAGGACATGATGGGGGAGAGGGGGGAGGGACATAGGACATGATGGGGGTGAGGGGGGAGGGACATAGGACATAATGGGGGAGAGGGGGGAGGGACATAGGACATGAGGGGGGAGAGACATAGGACATGATGGGGGAGAGGGGGGAGAGACATAGGACATGATGGGGGAGAGGGGGGAGGGACATAGGACATGAGGGGGGAGAGACATAGGACATGATGGGGGAGAGACAAAGGACATGATGGGGGAGAGGGGGGAGAGACATAGGACATGAGGGGGGAGGGACATAGGACAAGAGGGGGGAGAGACATAGGACATGATGGGGGAGAGGGGGGAGAGACATAGGACATGATGGGGGAGAGACATAGGACATGGTGGGGGAGAGGGGGGAGAGACATAGGACATGAGGGGGGAGAGACATAGGACATGATGGGGGAGAGGGGGGAGAGACATAGGACATGAAGGGGGAGAGACATTGGACATGATGGGGGAGAGGGGGGAGGGACATAGGACATGATGGGGGAGAGGGGGGAGGGACATAGGACATGAGGGGGGAGAGACATAGGACATGATGGGGGAGAGACAAAGGACATGATGGGGGAGAGGGGGGAGAGACATAGGACATGAGGGGGGAGAGGGGGGAGGGACATAGGACAAGAGGGGGGAGAGACATAGGACATGATGGGGGAGAGGGGGGAGAGACATAGGACATGATGGGGGAGAGACATAGGACATGATGGGGGAGAGGGGGGAGAGACATAGGACATGAGGGGGGAGAGACATAGGACATGATGGGGGAGAGGGGGGAGGGACATAGGACATGATGGGGGAGAGGGGGGAGGGACATAGGACATGATGGGGGAGAGGGGGGAGGGACATAGGACATGATGGGGGAGAGGGGGGAGGGACATAGGACATGAGGGGGGAGAGACATAGGACATGATGGGGGAGAGACAAAGGACATGATGGGGGAGAGGGGGGAGAGACATAGGACATGAGGGGGGAGAGGGGGGAGGGACATAGGACAAGAGGGGGGAGAGACATAGGACATGCTGGGGGAGAGGGGGGAGAGACATAGGACATGATGGGGGAGAGGGGGGAGAGACATAGGACATGAGGGGGGAGAGACATAGGACATGATGGGGGAGAGGGGGGAGGGACATAGGACATGATGGGGGAGAGGGGGGAGGGACATAGGACATGATGGGGGAGAGGGGGGAGGGACATAGGACATGATGTGGGGGAGGGACATAGGACATGGTGGGGGAGAGACATAGGACATGAGGGGGGAGAGACATAGGACATGATGGGGGAGAGGGGGGAGAGACATAGGACATGAAGGGGGAGAGACATTGGACATGATGGGGGAGAGGGGGGAGGGACATAGGACATGATGGGGGAGAGGGGGGAGGGACATAGGACATGAGGGGGGAGAGACATAGGACATGATGGGGGAGAGACAAAGGACATGATGGGGGAGAGGGGGGAGAGACATAGGACATGAGGGGGGAGAGGGGGGAGGGACATAGGACAAGAGGGGGGAGAGACATAGGACATGTTGGGGGAGAGGGGGGAGAGACATAGGACATGATGGGGGAGAGGGGGGAGAGACATAGGACATGAGGGGGGAGAGACATAGGACATGATGGGGGAGAGGGGGGAGGGACATAGGACATGATGGGGGAGAGGGGGGAGGGACATAGGACATGATGGGGGAGAGGGGGGAGGGACATAGGACATGAGGGGGGAGAGACATAGGACATGATGGGGGAGAGACAAAGGACATGATGGGGGAGAGGGGGGAGAGACATAGGACATGAGGGGGGAGAGGGGGGAGGGACATAGGACAAGAGGGGGGAGAGACATAGGACATGATGGGGGAGAGGGGGGAGAGACATAGGACATGATGGGGGAGAGGGGGGAGAGACATAGGACATGATGGGGGAGAGGGGGGAGAGACATAGGACATGAGGGGGGAGAGGGGGGAGGGACATAGGACATGATGGGGGAGAGGGGGAAACTTATTAATAGGCATAACTGCTCTAGTTTTATGTCATAGTGATCTGTGTTTGTGTGTGTATCTGTGTGTGTGTGTGTGTGTGTCTCTGTGTGTGTCTCTGTGTGTGTGTGTGTGTATCTGTGTCTGTGTGTGTATCTGTGTCTGTGTGTGTGTGTGTGTCTCTGTGTGTGTGTGTGTGTGTGTCTGTGTGTGTGTGTGTGTGTGTGTGTGTCTGTGTGTGTGTGTTTGTGTGTGTCTCTGTGTGTCTGTGTGTGTGTCTCTGTGTGTGTGTGTCTGTGTGTGTGTGTGTGTGTCTCTGTGTGTGTGTGTGTGTGTCTGTGTGTGTGTGTGTGTGTGTGTGTGTCTGTGTGTGTCTGTGTGTATGTGTGTGTGTCTGTGTGTGTGTGTGTGTGTCTCTGTGTGTGTGTGTGTGTGTGTCTGTGTGTGTGTGTGTGTGTCTCTGTGTGTCTGTGTGTGTGTGTCTCTGTGTGTGTGTGTCTCTGTGTGTGTATCTGTGTGTGTGTGTGTGTCTCTGTGTGTGTGTGTCTGTGTGTGTGTCTCTGTGTGTCTCTGTGTGTGTGTGTGTGTCTGTGTGTGTGTGTGTGTGTGTGTGTGTGTCTCTGTGTGTGTGTGTGTGTCTGTGTGTGTGTGTCTCTGTGTGTGTGTGTGTAGTACCTCCATGACAGACACATCCTCCACAGAGACCTAAAGACTCAGAACATCTTCTTAACAAAGACCAACATCATCAAAGTTGGAGATTTGGGAATCGCAAAAGTTCTGGAGAATCATTCTGACATGGCCATGACTCTGATCGGCACGCCTTACTACATGAGCCCTGAGCTGCTGTGTAACAGGCCATACAACCACAAGGTACACACACACACACACACACACACACACACGCCTTACTACATGAGCCCTGAGCTGCTGTGTAACAGGCCATACAACCACAAGGTACACACACACACACACACACACACACACACACGCCTTACTACATGAGCCCTGAGCTGCTGTGTAACAGGCCATACAACCACAAGGTACACACACACACACACACACACACACACGCCTTACTACATGAGCCCTGAGCTGCTGTGTAACAGGCCATACAACCACAAGGTACACACACACACACACACACACACACACGCCTTACTACATGAGCCCTGAGCTGCTGTGTAACAGGCCATACAACCACAAGGTACACACACACACACACACACACACACACACTGTATGTGAAATACAGCGAATACAGTTTGTGTAGTGTTGCTTGTGTTTGGACACTGCTCCATCATCTGTTGTTTATGTGAAGAGCAGAGCCCAGTCAAGGAGATGCACCAAAGACACACAACTTATGTGTATGTGATTAGAGCTGTAGCAGACACACAACTTATGTGTATGTGATTAGAGCTGTAGCAGACACCTTAAACTTATGTGTATGTGATTAGAGCTGTAGCAGACACCTTAAACTTATGTGTATGTGATTAGAGCTGTAGCAGACACGTTAAACTTATGTGTATGTGATTAGAGCTGTAGCAGACACACAACTTATGTGTATGTGATTAGAGCTGTAGCAGACACCTTAAACTTATGTGTATGTGATTAGAGCTGTAGCAGACACCTTAAACTTATGTGTATGTGATTAGAGCTGTAGCAGACACCTTAAACTTATGTGTATGTGATTAGAGCTGTAGCAGACACGTTAAACTTATGTGTATGTGATTAGAGCTGTAGCAGACACGTTAAACTTATGTGTATGTGATTAGAGCTGTAGCAGACACGTTAAACTTATGTGTATGTGATTAGAGCTGTAGCAGACACGTTAAACTTATGTGTATGTGATTAGAGCTGTAGCAGACACGTTAAACTTATGTGTATGTGATTAGAGCTGTAGCAGACACGTTAAACTTATGTGTATGTGATTAGAGCTGTAGCAGACACGTTAAACTTATGTGTATGTGATTAGAGCTGTAGCAGACACCTTAAACTTATGTGTATGTGATTAGAGCTGTAGCAGACACGTTAAACTTATGTGTATGTGATTAGAGCTGTAGCAGACACGTTAAACTTATGTGTATGTGATTAGAGCTGTAGCAGACACCTTAAAGAGACCTTTGTTCTGCTCCACGTGTTTCATCGCCTCAAAGACGACCTTTGCTTTGTCAATAACAGTGATCTCTGAGGACGCTAATGTTAGCGGTTAGCTTTATGTCAAGACTATCTATTTTGACAATAAGTGTGTGTCCTACAGCTGCTAAACCTGATGGAGTCAAAGTAAACAGTCTATGAACTATTACTAACCGCCCTATTCACATGAAAGTCCTGTGTATTTCTCCTGGTGTCGTCTCTCTGCTGCTCACATAAACCTCAGCTGAGGGAGAGACTCGCCACACATTTGCAGCAGCTGTGTACAGAGGTTTGAGAGCCGTGTGTGTTGTGGCAGTCGGACGTGTGGGCGCTGGGCTGCTGCGTGTACGAGATGTGTACGCTGAAACACGCCTTCAACGCCAAAGACATCAACTCCCTGGTCTATCGCATCGTGGAGGGAAAGGTGCGTCACTCTGTAGCAGTGGGGGCGGGTCCTGGCTCAAAAGTGGCCAAAATGACGTGCACTGACATGCTGCAGTACCACCCCGGGCCTGTGGGGGTGGACCCGGAATAAGAATTAGCCAATGCTAACATATAGCATCTTCTTACCTCTGGAAAACGTCTTTACAGGATGGTCCAAAAGCTCCGTTCCACATGTGTGTCAATGCTGAGTGTTCTGGACCAGTCTAGTTTAGTCGCTGTGGACTTTAGAAGTCTCTCGTTTAAATGAATGGAGCTCGTGCAGCTGACACATGCACAGATGTGTTTTTCACATTCTCCAGCCCCCGCGGCCATTTTGAATCACTCCATGAAAGCCCAATTTTTAGCCCATTAGTCAGAACGACGGAGATAGGCCTGACTACGTCCATTAATATTCACAGTCTATGCGCTGTAGACAGATGCTAATGCTAACACAGACTGTAGACAGATGCTAATGCTAACACAGACTGTATACCAAGCCCTGGCGATCCAACATGGCGCCGTATTCAAATGAATGTTTGTGCTCAGTGGCGCTTTGTGCCGGCATTGGTGCCAAAAAGATTAGCGGAAGTTGCCTGGAACTCTCAAAGGTCTATGGGAAACTCTCAAAGACCTATGGGAAACTCTCAAAGACCTATGGGAAACTCTCAAAGATCTATGGGAAACTCTCAAAGATCTATGGGAAACTCTCAAAGACCTATGGGAAACTCTCAAAGACCTATGGGAAACTCTCAAAGATCTATGGGAAACTCTCAAAGGTCTATGGGAAACTCTCAAAGGTCTATGGGAAACTCTCAAAGATCTATGGGAAACTCTCAAAGATCTCTGGGAAACTCTCAAAGGTCTATGGGAAACTCTCAAAGATCTATGGAAACTCTCAAAGATCTTTGGGAAACTCTCAAAGATCTATGGGAAACTCTCAAAGATCTTTGGGAAACTCTCAAAGATCTATGGGAAACTCTCAAAGATCTATGGGAAACTCTCAAAGATCTATGGGAAACTCTCAAAGATCTATGGGAAACTCTCAAAGAT
The DNA here is from genome assembly GCA_964034765.1 of Knipowitschia caucasica. NCBI lineage: Eukaryota > Metazoa > Chordata > Actinopteri > Gobiiformes > Gobiidae > Knipowitschia > Knipowitschia caucasica. The sequence continues at coordinate 46,810,284 of OZ035828.1, read as the reverse complement.
CTTTGGGAAACTCTCAAAGATCTATGGGAAACTCTCAAAGATCTATTGGAAACTCTCAAAGATCTATGGGAAACTCTCAAAGATCTATGAGAAACTCTCAAAGATCTATGAGAAACTCTCAAAGGTCTATGGGAAACTCTCAAAGATCTATGGGAAACTCTCAAAGATCTCTGGGAAACTCTCAAAGATCTATGGGAAACTCTCAAAGATCTATGGGAAACTCTCAAAGATCTATAGGAAACTCTCAAAGATCTATGGGAAACTCTCAAAGATCTATGGGAAACTCTCAAAGGTCTATGGGAAACTCTCAAAGATCTATGGGAAACTCTCAAAGATCTATGGGAAACTCTCAAAGATCTATGGGAAACTCTCAAAGATCTATGGGAAACTCTCAAAGATCTATGAGAAACTCTCAAAGATCTATGGGAAACTCTCAAAGATCTATGAGAAACTCTCAAAGGTCTATGGGAAACTCTCAAAGATCTATGGGAAACTCTCAAAGATCTCTGGGAAACTCTCAAAGGTCTATGGGAAACTCTCAAAGATCTATAGGAAACTCTCAAAGATCTATGGGAAACTCTCAAAGATCTATGGGAAACTCTCAAAGATCTCTGGGAAACTCTCAAAGGTCTATGGGAAACTCTCAAAGATCTATGGAAACTCTCAAAGATCTCTGGGAAACTCTCAAAGATCTATGGGAAACTCTCAAAGATCTATGGGAAACTCTCAAAGATCTATGGGAAACTCTCAAAGATCTATGGGAAACTCTCAAAGATCTATGGGAAACTCTCAAAGATCTATGGGAAACTCTCAAAGATCTATGGGAAACTCTCAAAGATCTATGGGAAACTCTCAAAGATCTATGGGAAACTCTCAAAGATCTATGGGAAACTCTCAAAGATCTATGGGAAACTCTCAAAGATCTTTGGGAAACTCGCCTGTATTTGGGCATCGTCTGGTCCTCCCGGTTCTGAGCAGTGGATGATCTCCCATAATGCATTGTGTCAGATACACGTGTGTGGGTCTCACACCGGTCTCACGCACGTGCACAGAGGGTCTCACGCACGTGCACAGAGGGTCTCACGCACGTGCACAGAGGGTCTCACGTACGTGCACAGAGGGTCTCATGCACGTGCACAAGGGGTCTCACGCACGTGCACAGAGGTCTCATGCACGTGCACAGAGGGTCTCGTCTCTGACCAATCAAGAGCAGTTCCTCAGAGCGGGAGTTAGTGTGGATTTAAACAAAACCGAAGGATTTAAGAAAAAAAAAGTTCAGGACGACAAGGACACTAACATCCCCACAAAATCTGACCTTTATGAAAGCTGTAGTTTCTCTGTCAGGTTCTCTGTCAGGTTCTCTGTCAGGTTCTCTGTCAGTTCTCTGTCAGGTTCTCTGTCAGGTTCTCGGGGGGGGGTGGGGGGGGGGGTGGGTGTCAGGTTCTCTGTCAGCTGAGGTCGAGCTGTTTTAATTTACATTAAGTTCTATAAGGAACATTTCTGGGTAGCCCACGTGACTGTAGTCTCTGAGTGGCCACAGTCACAGCTCTACCTCAGAGAGAAAGAACAGCAACTCTTTAGGGTCATCTCTGCTGAATGTATCTAATTACTATAAAACGTCACTAAAACTCACCTAAAAGCCATAGATTAGCATAGACAGGAAGTGAACGGGCTGATCCTTGTTAACAGAAGTGACGTCACGCCTCACTCTGCATACGCCCATAAGAATAGCTCGTACATATATAGACAGGCCACGTCATGGAAACTAAAGCACAAGAGGAAGCCTGAAGAAGAAACTAATACAATAATAAAATCTGCACCTTCCTTTTTTGTCTCGTTAGTATAATGTTGCTCTTCTAAAGTAGGTCCAGATATTACATTAATGCATATATATGTTTTTAAACCCACCCAGAGGCAGCCTTTTCACATCAAATATCACTTTATATGGACTTACGCAGAAAAGACTAACTGTAAATGTATTTCTGCAAATGATTGGTTCATATTTAGAATGTTCACGGGTCCAGACAGAATCATCGTTTAAAAGAACAAGACACACACACAGACAAATGTGTGTCTTAAACACATTTGAGAGGAGGAAGCAGTAAGGCCCAGGGTCCCTCTCTGGGTCCAGACTCTCTCTGGGTCCAGACTCTCTCTGGTCCAGACTCTCTCCGGTCCAGACTCTCTCCGGTCCACTCTCTCCGGGTCCAGGGTCCACTCTCTCCGGTCCAGACTCTCTCCACTCTCTCCGGTCCAGACTCTCGGTCCAGACTCTCTCCGGGTCCTGACTCCTCCGGTCCAGACTCTCTCCGGGTCCTGACTCTCTCCGGGTCCTGACTCTCTCCGGGTCCAGACTCTCTCCGGGTCCAGACTCTCGGTCCAGACTCTCTCCGGGTCCTGACTCTCTCCGGGTCCAGGCTCTCTCCGGGTTATGACTCTCTCCGGGTCCAGACTCTCTCTGGGTCCAGACTCTCTCCGGGTCTAGACTCTCTCCGGGTCCAGACTCTCTCCGGGTCCAGACTCTCGGTCCAGACTCTCTCCGGGTCCAGACTCTCGGTCCAGACTCTCGGTCCTGACTCTCTCCGGGTCCTGACTCTCTCCGGGTCCAGACTCTCTCCGGTCCAGACTCTCTCCGGGTCCAGACTCTCTCCGGTCCTGACTCTCTCCGGGTCCAGACTCTCGTCCAGACTCTCTCCGGGTCCTGACTCTCTCCGGGTCCAGACTCTCTCCGGGTCCTGACTCTCTCCGGTACAGGTACAGGCAGAGAGGGGAGGAGAGGGAGGGAGGATACAATCAGCTGCTGTCAGACTGTACAACGATCAACACGGACTAAAAAACGCTGCCGACCTGAGCTCACATGTCTGTCACTCATGATACAGGTTCTTTACAAATGACAGAATATTCTCAGTTTTTAGTTTAATATAATTCAATGTTTCTTTGAACAGTTCTAATCACGACAGTAATGATCTCAGAAGACTTTTCAAAGCTGTCGACTTGTGTGTCTTTGTAGAGACAGAGACAGCGCTGGAATCACCATCAAACATTTTCCATTCCATTTTCTTCCGCTTCATCCGTTGCCGGGTCGCAGGGGGACCAGCAGTCTAAGCAGAGGACTGTTGTTATGTTGAACAGGACAGTATCCAGTATCTAGTTTTGTAATTGGGCGTAAACAAATATTTCACTTCTTCTCGCTCCCTTTCAAAGAGGATTACTTCATTGTAGAAAATATGTAATCTGCATTAGTGTATATTTACTGTAATGTTTAGGATACCACAAGGTTGTGATTAATTTAATTTTTGTTATTGTGTCATGCTCGGAAATAAATGATCAATTCATTCATAACTGAAGGCAGTGGAGACGGCAGCTGGCTACAACCACAGGCCGGACAGAAATATACACGGACAAGGTACACGGACCTGTGACATGGAATTATTATTCCAGGGTTAGGGTTAGGAGAGACGTGATGAACCAGAGTGATGAGAGGACATGGAACAGGTGTTGAGGCCTCACACCTGCTTCAGAGCCACGCCCCCTGCTTCAGAGCCACGCCCCCCGCAGCTGGAGTTTAGCTCATATCTGCATTTACAAAGACAACAGCAAAATATACATAATAATAATAATTATTATTATACTGCATCAGTTTTATACAGAGATGGACACTCTAAGATTATTCACTTTATTATTATTTCACTTCAAACATCAGTGTGCCCTGGAGCAGCGAGGCAACCAGTCTGTGCCATCGGCCCCTCCCACCACCACCAACCCTTCACACACGCACCAGACTCATTCTAATGTGGGGGAAGTGTCTTGCCTAAGGAGACAACCACAGTTTGGCACTTTACATGTCTCAATTCATCACAGAACCAACCATTAAGATCCACAAAATACACAAATGTATTGGTCCAGAGGGAGAGACCAATGTCTGTGAATGTTGATACTTGTCATACATGTTGTAGAATGTTAAAGTGTCCTGGATCATCACAGTCCTTCTTGTTAGACACTAACTGTCCAACAGACTCCTGCATCGGCAAGGAAAAACTCTGAAACTCAGGACTCAGACTGTAGAACGAGGACTGAGGCTGTGGATCCAGAACCAAAGCTACAGAACATGGACCAAGGCCGTAGAACGAAGGCAGGTCCGGTGCAGGACTGAAGCAGCTCCAGGCGGGTCGGGGGTGCAGCCCACGAGGCTGAAACAGGTAAAACAGAAAAGAATTGGTCTCCCCTCACAGTATTAACCATGCCCTGCCCTGCTTAGCTTTCAGCTGTAGGTATGGCTCAGGATCAGGTTGAGACCAGGATCATAGAGAGATTTACATCGCCCAAGCTCGAGGCCTGGCTGGTCGTATCACTGCCGACCCCTCTCCCCTCACCCTGCACATGGACTGTTCCAACACTCCCCTCTCACCTGCACATGGACTGTTCCAACCTCTCCCCTCTCACCTGCACATGGACTGTTCCAACACTCCCCTCTCACCTGCACATGGACTGTTCCAACCTCTCCCCTCTCACCTGCACATGGACTGTTCCAACACTCCCCTCTCACCTGCACATGGACTGTTCCAACCTCTCCCCTCTCACCTGCACATGGACTGTTCCAACACTCCCCTCTCACCTGCACATGGACTGTTCCAACCTCTCCCCTCTCACCTGCACATGGACTGTTCCAACCTCTCCCCTCTCACCTGCACATGGACTGTTCCAACCACTCCCCTCTCACCTGCACATGGACTGTTCCAACCACTCACCTCGGACAGGAGGCTGCGGTCCATCAGGACCAGAACCTCCCGTCATAAGAACAGTCACTTTACTGCCCTTTATAAGTCACTTTACTGCCCTTTATAAGTCACTTTACTGCCCTTTATAAGTCACTTTACTGCCCTTTATAAGTCACTTTACTGCCCTTTATAAAGTCACTTTACTGCCCTTTATAAGTCACTTACTGCCCTTTATAAGTCACTTACTCCCTTTATAAAGTCACTTTACTGCCCTTTATAAGTCACTTACTGCCCTTTATAAAGTCACTTTATTGCCCTTTATAATTTCACTTTACTGCCCTTTATAAAGTCACTTTACTGCCCTTTATAAAGTCACTTTACTGCCCTTTATAAAGTCACTTTATTGCCCTTTATAATTTCACTTTACTGCCCTTTATAAAGTCACTTTACTGTCCTTTATAAAGTCACTTTACTGCTGTTATCTTATTGCACTGCCTACTGTATATTGTGTGATTGTAATTTAAATGTAGAAGTGTTGCTGGTTTTTATCATGCCTTTCTATTTATTTATTATTTAAATCTTTAAATTAAAATGCTATTGTGTGTTGACTTCCCGCCCCCTACTTCCTCATACAGACAAACATGGGACCTGAGGCTGTAGCAGCATATTTTCTCCTCTGCTGTTTCCTGGGAGTTAACGGTGAGATTGTATTTATTTGGTCATTTCCATGAGTTTCCTGCTTCGGTGAAACCTGACTGTGCTCCCAACATCCCTGTGTGTGTGTTTGTGTGTGTGTGTGTGTGTGTGTGTGTGTGTTTAGACAAGTCTCTCCGTGTGCTGCTCTTACCCACTGTGTGTGCACTAACTGTGTGGACTGTTTTGCAAAAGTATATTTACAGATTCAAGATGAATTTATTACGTCTCAGAATAAATGTGTCTTTTACTCACTCAGAGTAAAGTAGAAGTGTCTGAGGTGATGGATAAAAACAAACGTCCTCATGTTCAAAACCATAAACGTGTCCCTGGTGTGACTTCTGGTAGTGTAGAGTACGATGGTAGTTTCCTGTACAGACACTAGTATTGTTGAGACACTGGTCTTTTGCAAAGCTCTGTAAATAACGTGTTTATCTCAAACACATTTATTCTGAGAATGTAAAGCGACCTAAAGCTGGGGTACCTGACTTTTTCATCAGTATTGGTCCCAACACAGAGTCCAGACCTGTACAGGCTGTTTATATTTGACACATGACTCTTCTTCAGATGTTTACGTTCATTATTATTAATGTTTTAACCGTTTTAACCAGAGACATCTGCTCATGTTTTTACAGTCAGAGTCATAAAGAGGCACAGAGCTGAACAAACATCACACTGCAAATATACTACTCTGCTCTGCCCTACCCTACCCTACCCTACCCTACTCTACTCTACTCTACTCGACTCGACCCGACCCGACCCGACCCGACCCGACCCGACCCTACCCTACCCTACCCGACTCGACTCGACTCGACTCGACCCGACCCGACCCCGACCCGACCCGACCCGACCCCTACCCTACCCTACCCTACCCTACCCTACCCGACCCGACCCGACCCGACCCGACCCGACCCGACCCGACCCGACCCTACCCGACCCGACCCGACCCGACCCGACCCGACCCGACCCTACCCGACCCGACCCGACCCGACCCGACCCGACCCGACCCGACCCGACCCTACCCTACCCCCTACCCTACCCTACCCTACTCTACTCTACTCTACTCTACTCGACTCGACCCGACCCGACCCGACCCGACCCGACCCTACCCTACCCTACCCTACCCTACCCTACCCACCCGACCCGACCCGACCACCCGACCCGACCCGACCCGACCCGACCCGACCCGACCCGACCCGACCCGACCCGACCCGACCCGACCCGACCCGACCCGACCCGACCCGACCCGACCGACCCGACCCCCCTACCCTACCCTACCCTACCCTACCCTAACCCTAATCTACTCTACTCTACTCTACTCTACTCTACTCTACTCGACCCGACCCGACCCGACCCGACCCGACCCGACCCTACCCTACCCGACCCGACCCGACCCGACCCGACCCGACCCGACCCGACCCACCCTACCCTACCCTACCCTACCCTACCCTACCCTACCCTACCCTACCCTACCCTACTCTACTCTACCCTACCCTACCCTACCCTACCCTACCCTACCCTACCCTACCCTACCTACTCTACTCTACTCTACTCTACCCTACTCTACTCTACTCTACTCTACTCTACTCTCTTGTGTTTCCATTACACTTTAGTCTCTGGTCCTGTATCCTAGAAACCAACCTACACAAAAAATATCTGGGGAATTTCCCTGGTAACCGTGGCTTCCAGCAGCACTCTGGCCAATCACTGTCAGTTAGAACACTTTAGCACCAGCTCGGCCTGGATAGAACCAGGACCAAGAAGGACCTGGTGCTGGTCACACAGGACCATATGTAGTTACAGGAAGCAGCTTCTTCCTCTTCCTCTTCTCTCTCGGGTAAATGTGACTCCAACCACATATAGCAGAGTAGAGCCCAGCCCAGCACAGTAGAGCCCAGCATTGTGGAGTAGAGTAGATTTGTGCTATTTTCATTATTTATTAATTCTTTACACGGTGGTAATAAACTACTGTAGCCACAGCTGCCCTGGGGCACACTGACAGAAGCGAGGCAACCAGACTGTGCCATCGGCCCCTCCCACCACCACCGACCACTCACACACACACCAGACTCATTCTAATGTGGGGGAAGTGTCTTGCTTAAGGACACAACCACAGTTTGGCCCCACTGTGGCACCATCAGTGAGAGTCAGAGAAAGTCTTGTTGTGGACTCGAACCAACAACCTTCAGGCTCAAAGGCCAATGCTCTACGTCTGAGCCACTGTCGTCCTGAATATCTCTGTGTTGACATTTCCTGCGACTAGAGCAGAAAGAGTTGAGTTCATGAAATTCTCTGGATCCAAATCTGTTTCTGTGGTTTCACCTAAATATAAAAATGTCAAATAAAAGACATTTTCTGACTGTTTTTATCTCATTTATTCACAGGTATCGACTCAGAGAGATTTATCCAGACCAACAAAGACCTCGTCCTCGATATAAAGCCACCAGACAAAAATGACACATTTGACTGGAAATTTAACCCCAGCAAAAATATAGTGAGATTCATACAAAAATATAGTGATGTAAAAATACATGATAATTATAAAGACAGGGTTCAGTTTTTTCCACAAAATTTCTCTCTGGTTCTAAAAAGTGTCCAGCTCAAAGACAGTGGGAGATACACAGCTGTGTCGTCTGGACACAATGTAAACACACTTGCAACATTTGACGTCTCAGTAGAAGGTGAGTTTCATTTACAACCTGCAAAGTCTAAAGTTGGTGTTTTAGGGAATAATGCACCGGCCGAAGCACATACTACATTTATAGATTTAACCTTGAATCTGTCAGTTACAAAACACTTGTACACAGACACAGGGAGAACATGCAAACTCCACACAGAAAGGACCCATCTGTCTTTGTTCAGGTTTATTTCCTCTTTTTGTCGTTATCTCAGTTTCTTCATGGACTTTACAAAACCGTCGATTCTCCAACAACAGATCAGAGAATCAAACATTTCAAACACAAGACACAGACACTGGTCCATACCTCAGACTGTAGACCCAGGACTGAGGCTGTAGACCCAGGACTGAGGCTGTAGACCCAGGACTGAGGCTGTAGACCCAGGACTGAGACTGTAGACCCAGGACTGAGGCTGTAGACCCAGGACTGAGGCTGTAGACCCAGGACTGAGGCTGTAGACCCAGGACTGAGGCTGTAGACCCAGGACTGAGGCTGTAGACCCAGGACTGAGGCTGTAGACCCAGGACTGAGACTGTAGACCCAGGACTGAGACTGTAGACCCAGGACTGAGGCTGTAGACCCAGGGTTGAGGCTGTAGACCCAGGACTGAGGCTGTAGACCCAGGATTGAGGCTGTAGACCCAGGACTGAGGCTGTAGACCCAGGACTGAGGCTGTAGACCCAGGATTGAGGCTGTAGACCCAGGACTGAGGCTGTAGACCCAGGACTGAGGCTGTAGACCCAGGACTGAGGCTGTAGACCCAGGATTGAGGCTGTAGACCCAGGACTGAGGCTGTAGACCCAGGACTGAGGCTGTAGACCCAGGACTGAGGCTGTAGATCCAGGACGGAGGCTGTGGGTCCAGGACTGAGGCTGTAGACCCAGGATTGAGGCTGTAGACCCAGGACTGAGGCTGTAGACCCAGAACTGAGGCTGTAGACCCAGGACTGAGGCTGTAGACCCAGGACTGAGGCTGTAGACCCAGGATTGAGGATGTAGACCCAGGACTGAGGCTGTAGACCCAGGACTGAGGCTGTAGATCCAGGACTGAGGCAGCTCCCAGGCGGGGAGAGGGTGCATCCCAGGAGTTCGGGCCCAGCAGGACAGTCTGCAGGTGCAGATGGAGGAGGCCGGGCTCAGGGTCCTATCATCACATCCTGAAACAGAAAGTGGGACAGCGGGTGAATAGCAATGAACAGACTACAGCTGAAGTCATGATGAGGACAGATAAAGAAGACCACAGTGACTCCATATCCAGCCTGACTGACATCACTCTAAGTCTTCTCTGAATGGATTGATAAAGTTCGGACGGCCTCTCTCTCCATTGGCCTCAACACAATCATTACAGAGTTTCTACAGCGTCTGTCTGTGTCTCCCTGAACAGTCTCCTCCAACAGTCTCCAACCGTCTCCTCCAACAGTCTCCTCCAACAGTCTCCTCCAACAGTCTCCTCCAACAGTCTCCAACCGTCTCCTCCAACAGTCTCCTCCAACCGTCTCCTCCAACCGTCTCCTCCAACCGTCTCCTCCAACAGTCTCCAACAGTCACCTCCAACAGTCTCCTCCAACCGTCTCCTCCAAAAGTCTCCTCCAACAGTCTCCTCCAACAGTCTCCTCCAACAGTCTCCTCCAACAGTCTCCTCCAACCGTCTCCTCCAACAGTCTCCTCCAACAGTCTCCTCCAACAGTCTCCTCCAACCGTCTCCTCCAACAGTCTCCAACAGTCACCTCCAACAGTCTCCTCCAACCGTCTCCTCCAAAAGTCTCCTCCAACAGTCTCCTCCAACAGTCTCCTCCAACAGTCTCCTCCAACAGTCTCCTCCAACCGTCTCCTCCAACAGTCTCCTCCAACAGTCTCCTCCAACAGTCTCCTCCGACAGTCTCCTCCGACAGTCTCCTCCAACCGTCTCCTCCAACAGTCTCCTCCAACAGTCTCCCTGAACAGTCTCCTCCAACAGTCTCCTCCAACAGTCTCCTCCAACAGTCTCCTCCGACAGTCTCCTCCAACCGTCTCCTCCGACAGTCTCCTCCAACCGTCTCCTCCAACAGTCTCCTCCAACAGTCTCCTCCAACAGTCTCCTCCAACAGTCTCCTCCAACCGTCTCCTCCAACAGTCTCCTCCAACCATCTCCTCCAACAGTCTCCTCCAACAGTCTCCTCCAACAGTCTCCTCCAACTGTCTCCTCCAACAGTCTCCTCCAACCGTCTCCTCCAACAGTCTCCTCCAACTGTCTCCTCCAACAGTCTCCTCCAACAGTCTCCTCCAACAGTCTCCTCCAACCGTCTCCTCCAACCGTCTCCTCCAACCGTCTCCTCCAACAGTCTCCTCCAACCGTCTCCTCCAACCGTCTCCTCCAACAGTCTCCTCCAACAGTCTCCTCCAACAGTCTCCTCCAACAGTCTCCTCCAACCGTCTCCTCCAACCGTCTCCTCCAACAGTCTCCTCCAACAGTCTCCTCCAACAGTCTCCTCCAACCATCTCCTCCAACAGTCTCCTCCAACAGTCTCCTCCAACAGTCTCCTCCAACTGTCTCCTCCAACAGTCTCCTCCAACCGTCTCCTCCAACAGTCTCCTCCAACTGTCTCCTCCAACAGTCTCCTCCAACAGTCTCCTCCAACAGTCTCCTCCAACCGTCTCCTCCAACCGTCTCCTCCAACAGTCTCCTCCAACAGTCTCCTCCAACAGTCTCCTCCAACAGTCTCCTCCAACAGGAACCACAGTTTTACAGATGAACCAACAGAAACACGTCACCATCAGTAGAGTTCTGTCAGACACATGAAGTCAGCGGCTCCAGACTCAGAAGGTCCAGCTCTTGGTGCAAGTGCCAGCAGGAGGCCAGTCCCTGTGCTCCTCAGAGTCCCAGCAGGAGGCCAGTCCCTGTGCTCCTCAGAGTCCCAGCAGGAGGCCAGTCCCTGTGCTCCTCAGAGTCCCAGCAGGAGGCCAGTCCCTGTGCTCCTCAGAGTCCCAGCAGGAGGCCAGTCCCTGTGCTCCTCAGAGTCCCAGCAGGAGTCCAGTCCCTGTGCTCCTCCGAGTCCCAGCAGGAGTCCAGTCCCTGTGCTCCTCCGAGTCCCAGCAGGAGGCCAGTCCCTGTGCTCCTCCGAGTCCCAGCAGGAGGCCAGTCCCTGTGCTCCTCCGAGTCCCAGCAGGAGGCCAATCCCTGTGCTCCTCCGAGTCCCAGCAGGAGGCCAGTCCCTGTGCTCCTCAGAGTCCCAGCAGGAGGCCAGTCCCTGTGCTCCTCCGAGTCCCAGCAGGAGGCCAGTCCCTGTGCTCCTCAGAGTCCCAGCAGGAGGCCAGTCCCTGTGCTCCTCCGAGTCCCAGCAGGAGGCCAGTCCCTGTGCTCCTCCGAGTCCCAGCAGGAGGCCAGTCCCTGTGCTCCTCCGAGTCCCAGCAGAGGATTCCACAGATGTACTTTGGTGTGAGGCCATGGAGAGTTCAATCTGGAGAGACCAAGGAAGACACATTAAAGACCTTATGACGGGTTTAAAAAAAAAAAATAGTGGATATCAAAAATCTGTCAATCTGAAAGAGATTCCGGCAAAAAAAATCCTATATTTTATAAAAAGAAGGTGTTTTTCATGAATTTAAGTTGTCTATGCTCTAACCTGTGTGTGACGTCACAGCGGGTAACGCCCATGCATTGAAAACCATGGATCTATGCCACAGGACTGCCTTTCTCTCTTCTCTCCACTGATGCCCAACACAATACTGCCCTCTACAGGTGACAATTGCTCACTACACATAAATTGCCGTTTTGAGAGTGAAAAAGTGTCTGAGGTGGGATTTGAACCCAAGTATCTGGATTGGCAGTCCATCGACACAACCACTGGACTATCTCAGTGACAACAAAGAGTTATAATCTAGTATTTATGTCAGACTCTCTGTACACGGCCTTGTCATCTTGAATATCCACGAAAAAAAGCAAGAGCTTCAAGAAGCTCTGGTTAGTGGGAAGTGGCTGCTTTTAAAATGCTTGCTTTGCTGTCAATAGGTTTACAAGGAGGCTGGCCGAGCTGTGTGATTGGCTGAAGCTGGCCGAGCTGTGTGATTGGCTGAGGCTGGCCGAGCTGTGTGATTGGCTGAGGCTCGAGGCTGGCCCTGGATGTGGTGAGAGCTGCAGCATGAGGTCTTCCCAGTCTGAAATTGCGCTTAAGCTTCATACGTGTAACAAACAGAGCTGCATTGAATGATACATGTAAATAATGTGGTCCCATGTCCTGACTCTGACTCACAGTAATGTGGTCCCATGTCCTGACTCTAACTCACAGTAATGAGGTCCCATGTCCTGACTCTAACACACAGTAATGAGGTCCCATGTCCTGATTCTAACTCACAGTAATGTGGTCCCATGTCCTGACTCTAACGGAGGTGCGTCCGGAGGAGTGCACTCATTCAATCTAACGTACTCGTCCTGTTGGAGCCAAGTCTCCGAGAGCGCAAACAGATCCAAGACCTTGTCTATAATAAGTTTCGTTTATGAGAAGCGATTTAGACGAGATTGATCCGACGTTCATTAAACCACATTTAACAACCCTACCGCTAGAACTATTTCTGTCTGTCTGAACTTTTATTAAGTTACTGTGTCTGACACCTAGGTCAGATTTCCTCGCATATAGTGCTTTAGACTTCAAGCGGGGAACACACACAGTTTCAATCTGACTAGGTTCTGAGGCTAGTAACTGAGCACACACAGGCACACACACACATGCACACATAGTTTCAATCTGACTAGCTTCTGAGGCTAGTAACTGAACAGATGGGGGCTCAGAGGTTGTGGCAGAGCAGCTCTGCACCCGGGCCTCAGTTCTGCATCGTCATTTGAGCCGGGCAGAACAGTTTAGAGCCAGGGCCAAATTCTTAGCCAAAAGGGATGTACCCGCCAACGTTGGGTGGATATCATCCGAGCGGATGAGACCGGGCTTTCCCCAAAAGGCACTCCAATTGTCAACATGAACAACACCACTTCGAGGGCACCAGCCAGACAGCCAGCGGTTGAAAGCCGAGTGTCTGCTGAATGCTTCTGCACTGCTAGTGCTAGGTAGGGGCCCAGAGAAGATGACAGTGTCGGCCATTGTGCTAGCCAGCTTGCACACGGCGGCGACTTGCAGCTTCAACACCTCGGACTGTTTCCGCCGAACGTCATTACCACCCGCGTGAATAACAATTCGACGGAAACGCTGCTTGTGGGCATCATGAGCCTCAGATTCCCTTCAATATCACCAAGCCTGGCCCCAGGGAAGCACCGAACAGTGGCTCCTGGGATCTTAACACCTCTAACAATAGAGGAGCCAATTACCAGCACATCAGCGACTCCATCGGCTCTCTCAGCAGCTCTCTCAGCAGCTCTCTCAGTGGGGCCTTCTTCCCCGCCCGGCCGCGCGGGGGCGCAGCCGGACAGAGCGTCCCAGCGATTGTAAATGCTAACAGGAGGAGGCCCAATGGGGAAACTACCAACAACACGTCGCCCTCTCCGAACAGTCACAAAGCCATCACTATCCTGGTCTTGTCCCAGCTGCGGAGACGGGCTGGGAGGCTAGGCTCGCTAGTTCTCCTCTGCCTTTCCCTAAAGCTGCGCTCCGCTGTCCCTGAGGATACGGCCTGGCTGTAGCTAATGCTAGCGCTAGCTCGAGACTCCAGTGCTCGGAGACGCAGCTCTAACTCACTGACCTGGATTCCAGAGCTACGACTACACTACACTTCACACATCTATCACTACCCTCAGAGAAGGATCCAGGGTTTAGACTCGCCATATGGCAACGCGAGCAGTAAAGGATTGAGGGAGAGACAGCAGCCGCCATAGTAGCGAGTTAGCGGCTAGGCTAAGCTAGGCTAGGCTAAGCTAGTACGGATCCGGGCCCGCACAACAGACTCCGAGACCAGACAAACAACCGCTACCTAAACCTCAGCTGCAGTACAGCTGACTCGGAGTGCTTACACAGTTAGCTTGGTGTACAATACGTGGATTTGTAATGTGTTTGTTAGAGCAAACAGAGAGCAGAGTGATAGCAGTCAAGAAACACGCTCACCGGATACAGGAAGTCACGTCACGTCACGTTACAAAAGTAAAATCTGATGAAAGCTCAGCCAATAAGCAAGAGCACTTCCTTATTGGCGTTCTTTGAGCTAGCGTGTTAGCATTAGCATCAGTATACAGTCTGTTTGTGTGCAAGCCCCGGCGATCCAAGATGGCGCCCTATTCAAATGAATGGTTGTGCTCAGTGGCGCTTTGTGACGGCATGGGGGCTGAAAGATTAGCGGAAGTCGCCTGAAACTCTCAAAGATCTATGGGAAACTCTCAAAGATCTATGGAAACTCGCAAAGATCTATGGGAAACTCTCAAAGATCTATGGGAAACTCTCAAAGATCTATGGGAAACTCTCAAAGATCTTTGGGAAACTCTCAAAGATCTATGGGAAACTCTCAAAGATCTCTGGGAAACTCTCAAAGATCTATGGGAAACTCTCAAAGATCTATGGGAAACTCTCAAAGATCTATGGGAAACTCTCAAAGATCTTTGGGAAACTCTCCTGTATTTGGGCATCGTCTGGTCCTCCCGGTTCTGTGCAGTGGATGATCTCCCATAATGCATTGCGCCAAACACGCGTGTGTGGGTCTCACACCGGGTCTCACGCACGTGCACAGAGGGTCTCACGCACGTGCACAGAGGGTCTCACGCACGTGCACAGAGGGGCTCGGCCGCGCTCTGACCAATCAGAGCAGTTCATCAGAGCGGGAGTTAGAGCGAGAGCCAGAGGAGCAGAGTTTGTGGCACTAAAGTGTGGATTTAAACAAAACCGAAGGATTTAAGAAGAAAAAAGTTCAGGATGACAAGGGACACTAAAATCCCCACAAAATACTATCTTTATTAAAGCTGTAGGTTCTCTGTCAGGTTCTCTGTCAGCTGAGGTCGAGCTGTTTTAATATGCATTGAGTTCTATGGGGGAAAATTTCTGGTTAGCCCACGTGAATCTGGTCTCAAGATGGGTCTCATCTCTCTCTGGTCTCTCTCTGGTCTCTCTCTGGTCTCTCTCTGGTCTCTCTCTGGTCTCTCTCTGGTCTCTCTCTGGTCTCTCTCTGGTCTCTCTCTGGTCTCTCTCTGGTCTCTCTCTGGTCGCTCTCTCTGGTCTCTCTCTGGTCCTCTCTCTGGTCTCTCTCTGGTCTCTCTCTGGTCTCTCTCTGGTCTCTCTCTGGTCTTTCTCTGCTCTCTCAACTCTGGTAAAGTCCAGAAAGACTTAGACTGCGGCTAGGATTTAGAGCGAAACACAAAAACTCAAGACCAGACCCCAGACCAGACCCACACCCAAGGCCAACCCAGAACCAAGACCAGACCCAAGACCAAAGACAAGACCCAGACCTACGACCGAAGACCGAACAGACCAAGGATCAGACACACACCCAAGACCAGACCAAGGACTAGAGACTCACCCAAGAACAGACCCAGAACCAAGACTCGGGACCCAAGACCAAAGACCAGACCCAAGACCAAGACCGGACCACACCCACGACCAGACCCAGCACCAAGACCCCCCAACCAAAACCAGACAAAAGACCAGACCCAGACCCAGACCCAAGACCCAAGACCAGACCCAGACCAGACCTGGACGTTTTATTTTGAGAAGTGTACTGTGGTCAAATTACTCAAGGACCAAATCAAGACCAAACAGGGTCTAAAATCAGACTTACACTAAAACCCACCTGGACCAAAGACCCAGACCCGACCTGGACCCAGACCCTTCCAGACAGACCTGTCTCCTGCTGCTCCTCGCTCCTGGAGTGTCAGTCTGCGTCCGGAGATGGGTTCCTCCCTCTGCGCCCCAAATGTCAAATGACACAGCATTTAGCTCAGATTCTACCATGACTCAGCAGGACAGGGATCCCTGGTGACCTCTCGACTCACTCTGGCTCTCTCTCTGCTCTCTCTCTCCTGTCACTCTCTCTCTCTCACGCTCTCCCTCTGTCTCTCTCTCTGCTCTCGCTCTCCTCCTGTTCCTCCGTCCTCTCGTACTCTCCTGGTCCTGCATCGTTAATCTTTGTAATCGTTCTCTGGCTCGCTGTCCCGACGCTATCCTCGGGTATCGCTCTGTCTCTGCTCTCTCTCGTCGCTTCTCGTCTCTGCTCTGTGACTCGCCTCGGGCTCTCTCGCTCTGTTCTCTCTTCTCTCTCTGGTCTCGTCTCTCGCTTCTGGTCTCTCATTTGACGCCGTCTCGTATCTTTCTCGTCTCGCTGTCTAAGCTATCTCTGTACTCTCCTTTCTGCGCACCTCTCACTTTGCTGTCTCTCCTCTCCTCTCTCTGACTCTGTGGTCGCCCCTTCCTCTGTCTCTCTCTCATGTATTCTCTCGCTTCGGGTCTCTCTCTCTGATCTCTCTCTCTGTCGCTCTCTCTGGGTCCGCTCTCTGATCTCTCCTCTCTCTGGACTCCTCCCTTGTTCTGTGTTCCCTCTTCCGCTCTCTGGTCTCTCTCTATCTTCTGGTGCGCACGGATCCTAATCTGATCCAGGAACCGAGAGCGATCAAGAGATCAAGTGACAAGACCAGACCAGAGAGAAAGACCAGAGAGAGAGACCAGAGAGAGACCAGAGAGAGAGACCAGAGAGAGAGAAGACATCAGAGAGAGACCAGAGAGAGACCAGAAAGATAGAGAGAGACCAGAGAGAGGAAGAGGGACCACAGAACAAGGAGAGAGTCCAGAGAGAGAGATCAGAGAGAGAGACCAAGTGGAGGACCAGAGGAGAGAGATCAGAGAGAGGAAGACCAGAGAGAGAGAAACCTGAGAGAGAAACAGAGAGAGACCACCAGAGCAGAGAGAGAGAGAGAGACAGCAATGAGAGAGGCCCGAGAAAGAGAACAAGAGATAGCTTAGACAGCGAGACAGAAAAGATAGAGAGAGTAAAGATGAGACCAGAGAAGTGAGAGAGACCAGAGAGAGGTAGAGAGACCAGAGAGAGCGAGCGAGAGAGACCACAGAGCAGAGAGTGAGAGAGAGAGAGAGCAGAGGAAAGAGAGATACCAGAGAATAGCGGAGACAGCGAGACAGAGAAAGAGGTAAAGATAACAGGTGGAGACCAAGATAGAGAGAGAGAGAGCAGCAGAGAGAGAGAGCCAGGAGAGAGAGACCAAGAGAGGAGAGAGCAGACGTAAGAGACCCAGAGAGAGAGAGAGCAGACGAGAGACCAGAGATAGAGTGGAGGTAAACCAGGATCCCTGTCCTGCTGAGTTAGAGGTAGAATCGGAGATAAATGCAGGAGTCAATGTGAACATTTGGGGAGCAGTGGGAGGGACCCATCATCCCCAAAGCAGCACATGACTCCTCCAGGGAGCAAGGAGCAGAGGAGACAGGTCTGTCTGAGTGTCTGGGTCCAGGTCCGGTCTGGGTCTGGGTCAGATTGGGTTTTAGTTAAGTCTGGATTTTAGACCATGTTTGGGGTCTTGGATTTTGGTCATCAGTAATAGTGACCACAGTACGTCTCAAAAGAAAACGTCCAGGATCGGGTCTGGGTCTGGTCCTTTAGGTCTTGGGTCTGGGTCTGGACTGGTCATTGGTCTTGGTTCTTTGGGTCTTGGTCGGTCCCTTGGTGCTGGGTCTGGTTCTTATGGTGTGGTCCGGTCCTTGGTCGGTCTGGTCGTTGGGTCATAAGGGTCCGTCCTTGGTTTCTGGGTCTGTGTCTGGGGGTGTGTCCTCTAGTCCTGGGTCGGGTCTTGGTGGTGTGTCTGATCCTTGAGGTCTGGTTCTGGTCGTTCGGTCTTAGGTCTGGTCTTGTCCTTTGGTCTTTGGGTCCCGGGCTTGGGTTCTGGGTCCTGGTCTTGGGTGTGGGGCGGTCTTGGGGGTCTGTCCCGGGAGTTGTTTTGTGTAGCGCTCGAATCCACAGCAGCGTCTAAAGTCTTTAAGGACTTTACAGAGTTGTAGATTTCACCGAGAACACATCAAGAAAATCAAACAGTTCAAACATGACGGACCAGAGAGAGACCAGAGAGAGACCAGAGAGAGACCAGAGAGAGAACCAGAGGAGAGACCAGGAGCAGACCAGAGAGAGAGAAGCAGGAGGATAGACCAGAGAGGAGCCAGAGAGAGCACCAGAGGAGACAGTAGGAGAGACCAGCGAAGACCTAGAGAGAGACCAGAGAGCGACCAGAGAGAGAACCAGAGAGAGACCAGAAGAGAGACCAGAGAGAGACCCAGAGAGGACCAGAGAGAGACCAAGAGAGGAGACCAGGAGAGACTCAGAGAGGACCGAGAAAACCAGAGAGAGACCAACTAGAGACCAGGATTCACGTGGCTAACCAAAAGTTGCTCCCATTGAATCTTCATGCATATTAAAACAGCTCGACCTCAGCTGACAGAGAAGCCGACGAGAAGAACCAACAGCTTTAATATAGATAGTATTTTGGTGGGGATCTTTAGTGTCCCCCCTTGTCATCCTGAACCTTTTTGTCTTCTTAAATCAACTTCGGTGGATGGTTTAAAGCCCAAAAAAACACTTTAGTGCCCACAAACCAGCGACCGCTGGCTCTCGCTCTACACTCCCGCGCTGATGAACCTGCTTCTGATGGTCAGTGCGCTGGACCCGGAGCCCCTCTGTGCGACGTGCCGTGAGACCCACAGTGTCATCAGTGCGGGAGCCCCTCATTGCATCGGCGTGAGACCCGAGGTGAGACCACACACGCGGTTGGCGCAATGCATTATGGGAGATCAGCCACTGCACAGAACCGGAGGACCCAGACGATGCCCAAATACAGGATAGTTTCCCTCCCCAAAGATCTTTGAGAGTTTCCCATAGTCTTTGAGAGTTTCCCCATATAGCTTGAGATTTCCCAGAACTGTGAGAGTTCCCAGAGGATCTTTGAGAGTTTCCCATAGAATCTTGAGAGTTCCCTAAAGACTCTTTTGAGAGTTTTCCCATAGATCTTTGAGAGATTCCCAAGAGCTTTGAGAGTTTTCCTCATAGAATCTTGTGAGCGAGTTTCCCCATAGATTCTTGAGAGTTTCCCATAGATGCGTTGAGAGTTTTCAGGCGACTTCCGCTACTCTTCTCAGGCCCCCATTGCCGTCACAAAGACGCCACTGAGCACAACCATTCATTTAATAGGGCCCATCTTCGGATCGCCGGGGCTTGGGCCACAACAGACTGTATACTGAAGGCTAAGGCTAACGACGCTAGCTCACAGAACGCCAATATGGAAGTGCTCTTGCATAGGTGGCTGAGGCTTATCTGCAGATTTTTACTTTTGTAACGTGACGTGACGTGACTTCCTGTATCCGTGACGTGTTGTCGTGATCTTGACTGGGCTATCACTCAGCCACCTGTTTGCTCTAACTAACACTTTACAAAAGCCACGATGTACACACAAGCTACTGTGTAAGCACTCCGGAGTCAGCTGTACTGCAGCTGAGGTATAGTAGCGGATTGTTGTATGGTCTTGGTCTCGGAGTTCTGTTGTGCGGCCCGGATCCGTACTAGCTTAGCCAGCCAGCTTAGCCTAGCCGCTAACTCGCTGACTCGGGCGGCTGCGGACTCTCCCCTAAACCCCAATCCTTACCTGCTCGCGTTGCCATATGGCGAGTCTAAACCCTGGATCCTTCCTCGGAGGGTAGTGAAAGATGTGTGAAGTGGAGTTATCGTTAGGGCTCTGAATCCAGGTCAGCTGATTAAGCTGCTCCGCCGGAGCACTGGAGTCCGAGCTAGCGCTAGCATTGAGCTACAGCCAGGCCGTAATCCTCAGGACTGCGGAGCGCAGCTTTAGGGAAAGGCAGAGAGAACTAGCGACCAGCCTCCCCGCCCGTCCTATCACCGCACGGGACAAAAACCAGGATAGTGAAGGCTTTGGCTTTGTGACTGTTCGGAAGAGGGCGACGAGTTTGATAGGTAGTTTCCCCATTGGCCGCCTCTGTTAGGCATTTACAATCGCTGGGGACGCCTCTGTCCGGCTGCGCCCCCCGCGGCCGCGGGGAAGAAGGCCCCACTGAGAGAGCTGCTGAAGAGCTGCTGGAGAAGCCGAGGGAGGGCCGCTGATGTGCGGGGTAATTGGCTCCTCTATTGGTTAGAGGTGGTTAAGAATCCCAGAGCCACAGTTCTCGGGTGGCTTCCCTGGGGGCCAGGCTTGGTGATATGAAGGGAATCTGAGGCTCATGATGACCCACAAGCCGCGGTGTTTTTCCGCGAATGTTATTCACGCGGGTGGTAATGACGTGCGGGCGGAAAACAGTCCGAGTTGTTGAAGCTCGCACAGTCGCCCGCCGTGTGAGCAAGCTGGCTAGCACAAGGGCCGACACTGTCATCTTCTCTGGGACCCCTATACCTACACAGCAGTGCAGAAGCCTTCAGGACAACACGCCACTAGCTTTCAACCGCTGGCTGTCTGGCTGGGCCCCGTCGAAGTGGTGTTGTTCATGTTGACAATTGGAGTGCTTGGGGAAACCCGTCATCATCCGCTCGATGAGACTCCACCCAACGGTTGGCGGGTACATTCCCTTTTGGCTAAGAATTTTGGCCCCTGGCTCTAAACTGTTCTGCCCTCGTCTCAAATGAAACGATGCAAGAACTGAGGCCCGGGTGCAAGCTGCTCTGACCACAACCTCTGAGCCCCCCATCTGTTCAGTTACCCCCAGCCTCCGAAGCAAGTCAGGATGAACTATGTGTGCATCGTGTGTGTGTGCCTGTGTGTGCGCAGTTACTAGCCTCAGAACTAGTCAGATGGAAGACTGTGTGTGTTCCCCCCGCTTGAAGTCTAAAGCAACTATATGCGAGGGGAAATCAGACCTAGGTGTCAGACACCAGTAACTTAATAAAAGTTTCAGACAGACAGAAAGAGTTTCTAGCGGTAGGGTTGTTAAATGTGGTTTTAATGAAAGGACGGATCTCTCGTCTAAACGCTTCTCATAAACAACTTTATTATAGACAAGGGTCGTGGATCTGTTTGCGCGTCTCCGAGACTTGCTCCAACAGACGATAACGTTAGTTGAATGAGTGCACTCCTCCGACGCAATGTTTAACTACCAAAAGCCAGAGCTACAGGTAGCGGCGTGGTGTTGGCGATTATATCAACACACCAATTGCTTCGTAGTCCCAAAACCAACAACCGCTTTTCACCTCGTTTGAAAACTTAACACTTTCAATCACACTGTCCTGGGTGGAAAAACAAAAAGCCGTACAATGTATATTTAGACGACCCTCCTGGTCCTTAACAGCGAGTTTCCTAACTGAATCATCTGACTTCAGTTCAAACCTAGTTGGTGGAATGGGGGGGGGAAAACAAAGTAATAACGGAACCATCTATTTATCATTTGGACGACAGCACTGACAGCTTAAAACAAAGCTTTCGTGCCGTCCTAGAATGGTGTGGGTTTTACTCAGAATGTCTAGGAACCTACTCACATTCATAACCACACCTTGGACCTTGTCCTGACCTAACCGGCTGTGGATGTCTCCCATGTAGACATCCAGCGTCAAGCCGTTGCTGTCCTGACCATTTCTTGACACGTTTGATCTCGCGTTGGAGGACTTCCTGTCCCGCCACGATAAGACCAGAAATGAAAAGAACCTTAAAATAAGATTGATAAATCTATCACAATGTTCAATAGAAGCTAATACACCTAGGATTGAATACTGGGCTGGCAGGTGAACCTGTTCACGGGTGTCACAGCTCGCAGTCCCTCAGTCATAGACCAAAACGGTGGGCAACCCTATGGAGTCTTTAAAATCTGCATTAAATGTAAGCAGCTCCTTTAAAACAAAAGACCATTAGGATTAAGAAGATCATCGTCGCCCTGGTACAAGTGTTCACATCTAACTAAAGCTCCACACTTTAAAACGAGGACTCAGAAAATTGGGAGAGGCTATATCGCCACTGCCCACTCGGACAGCCCGTCCCCCAGGGAGTGGGGAAAGCAGGGTCTCCGGAAAACAACAAGAAGGGCCCTCTCGCGGGGCTGCGAACCTGAACCACAATCATATTCACCATTAATAGAAGCGCATACAAAAACAGTAGATTTATTGTTCTGGCAAAACCGAGAAACCCGAACGGCAAACCGGTCGCTAAACTCACAAACTGCATAGCCAATCGAGCCTAAAAGTCCAACTCACGGACGCAGTGTCGACTTTTCTCCACTGTCTTTAATAATAAAATTAACATCCATCCGTGACAAGCTGAGAGGTTGCGCCCTGCTGTGGGGGTAGTCGGACAGGTTGGAACGCGGCATACGGACTTCCCCCTGAGACGACTGCAAGTTGGGCCTTAATAATTCATGGCTGTGAGCCAAGGCAGAGGTGATCTCTGTGTCACATCCTCAAAACCTCAACTTGCATGTGTAGAACGCAGGCGCCGACATGGCTCTTCGAAAGACATACGTCCGTTGATATTTGAGCCTATCGTAAATAAAAATAAACGCATACCAACAATGTGCTCGGTCCCACAAGCGTTAAATTTTTAAAACCGCGGGTAAATCAAACCCCTTCGGAAGAAAACAACCTGGACCCAGAAATACTTACAAACTACAACCGATCTCAAACCTAAACGTTTATATCTAAAATCCTGGAAAAACTATAGCTGAGCACTCCGCTGCACACCTGCAGGAAAATAATCTGTTTGAAGTCTTTCAAATCAGGATCAGACTCATATAGCACTGAAACGCACTAGTCAAAGTCCACAAATGACTTACGACGAAGCTGCCGGATAATGGACAGTGTCAGTGCTGGCCTACAGGACTTAGTAGTGCTGCATTGACACAAGAGACCACAAGCATTCTATTACTGGTGCAAGGCATAGAATGTGTATAGGTCTTAGAGAGAACAGCCCTTTGGCTGTTTAAATCCGATTTTTCAGATCGATATCACTTACGTCCCAATGGAATCGGACTCGTCGCCCGTATACTGGAGTGGAATTCTGGTGTGCCGGCAGGGTTCCGGGTACTATCATACCGATTCTTTAACTCTCTACATGCTGCCACTGTGGGAAGACATTATTAAAAAGCCTGGAAATAAATTTCCACAGCTGCAGATGACACACAGCGTTATCTTATCGTCCGATGCTAGCCCTAACCAGACAGATCAGCTAGAAAAGCACAGTGCCTGCATAAAGACCTTAAAATGTGGGATGACTCCTTAACTTCCTACGTCTCAACCCGGAGAAACAAAGTGATCCGACGCGGGCTCCGAAGCGCCAGCGTGACTCCCTCACTAACCAGATGGGATACTCTCATAATGGCTTAGTAACCCCGTAACACTGGGAGGAATCTTGGGAGTCAAGTTTGACCAAGAACTCTACACCCGTTCAATGGCGGAAATAAGCCAAGCAACTAAAACGGCGTACTTCCACTTACGAACATCCGCTCAAATTAGGAATTGCCTTGCCTAAAAGTGGACGCGGAAAAACTCAGTCACAGCGTTTGTCAACCTCAATGCTCGACTGACGGTAACGCTTTACTGCAGCGTGCCCTAAAGCCTCTGAAGGAGGCTCCAGCTCTTCAGAAAACAGCAAGGCTAGGATCTTAACAGGAACCAAGAGGAGGGCAGCACATAACTGTCCGGAGTTAAAATCACACCCAACAGGGGAGCCTGTGGAGTCGATTTGTAACACCGGAGTTAAGGTGCACCTCCTTTTGGTACCTTGTTGAGATCCTACTGCTGTTTTCTTGAACGAGCCTGGAAGCTCTTCAAAAGGCTTTAGGGCACGCTGCCAGTAAAGGCGCTTACAAGTAGTCGAGCCTTGGAGGTGACAAACGCGTGAATGAGTTTTTTCGCGCGTCACTTTTAGGAAGGAAATATCCTAATCTTTAGCGATGGTTCCAAGTGGAAGTACTCCGTTTTAGTTGCTTCTTGGCTTATATAAGCCTTGAAGGGAGAGTTCGTGTCAAAAAGGACTCCAAGAATTCCTCACGTGTTACTGGTATAATACTGACATATCGAGAGTAACCATCTGGTTATAGTGAGGGAGTCACGCAGCGCTGTCGGGACCGGGGGGGAGTAGGATCACTTCTGCTGCTCCTGGGTGAGAATAGGATAGTTAAGAGTCACCACTGTTTAAGGTCCGTTAAGGCAGCACTGAGCTTTTCTAGCTGATCTGTCTGGTTAGCGCTTCATCGACAGATAAAGCTGTGTTTCCATCTGCAGGCAGTGTGGGAAATTAATTCCATGCTTTTTAATAATGTTTCCCAGTGGCAGGCATGTAGAAGTTAAAAAGAATCGGTCCGAGTACCAGAACACCTGCGCACACGAAGTCCACTCCAGAATAAGGCGGACGAGTCCTGATTCACATTGACGAAGTGAAATCGATCTGATAAATAGGGGATTTGAAACCAGCCAAGGGCTGTTCCTCTATGACCTATAGCACATTGCTAGCCTCGGCAGTAAACAATGCTGGGGTCTATTGTGTCAAATGCAGTCACTAAGGTCCAGTAGGACCAGCACTGACACATTGTCCAGTATCGGCAGCTAGTAGTAAGTCATTTGTACTTTGACTAGGGCAGTTTCAGTGCTATGGATGAGCTCTGAATCCTGAATGGGAAAGACTTCAAACATATTATTTCCTGCAGGTGGCAGCGATCTGCTCAGCTATAAGTTTTTTTCCAGGCTTGTAGAATATAAAAGTGAGGGTTAGAGATCGTTCTGTAGTTTGTAAGCTATATCTGGGTTCCAGGTTGTTTTCTTCAGAAGGGGTTTGGGATTACCGCGGTTTTGAAAAGGCTGTGGTGGACATAGCCACATTGTATGGGATGCGTTTAGTATCTTTACGATAGCCCTCAATTATCAAAGGAAGTATGTCTTTGAAGAGCCATTTCGGACTGCTCTAACATGCAAGGTTGAGGCTTTTGGAGAGGTGACCACAGAGATCACCCTCTGCTTGGCTCACAGCCAGGAATTAATTAAGGCCCACTGAAGAGTCTAAGTGGGAGTCACGTATCCGCTTCAACCTGTCACTACCAACAGCAGGAGCAACCGTCCTCCAGCTTGTGCACGGATATGGATGTAATTTTTATATTATTAAAGAATGAGAAAGTCGACACGCTCAGTGAGCTTGGAATTTTAGGCTCGATTGCGCTATGGCAGTGTGTGAGTTTAGCGACGGTGCAAACAAAAATCTACTGATTGGTTTGTTATACGCTTCTATTAAAAGGTTGAATAGTATTGAGTTCGAGCCCCGCGAAGGGCCTGTCTTGTATTTCGGAGACCTGGCCTTTCCACTCACCTGTGGACAGGTCTCCGAGGGGAGTGGCGATATAGCCCCTCCAATGTTGCGACGTCTGGTTTTAAAGTGTGGGAGGTTAGAACACCTGTTAGCCAGGGCGACGCGGATCGAATCCCTAATGTTTTCTGGTTTAAAGGAGCTGCTACATTTAATGCAGATAGTTAAAGACTCCAATGGTGCCCACCGTTTGGTCAATGACAGAGGGACTGCAGCTGCTGTGCACAGTGTCACCTGCAGCGATTATGCAACCATAGGCTAGTATTTAGTGCTTATGACCCGTGTGAAAGATGTAGCATTTATGGGTGTTCTGATTCATTATGGTTGTATCTTCGGGACAGAAAGTCCTCCAAAGCGAGATCAAACGTGATCAGAAATGGTCAGACAGCAACGAGCTTGACGCTGGAGTCAACATAGGAGACCTTCACAGCGTAGGTTCAGGACAAGTCCAAGGTTTGGTTATGAATGTGAGTAGGTTTTCCTCGTCATTCTGAGTAAAACCAACACCATCTAGTAACGGGCACTGAAAGCTTAGTTAAGCGGTCAGTGCTGTCGTCCACATGTAATTGGAAGTCTCCAGTTAGATCTAATGTTTTCCCATTCCCAAAACAGTTTGAAATGAAGTCAGAGAATTCGTTTAGGAACTCGCTGTAAGGACCAGGAGTCGGCTCTGTTCTAATGTAATAAAACTATAAAGAGTACTGCTTTGTTGTTTTCTCCACCCAGGACAGTGATTGAAAGTGTTAAGTTTGTCAAACGATGAAAAGCGTTGGTTGGTTTTGGGACTAAGAATCCTAGTTGGTGTGGTGCTAAAAGTCGCAACACCACCGCCGCGACCGGTAGCTCTGGGCTGGTTCTGGTAGTAACATGCGTCGGGATGACTCATGCAATCTAACGGACTCGCCTGTGGGGGCCAAGGTCCTCCGAGAGCGCTAACAGATTCCAGAACTTGTCTATAATAAGTTCGTTTATGAGAAGCGATTTAGACAGATTGATCCGACGTTTCAATTAAACCACAGTTTAACAACCCGACCGCTAGAAACTATTTCTGATCTGTCCCTGAACATATTATTAGTTACTGTGTCCTGACACCTAGGTCCAGATTTTCCTCGCATAATATTGCTTTAGACATCCAGCGGGGAACACACCCAGTTTCAAATCTTACTATGTTCTGATGCGAGTAACGGAGCACACACAGGCCACACACACATCACACATGTGGGGGGGAGGTTCATGCTACTGAGTTCTGAGGAGCTATAACTGAACAGATGGGGGCTCAGAGGTTGTGGCAGAGCGCTCTGCACCCGGGCCTCAGTTCTGCATCGTCATTTGAGCCGGCAGAACAGTTAAGAGCCAGGGCCAAATTCTTAGCCAAAAAGGGATGTACCCGCCAACGTTGGGTGATATCATCCGAGCGATGAGACCGGGCTTCCTCCAAAAGGCACTCCAATTGGCAACATGAAACAACAACCACTTCGAGGGCACCACCAGACAGCCAGCGGTTGAAAGCCGAGTGTCTGCCTGGAATGCTTCTGCACTGCTAGTGCTTAGTAGGGGCCCAGAGAAGATGACAGTGTCGGCCATTGTGCAGCCAGCTTGCACACGGCGCGACTTAGCAGCATCAACACCTCGGACTGTTTCCGCGAACATCATTACCACCCGCGTGGAATTAAAAAACAAAAAATTATCCCGAAAAACCGAAAAAAAAAAAAAAACGCTGCTTTGGGTGGGTCATCATGAGCCTCAGATTCCCTTCATATCACCAAGCCTGGGCCCCAGGGGAAGCCCGGGGAAACAGTGGCTCCTGGATCCTTAACACCTCTAACAAAAGAGAGCACATTACCAGCACAGCACGACTCCATCCGGCTCTCTCAGCAGCTCTGCTCAGCAGCTCTCCTCAGTGGGGCCTTCTTCCCGACCCGGCCGCGCGGGGCGCAGCCGACAGAGCGTCCCAGCGTTTGTAAATGCTAACAGGAGAGGCCCAAAGGTGGAAACTACCAACAACAACTCGCCCTCGTTCCGAACAGTCACAAAGCCATCACTATCCTGGTCTTGTCCCAGCTGCGGAGGACGGGCTGGGAGGCTAGGCTCGCTGAGTTCTCCGCTGCATTTCCCTAAAGCTGCTCTCCGCTGTCCCTGAGATACGGCCTGGCTGTACTAAATGCTAGCGCTAGCTCAGACTCAGTGCGCGAGACGCAGCGCTAACTCACTGACCCTAGGAATTCCAGAGCTACGACTACACTACACTTCACACCTCTATCACTACCCCTCAGAAGAAGGATCCAGGGTTTAGACCTGCCATATGGCAACGCGACAGTAAAAGGGAATTGAGGGAGAAGACAGCAGCCCGCCATCTAGGTAGCGAGTGAGCGGCTAGCAAGCTAGGCTATGGCTAAGCTAGTACGGATCCGGGCCCGCACAACAGAACTCCGAACCAACAAACAACCGCTACCTAAACCTCAGCTGCATTACAGTCTGACTCGAGTGCTTACACAGGTAGCTTGGGTACAATAACGTGGGATTTGTAATGTGTTTGTTAGAGCAAACAGAGAGCAGGAGTGATAGCATTGCCAAGAAACACCTCACCGGATACAGGAATCACGTCACGTCCCGTTACAAAAGTAAAATCGTGATGAAAGCTCAGCCAATAGGCAAGGAGCACTTCCTTATGGGCGTTCTTTGAGCTAGCGTGTTAGCCTATAGAAATCTGTATACAGTACCTGTTGTGTGCAAGCCCCGGCGATCCAAGGATGGCTGCCTATTCAAAGGAAATGGTTTGGCTCAGGGGCGCTTTGGTGACGGCAGTGGGGGGCTGTAAAGGATTACGGAAGTCGCCTGAAACTCTCAAAGAATCTAGGGGAAACTCTCTAAAGATCTATGGAAACTCGCCAAAGATCTATGGAAACTCTCAAAGATCATATGGAAACTCTAAAAGATTCTAGGGAAAAACTCTCAAAGAATCTTTGGGAATACTCGCAAAGATCAATGGGAAACTCTCAAAGATCTCTGAAACTCTCAAAGATCAAAGGGAAACTCTCAAAGATCTATGGAAACTCTAAAGGATCGATGGAAACTCCTTCAAAGATCTTTGGGTAACCCTCCTGTATTTGGGGCATCTAGGTCTGGTCCCTCCGGTTCTGGTGCAGTGGATATCTCCCAATGAATGGGCAGTGGCGCCAAAACACCGTGTGTGGTCTCACACCGGTGTCTCACGCACCGTGCACAGAGGGTCTCACGCACTGCACAGAGGGGGCCTCCCGCACGTGCACAAGGGGCTCGCCGCCGCTCTGACCAATCGGAAGCGTTCATCAGAGCGGGAGTAGAGCGAGAGCCAGAGAGCAAGTGTTGATGGGGCACTAAAGTTGGATTGTAAAACAAAACCGAAGGATTTAAGAAGAAAAAAAGTTCAGGACATGACAAGACACGAAAAGCCCCACAAATACGAATCGTTAATTAAAGCTGAGGTTCTCTGTCAGTTCTCGTCAGCTGAGGTCGAGGCTGTTTTAAATGCATTGAGTTCTATGGGGAAATTCTGGTTAGACCCACGTGAATCCGTGGTGCGCAAGAGGGGTCTCTCTCGGGGTCTGCTCTCTGGTCCGCTCTCGGTCGCTCCTCTGTCTCTCCGGGTCGCTCTCTGGTGCTCTCTCTTGGGTCTCGCTCTGGTCCTCTCTCTGGTCGCTCTCTGGTCTCGCTCGGGTCCGGCGCGCGGTCCGCGAGAGCGCTGGGCGTCTCGCTGTCTCTCTCGGGTCGCGCTCGGGCTCTTCTCTGGTCTCGCGCTGGTCGTTCTCTGCTCGCTCACTCTCTGGGTCGGTCTCTGGTCTCTCTCTGGTCTCTCTCTGTCTCTCTCTGGTCTCGCTCTGTCCTCTCTGGCCGTCTGTTTGAAACGGTTTGATTTTCTGATGTGTCCTTTCGGTGAATCTACAACTCGGTAAAGTCCTTAAAGACTTTAGACTGGCGCTGGGATGTAGAGCGATACACAAAAACTCAAGACCACCCAGAACCAACCACACCCCAAGAACAACCCAGAACCTAAGACCAGATCCCAAGACCAAAGCAAGACCTCTGAACGAAGACCCGAAGACCAGAACCAGAACCAAGGATCAGACCATCTCACACCAAGACCAGACCAAGGCCTAGAGACACACCCATGAACATACCCAGAACCAAGACCGACCCAAGACCAAAGACAGACCCAAGACCAAGGACCGGACACACACCCCAAGACCAGACCCAGCACCAAACCGGACCCAAGACCAAAGGACCAGACCACAGACAGACCCAGACCCAGACCCAAGACCCAAGACCATACCCAGACCCAGACCTGACGTTTTTTATTTTGAGAAGTACGGTGGGCAAATGACTAAGACCAAATCAAGACCAAACATGGACTAAAATCAGACCTTACACTAAAACACCCCCAACCTGGACCAAGACCCAACCCGGACCGGGACCCCAGACCTCCAGACAACCTGTCTCCTCTGCTCCGTCGCTCCCGGGAGGTGTCAGGTCTGCTCCGGATGATGGGGGCCCTCCATGCTCCCCAAATGTCTCTGACTCAGCATTTATCTCAGAGTCTACCATGACGCAGCAGACAGGATCCGGGTTGTAACGCTCCTCTCTCGGGGCGCTCTCTGCTGCCTCTCGCTCGTCTGGTCTCTCTCATCTGCTACTCCTCTCCAAGCTCCGGGCTCGCCTCTCGGTCTCTCTCTCTCTCTGCTCTCTCTCTCTCTAATCTCTCTGGTCTCTCTTCTATTCTTTAATCTTTCTCTGGTCGCGGCTGTCTACGCGATCTCTGTATCTCTCTTGCTCTGCTCTCCTCTCTCTCTCTCTCTCTGCTCTGTGGTCTCTCTCTGCTCTCTCTCTCTGGTCTCCTCTCTCTCTGGTCTCCTCTCGCTCCTCTGGGGCTCTCTTTACTCCGTCTATCTTTCTCTGTCCTTCGCTGCGCTAAGCATATCTCTGGTATCTCGGTTCCCTCGCTCGCTCACTTACTTAAGAGGGAATGCATGCATCCTCCTCTCTCTGCTCTGGGTCCTCCTCTGGGTCTGCTCTCCCAGGTTGCTCTCTCTCTGTCTCTCGCGACTGATCTCTCTCTCTGGTCTCCTCTCTCTGGTCTCTCTCTCTGATCTCTCTCTCTGGACTCTCTCCTTGTTCTGGTGGTCCTCTCCTCTCTCTGGTCTCTCTCTATCTGTCTGGTCTCATCGATCTCTAATGCTGATTCCAGGGAACAAGGAGGCGTTCAGAGTAGAATCAAGAGACAGAGGACAGAACCAAGAGGGAAAGACAGAGAGAGGGAGGACCAGAGGAGAGACCAGAGAGAGAGACCAGAGAGAAGAGACATCAAGAGGAGACCAAGAGAGGACCAGAAAGGATAGAGAGAGACCAGAGGAGCAGAAGAGGGACCCAGTACAAGGAGAGAGTCACAGAGAGAGAGATCAAGAGAGAGACCAGGAGAAGACCAGAGAGAGAGATCAAGAGAGAGACCAGAGAGAGTGAAACCTGAGAGAGAGACCAAGAAGAGACCACAGAGCAGAGAAGCTAGAAGAGACAGTCAAGAAGAGAGAGCCGAAAAAGAGATACCAGAGATAGCTTAGACAGCGAGACTTGAGGGAAGATAGAGAGAGTAAAGAGAGACCAGAGAGAGAGAGTAGACCGAAGAGAGAGAGAGACCGAGAGAGAGAGCAGTAGAGAGACCACAAGCAGAGAGAGAGAGAGAGAGAGAGCCCCAAGAAGAGAGAATACCAGGAGATAGCGTAGACACGAGACAGAGAAAGAGTAAAGAGTAAAGAGAGACCAAGAGGAGAGTGAGAGAGAGCAGAAGAGAGAGAGACAGACGAGAGAGACCAGAGAGAGAAGAGCAGAGAGAGAGACCGCAGAGAGAGATGGGGAGCAGTAGGAGATAGACCAGAGAGAGAGAGAGGTAAACCAGGGATATCCCTGTCCCGGCGAGTCATGGGTAGAATCTGAGATAAATGCGGAGTCATGTGGCATTTGGGGTAGCAGTGGAGGAGCACCCCCTCCGGAGCAGACATGACTCCCTTCCAGGAGCGAGAGCAGAGGAGACAAGGTCTGTCTGGAGGGCTGGGTCCAGTCCGGGTCTGGGTCTTGGTCCAGGTTTGGGTTTTTAGTGTAAGTCCTGATGTTAGACCATGTTGTGGTCTTGATTTGGGTCTTGAGGTAATTTGAGACCACAGGTACTTTGCTCAAAATAAAACGTCCAGTCTGGCTGGGTCGGTCTCTGGGTCTTGGGGTCTGAGGGTCGGGGTCTGGGCTTTGGTCTGGTCTTTGGTCTGGTCGTCCTTGGTGCTAGGGGTCTGGTCTTGGGTGTGTGTCCGGCTGGGTCCTGGTCCTTGGTCTGGTCGTTGGTCTGGGTCCGGTCCGTGGTTTCGGGGTCTGTTCGTTAGGGGTGGGGTCTCTAGCCTTGGTCTGGTCTTGGTGTGTGTCTGATCCTTGGTCCTGGGTTCTGGTCTTCGTCCGTAGGTCGGGGGGGCCTTGTCTTTGTCTTGGGGCGGGTCTTGGTTCTGGGTCTGTTCTGGGTGTAGGGGTCTGGGTCCTTGGTTCTAGGACTTTGAGTTTTTGTGTATCGCTCTAGGAATCCCAGCAGCATCTAAAGTCTTTTGAAGGGGCTTTACCAGAGATGTAGATTCAAACCGCAACACATCATCAAAAAATCAAACACAGTTCAAACATGACGGACCAAGAGAGACCAAGAGAGACCAGAGAGAGACCAAGAGAGACCAGAGAGAGACCGGACAGACCAAGAGAGAGAGAGCAGGAAAGACCAGAGAGAGACCAGAGAGAGACCAAAGAGGACCGAGAAGAGACCAGAGAGAGACCCAGAGAGAGACCAAGAAGAGCGACCCAGAGCGAACCAAGAAGACCAGAAGAGAGACCAAGAAGACCAGAGAGAGACCAGAGAGAGACCGGGGGTGGGCAGAGAGAGACAAGAGGAGACCCAGAGAGACCAGAGGAGAGACCAAAGTGAGACCAGCTTTAACCAGATTCACGTGGGCTACCAAAATTTTCCCATGAGAACTCAATTGCATAATAAACAGCTCGGACCTCAGCTCCAGAGAACACTGCCAGAGAACCTACAGCTTAATAAAGATAGTATTTTGTTGGGATTTTAGTGTCCCTTGTCATCCTGAACTTTTTGTCTTCTTAAATCCTTCGGTTTTTGTTTAAATCCACACTTAGTGCCACAAACTCATGCTCCTCTGGTCTCTCGCTCTAACTCCCGCTCTGATGAACTGCTCTGATTGGTCAGAGCGCGGCCGTGCCCCGCAGGTGCACGTGCGGAAGACCCTCTCTGTGCACGTGCGTGAGACCCTCTGTGCACGGGTGCGTGATGACCCCGGGTGAGACCCACACACGAGTGGTTGGCGCAATGCATATGGGAATCATCCACGCATCCAGGAACCGGAGGACCAGACGATGCCCACATACAATACAGGAGAGTTTCCCAAAGATCTTTGAGATGTCCCATAGATCTTTGAGAGTTTTCCCATAGTCTTTGAGAGTTTCCCATAGATCGTTGAGAGGTTTCCCAGAGATCTTTGAGAGTTTCCATAAGATCTTTGAGTTTTCCCAAAGATCCTTTGAGAGTTTCCCTAGAGATCGTTGAGAGTTTCCCCATAGATCTTTGAGGGAGTTTCCCAAAGATCTTTGCTGAGTTTCCCATTGATCTTTGAGAGATTCGCCATAGAAAATTGGTCCTTTTTATTTTTTTGTGGGAGAGTTCAGGCGACTTCCGCTAATCCATCAGCCCCCATGCCGTCACAAAGCGCCCTGAGCACAACCATGTCTTTGAATAGGGCCCATGCTGGATCGCCGGGGCTTGGCACACAACAACTGTATTCTGATCTAATGCTAACACGCTAGCTTCAAATGAACCCCATAAGGAATTGCACTGCTTTATTGGGCTGAGCTTTCATCAGATTTTACTTTTGTAACGTGCGTGACGTGACTTCCTGTATCCGGATGAGCGGGTTTTCTTGACTGCGATCCACCTGCACTCGTGTGTTGTGCTCTAACAAACACATTACAAATCCACGATATTGTACCCCAAGCTAACTGTGTAAGCACTTCCGAAGTCAGCTGGTACTCAGCTGAGGTTTAGGGTAGTCGTTGTTGTCCTGGTCTCGGAGTCTGTTGTGCGGAGCCCGGATCCGTACTAAGCTTAGCCTAGCCTACTTAGCCTAAGGCCGCGACATCGCTACTAATGGCGCTGCTTCTCTCCCTCAAGATCCTTATTACTGCTCGGAAGTTGCCCATATGCGAGTCGAAAACCCTGGGAGCCTCTCTGGAGGGGGGTAGTGAAAGATTTTGAAGGTAGTGTCGTCGGTAGCCCGGAATCCTGGGGCAGTGAGTTAGAGCTGCGTCTCCGAGCACCTGGAGTCTCGAGCTAGCGTCTAGCATTAGCTACAGCCAGCCGTAATCCTCAGCGACAGCGAGGCAGCCTTAGGGAAGAGGCAGAAGGAGAACTAGCTAGCGAGCCTAGCCCTCCCAGCCCGGCCTCCGCAGCTGGGACAAGACCCAGGATAGTGATGGCTTTGTGACTGTTTCGGAGAGCGACAGGTGGTTGTTGGGTAGATCCTCCATTAGGGGCCCCTCCGGTTAGCAAGTGTTTACACGCTGGACGCTCTGTCCCGGCTGCGCCCGCCGCGCGCCGGGCGGGGAAAGAAGGCCCGCACCGAGAGGAGCTAGGCTGAGAAGAGCTGCTGAGAGAGCCGATGGAGTCGCGTGATGTGCTGGTAATCTGGCGCCCTCTATTTGTTAGAGGTGTTTAAGATCCCAGGAGCCACTGTTCGGTGCTTCCTGGGGCCCAGCGTGGTGATATTGAAGGGGAATCTGAGGCTCATGATGACCCACAAGCAAGCGTTTCCGTCGAATTGTATTCACAGCGGTGGTATTGACCCGTTCGGCGGAAACAGTCCAGTGTTGAAGCTGCAAGTCGCCGCCGGTGGCAAGCTGGCTAGCACAATGGGCCGACTCTGTCATCTTCTCTGGGCCCTACCTGCTCTGAAGCATGCAGAAGCATGTCAGGCAGACACTCGGGCTTTCAACCGCTGGCTGTCTGCTGTGGCCGACTCGAAGTGGGTTTGTTCATGATGGACAAATGGGGGGGGATCATGGTGGGTAAAGGCCCGTCTCATCCCGCTCGGGAAGGATATCCACCCATACTTGGCGGGTACATCCCTTTTGTGCTAAGAGAGTTGGGCCCTGGCTCGAAACTGTCTGGCCCGGCGCAAATGACGATGCGAGAACGAGAGGGCCCGGGTGCAGAGCTGCTCTGCCACAACCTCTGAGGCCCCATCTGTTTCATTACTAGCCTCAGAAGCTAGTCAGATTGAAACATGTGTGCATGTGTGGTGTGCCTGGGTGTGCTCAGTTTACTAGCCTCAGTAACCTAGTCAGATTGAAACTTGGGTGTGGTGTGTTTCCCCCCGCTTGGAAGTCTAATGCACTATATGCGAGGAAATCTGGACCCTAGGTGACAACACAGTAACTTAATAAAAGTTCAGAGACAGACAGAAATATTGCTAAGCGGGAGGTGGTAAATGTGGGTTTAATGAACGTCGGATCAACTCTCGTCTAAAATCGCTTCTCATAAACGAACCTTATTATAGACAAGGTCCATGTGGGATCTGTTTTGCGGCTCGTCTGGAACTTGGGCTCCAACAGACAGTACGTTTAGATTGAATGAGTGGCACTCCGCCGACGCATGTTAACTACCAGAAAGCCAGAGCTACAAGGACGCGGGCGGTGGTGTTGCAGTATATCACACACCAACTTGGGTCTTAGCCCAAACCAACAACAGCTTATTTCACGACTCGTGTTGAAAACCTTAACACTTTCAATCCCTTCCTGGGTGGGAGAAAAACAAAAAGCAGTAACAAGTTATAGTTGTATACCGACCTCCTGGTCCTTACAGCGAGTTCCTAACAGAATTCTCTGACTTTCATTACAAACCTAGTTTTGGGAAGTGGAAAATACAAAGTTAGTAACTGGAGACGCAATAAACATGAGGACGACAGCACGCTGACAGCGTAAACAAACTTTCAGTGCCGTCCTAGATGGTGGGGGATTCTACTCAGGAATGTCAGAGAACCACTCACATTCATAAACCACACTTGGACTTGTCCTGACCTACCAACGGCTGTGATTCTCCAATGTTGAAAATCCAGCGTCCTATATGCTCGTGCTGGCTTGACCAGTTCTGATCACGGTTTGATTCTCGCTTTGGAGGACTCGTTCCGTCCCGCAAGATAAAAGCCACATAATGAAAGAACCTTAAAGATAAAATCTAATCACAAGGTTCAAAGGAACCTAATACAGCCTATGTTGAATACTGCTGCAGGTGAAACCTGTTCACAGCAGCTGCAGTCCCTCATCATTGACCAAACGGTTGGGCAACACTATGGAGTCTTTAAAAGCTGCATTAAATGTAGGCAGCTCCTTTAAAACAGAAAACCATTAGATTAGATCATCGGTCCCCTGGTAACAGTGGTTCAACTCCACACTTTAAAAAACAGGACGTCGTCAGAAAATGAGAGCTATATATCCCACTCCCCCTCTCGGGAGCTGTCCCCACAGGGAGTGGAAAGCAGTCTCCGAAACCACAAAAGGCCCTTCGCGGGCTCGAACGGCAATACTTATTCAACGTTATGAGTAGCGGAATAAAAACAACAGTAATTTGTGTTTGGTCACCGTCGCTAAACTCACAAACTTGCCATAGCGCAAATCGAAGCCTAAAATTCCAAGCTCACTGACAGTGTCGACTTTCTCCACTGTCCTTTAATAATAAAATTACATCGGCATCCGTGACAAGCTGAGGAGGTTGCTCCTGCTGTTGGTATGGACAGTTGAAACGGCGCCAGACGGGGACTTCCCACTTAGACTCATTCAGTGGGCCCTTATAAAGTCAGGCTGTGGAGCCAAGCAGTAGGTGATCTCTGTGGGTCACATCCTCAAAAGCCTCCCCCCCAAACTTGCATGTTTAGACCGCATCCCCGGACTATGGGATCTTCAAGTCATAGATACTTCCTTGATAATTGAGCCTATCGTAAATATAAATTAAACGGCATCCCTACAATTGGGCTATGGGCCCACAAGCTTTTAAAACCGCGTAATCAAACCCCTCTGAGAAAACAAACCTGGACCCAGAAATAACGTAACAAACTACGACCGATCTCAAACCTTCCTGTTATATCTAAAATCCTGGAAAAACTTATAGCTGAGCAGCTCCGCGGCCACCTGCAGGAAAAAAATATGGTTTGAAGTCTTTCAATCAGGGATGCAGAGCGCATCATAGCACTGAAAACGGCACTCGTACCAAAGTCACAAATGACTTACTACTAGCTGCCGATAATGGGACAGTGTCAGTGCTCGTCCTACTGGACCTTAGTGCTGCGCATTGACTCAATAGACCACAGCATTCTACACTGCAGAGGCGAGAATGTGATTAGGTCTAAGAGGAAACAGCCCTTGGCTGGTTAAATCATATTTATTCAATCGATATCACTTCGGCAAGTGTGAATCAGAATTCTACCGCCTTATTCCTGGAGTGGAATGTCGGTGTGCCGCAGGGTTCGGTACTCGGACCGATTCTATTTTACTCTCTACATGCGGCCACGGGAAACATTAGTAAAAAAGCAGGAATGACTTCCACTGCTGCAGATGACGCACAGCTTTATCTTCGAATGAAGCCGAACCCGACAGATCAGCTAGAAAAGCTCGGTGCCCCTGCATAAAGGACCTTAAAATGGTGGATGACTCTAACTGCTACGATCTCACCCGGGAGAAACAGAAGTTCGATCCTACTCGGTCCAAGGCGCCTGCGTGACTCCCTCACTAACCAGATGGATATACTCTCGTTAATGTCATATTATACCCCAGTAACACGTGAGGAATCTTGAGTCATTTTTGACCAAGAACTCTCCTGCAAGGCTTATATAAGGCCAAGCAACTACAACGGCGTACTTCCACTTACGGGAACAAATCGCTAAAATTAGGAATTTCCTCCTAAAAAGAGACGCGGAAAAAACTCATGTCACGCGTTGTCACCCTCAAGGCTCGACTACTGTACCCGTTACTGGCAGCGTGCCCTACTAGCCTCTTGAAGAGCTGTGCCAGCTCGTTCAGAAAACAGCAGCTTAGGATCTTAACAGTACGCAAAAGGAGGGAGGCACATAACTCCGGTGTTTTAAAATCACTCCACAGGGACCAGGGGAGTGATTTTAAACACCGGGAGTATGTGCTCCTCCTTTTGGTACCTGTTAAATCCGAGCTGCGGTTTGTCTGAACGAGCTGGAAGCTCTCAAAGAGGCCTTTAGGGCACGCTGCCAGTAAAGCTTACAGTAGTCGAGCCTTGAGGTGACAACCGCGTGAAGATTTTTCCGCGTCACTTTTAAGAAGGGAAAATTCCTATGTGTAGCGATGGTCCGTAAGTGGAAGTACTGCCGTTTTAGTTGCTTGGCTTATATAAGAGCCTTGAAGAGAGTTTGTCAAAAACACTCCAAGATTCTGCATACAGTGTTACTGGGTATAATACTGACATTATCGAGAGTAACCATCTGGTTAGTGAGGGAGTCAACGCAGGCGCTTCGGTGACCGAGAGGATCACTTCTGGTCTTCTCCGGTTGGAAAGGAAGGAAGGTTAAGGAGTCAGCCACCAATTTAAGGTCTTTATCAGCACTGAGCTTTTCTAGCTGAAATCTGTCTGGTTAGGCTTCATCGACAATAAAGGCTGATGTGGTCATCAGCACAGTGGAAATTAATTCCATCGCTTTGTTAATAATGTTTCCTCAGGGCAGCAGGGAAGAGTAAAAAGAATCGGTCCGAGTACCGAACCGCGTCACAACCGAATTCCACTCCCGAATAAGGCGACGAGTCCTTATTCACATTGACAAGTGATATCGATCTGATAAATAGGATTTAAACCAGCCAAGGGCTGTTCCTCTAAGACCTATAGTCACCTGTCTAGCCTCTGGCATGGAGAATGCTGTTCTAGTGGTGTCAAATGCACACTAAGGCCAGGTAGACCACACGTGACACATGTCCATTAATCGGCAAGCTAGTTAGTAAGTCATTTGTGACTTTGCTAGTGCCGTTTCAGTGCGATGATGAGCTCAGAATACTGATTGGAAAGACTATATCAAACATTATTTTCCGGCAGGTGGCAGCGGAGTGCTCAGCATAAGTTTTTTCCAGGATTTTAGATAAAAAGTGAGGTTTGAGATCGGTTCGGTAGTTATGTAAGTATTTCTGGGTCCAGGTTTGGTTTCTTCAGAAAGGGTTTGATTACGCGGTTTAAAAGCTGTGGACAAAGCCACATTGTATGTGGGATGCGTTATTAATTTGTAAGAGAGGCGCAATATCAAAGGAAGTTGTTCTTTGAAGAGGCCATGTCGGGGGACGGGGGTTGCGGAACAGTGCAATTGAGGCTTTTTGAGGCTGTGACCACAGAGATCACCTCTGCTTGGCTCACCGCCATGAATGTTATTTAAGGCCCCTACTGAAGAGTCAACGTGGGAAGTCACGAGCCGCTTCAACCTGCCACTACCAACAGCAGGAGCAGACCTCCTCCAGCTTGTCCCACGATGGATGTAATTAGTAATTATTAAGAAGTGGAGAAAGTCGACACAGGCTCAGTGAGCTTGAATTTTAGGCTCGATTGCGCTATGGCAGTTTGTGAGTTTAGCGACGGTGCCAAAACAAAAATCTACTGTTTGTTTTTTTTTTTATTCGCTGCTATTAAAGTTGAAATAGTATGAGTTTCGAGCCCCCGAAGGCCTTCTTGTAGTTTCGGAGACCTGGCTTTCACTCCCGAGGGACAGCCCGAGTAGGGAGTTGGCGATATAGCCTCTCCATATTTTCTGACGTCCTGTTTTAAAGTGTGGAGTTTGAACACTGTACAGGGCGACGATGATCTAATCCTAAGGTTTTCTGTTTTAAAAAGAGCCTGCTACATTTAATGCAGATTTTAAAGACTCCATAGGGAAACTCTCAAAGGTCTATGGGAAACTCTCAAAGACCTATGGGAAACTCTCAAAGACCTATGGGAAACTCTCAAAGATCTATGGGAAACTCTCAAAGATCTATGGGAAACTCTCAAAGACCTATGGGAAACTCTCAAAGACCTATGGGAAACTCTCAAAGATCTATGGGAAACTCTCAAAGGTCTATGGGAAACTCTCAAAGGTCTATGGGAAACTCTCAAAGATCTATGGGAAACTCTCAAAGATCTCTGGGAAACTCTCAAAGGTCTATGGGAAACTCTCAAAGATCTATGGAAACTCTCAAAGATCTTTGGGAAACTCTCAAAGATCTATGGGAAACTCTCAAAGATCTTTGGGAAACTCTCAAAGATCTATGGGAAACTCTCAAAGATCTATGGGAAACTCTCAAAGATCTATGGGAAACTCTCAAAGATCTATGGGAAACTCTCAAAGATCTTTGGGAAACTCTCAAAGATCTATGGGAAACTCTCAAAGATCTATTGGAAACTCTCAAAGATCTATGGGAAACTCTCAAAGATCTATGAGAAACTCTCAAAGATCTATGAGAAACTCTCAAAGGTCTATGGGAAACTCTCAAAGATCTATGGGAAACTCTCAAAGATCTCTGGGAAACTCTCAAAGATCTATGGGAAACTCTCAAAGATCTATGGGAAACTCTCAAAGATCTATAGGAAACTCTCAAAGATCTATGGGAAACTCTCAAAGATCTATGGGAAACTCTCAAAGGTCTATGGGAAACTCTCAAAGATCTATGGGAAACTCTCAAAGATCTATGGGAAACTCTCAAAGATCTATGGGAAACTCTCAAAGATCTATGGGAAACTCTCTCAAAGATCTATGAGAAACTCTCAAAGATCTATGGGAAACTCTCAAAGATCTATGAGAAACTCTCAAAGGTCTATGGGAAACTCTCAAAGATCTATGGGAAACTCTCAAAGATCTCTGGGAAACTCTCAAAGGTCTATGGGAAACTCTCAAAGATCTATAGGAAACTCTCAAAGATCTATGGGAAACTCTCAAAGATCTATGGGAAACTCTCAAAGATCTCTGGGAAACTCTCAAAGGTCTATGGGAAACTCTCAAAGATCTATGGAAACTCTCAAAGATCTCTGGGAAACTCTCAAAGATCTATGGGAAACTCTCAAAGATCTATGGGAAACTCTCAAAGATCTATGGGAAACTCTCAAAGATCTATGGGAAACTCTCAAAGATCTATGAGAAACTCTCAACGATCTATGGGAAACTCTCAAAGATCTATGGGAAACTCTCAAAGATCTATGGGAAAACTCTCAAAGATCTATGGGAAACTCTCAAAGATCTATGGGAAACTCTCAAAGATCTATGGGAAACTCTCAAAGATCTATGGGAAACTCTCAAAGATCTTTGGGAAACTCTCAAAGATCTATGGGAAACTCTCAAAGATCTATTGGAAACTCTCAAAGATCTATGGGAAACTCTCAAAGATCTATGAGAAACTCTCAAAGATCTATGAGAAACTCTCAAAGGTCTATGGGAAACTCTCAAAGATCTATGGGAAACTCTCAAAGATCTCTGGGAAACTCTCAAAGATCTATGGGAAACTCTCAAAGATCTATGGGAAACTCTCAAAGATCTATAGGAAACTCTCAAAGATCTATGGGAAACTCTCAAAGATCTATGGGAAACTCTCAAAGGTCTATGGGAAACTCTCAAAGATCTATGGGAAACTCTCAAAGATCTATGGGAAACTCTCAAAGATCTATGGGAAACTCTCAAAGATCTATGGGAAACTCTCAAAGATCTATGGGAAACTCTCAAAGATCTATGGGAAACTCTCAAAGATCTATGGGAAACTCTCAAAGATCTATGGGAAACTCTCAAAGATCTATGGGAAACTCGCAAAGATCTATGGGAAACTCTCAAAGATCTATGGGAAACTCTCAAAGATCTATGAGAAACTCTCAAAGATCTATGGGAAACTCTCAAAGATCT
The DNA here is from genome assembly GCA_964034765.1 of Knipowitschia caucasica. Taxonomy (NCBI): domain Eukaryota; kingdom Metazoa; phylum Chordata; class Actinopteri; order Gobiiformes; family Gobiidae; genus Knipowitschia; species Knipowitschia caucasica. Next base: position 46,769,034 of record OZ035828.1, on the reverse strand, counting down.
ATGGGAAACTCTCAAAGATCTATGGGAAACTCTCAAAGGTCTATGGGAAACTCTCAAAGATCTATGGGAAACTCTCAAAGGTCTATGGGAAACTCTCAAAGATCTATGGGAAACTCGCAAAGATCTATGGGAAACTCTCAAAGATCTATGGGAAACTCTCAAAGATCTATGAGAAACTCTCAAAGATCTATGGGAAACTCTCAAAGATCTATGGGAAACTCTCAAAGATCTATGAGAAACTCTCAAAGGTCTATGGGAAACTCTCAAAGATCTATGGGAAACTCTCAAAGATCTATGAGAAACTCTCAAAGATCTATGGGAAACTCTCAAAGATCTTTGGGAAACTCTCAAAGATCTTTGGGAAACTCTCCTGTATTTGGGCATCGTCTGGTCCTCCCGGTTCTGTGCAGTGGATGATTTCCCATAATGCATTGCGTCAAACACGCGTGTGTGGGTCTCACACCGGGTCTCACGCACGTGCACAGAGGGTCTCACGCACGTGCACAGAGGGTCTCACGCACGTGCACAGAGGGTCTCACGCACGTGCACAGAGGGTCTCACGCACGTGCACAGAGGGTCTCACGCACGTGCACAGAGGGTCTCACGCACGTGCACAGAGGGTCTCACGCACGTGCACAGAGGGGCTCGGCTCTGACCAATCAGAGCAGTTCATCAGAGCGGGAGTTAGAGCCAGAGCCAGACGAGCAGAGTTTGCAGCAGTAAAGTGTGGATTTAAAGAAATTTAAGAAGAAAAAAAGTTCAAGATGACAAGGGACACTGAAATCCCCACAAAATCCGATCTTTATGAAAGCTGTAGGTTCTCTGTCAGCTGAGGTCGAACTGTTTTAGTTTACATTGAGTTCTATGGGGAACATTTCTGGGTAGCCCACATGAATTTAGTCTGGGTTAGTCTGCAGTACCGCGAGAATCCTCCGAGCTCATAGGTTCTTCAGCTCCAAGCTAGTAATACCCTATCCAGTTATTATAATAGATCCATGCTGTATACAGATGGACAATGCTAACACAGCCTGTATACAGATGGGCAATGCTAACACAGACTGTATACAGATGCTAATGCTAACACAGCCTGTATACAGATGGACAATGCTAACACAGACTGTATACAGATGGACAATGCTAACACAGACTAATCTCCCTCTCCGGTCTCTGTGATGTCTCTGTGACGTCTCTGTGGTGTGTCTGATGTTTCTGTCCCTGCCGCAGCTGCCCCAGATGCCCTCCCAGTACGACGCGCAGCTCGGAGACTTGATTCGCAGAATGCTAAGTAAAAGACCAGAGGAGCGACCGGACGTTAGGGGCGTCCTGCGACAGACGTACATCAGAAAACAGATCGCTCTGTTCCTGGAGGCTACAAAAGAGTATGTGATGGTCTCTCTCTCTGGTCTCTCTCTCTGGTCTCTCTCTGGTCTCTCTCTCTGGTCTCTCTCTGGTCTCCCTCTGGTCTCTCTCTGGTCTCTCTCTGGTCTCTCTCTCTGATCTCTCTCTGATCCCTCTCTGGCCTCTCTCTGGCCTCTCTCTGGCCTCTCTCTGGTCTCTCTCTGGTCTCTCTCTGGTCTCTCTCTCTGGTCTCTCTCTGGTCTCTCTCTCTGGTCTCTCTCTGGTCTCTCTCTCTGGTCTCTCTCTGGTCTCTCTCTGGTCTCTCTCTGGTCTCTCTCTGGTCTCTTTCTGGTCTCTCTCTGGTCTCTCTCTCTGGTCTCTCTCTGGTCTCTCTCTCTGGTCTCTCTCTGGTCTCTCTCTGGTCTCTCTCTGGTCTCTCTCTGGTCTCTCTCTGGTCTCCCTCTGGTCTCTCTCTGGTCTCTCTCTGGCCTCTCTCTGGTCTCTCTCTCTGGTCTCTCTCTGATCCCTCTCTGGTCTCTCTCTGATCCCTCTCTGGTCTCTCTCTGGTCTCTCTCTGGTCTCTCTCTGGTCTCTCTCTGGTCTCTTTCTGGTCTCTCTCTGGTCTCTCTCTCTGGCCTCTCTCTGGTCTCTCTCTCTGGTCTCTCTCTGGTCTCTCTCTGGTCTCTCTCTGATCTCTCTCTCTGGTCTCTCTCTGGTCTCTCTCTGGTCTCTCTCTGATCCCTCTCTGGTCTCTCTCTGGTCTCTCTCTGGTCTCTCTCTCTGGTCTCCCTCTGGTCTCTCTCTGGTCTCCCTCTGATCTCTCTCTGGTCTCCCTCTGGTCTCTCTCTGGTCTCTCTCTCTGGTCTCTCTCTGGTCTCTCTCTGGTCTCTCTCTGATCCCTCTCTGGCCTCTCTCTGGTCTCTCTCTGATCCCTCTCTGGTCTCTCTCTGGTCTCTCTCTGGTCTCTCTCTGGTCTCTCTCTGGTCTCTCTCTGATTCCTCTCTGGTCTCTCTCTCTGGGGTCTCTCTGGTCTCTCTCTGGTCTCTCTCTGATCTCTCTCTCTGGTCTCTCTCTGGTCTCTCTCTGGTCTCTCTCTGATCCCTCTCTGGTCTCTCTCTGATCCCTCTCTGGTCTCTCTCTGGTCTCTCTCTGGCCTCTCTCTGGTCTCTCTCTCTGGTCTCTCTCTCTGGTCTCTCTCTGGTCTCTCTGGTCTCTCTCTCTGGCCTCTCTCTGGTCTCTCTCTGGTCTCTCTCTGGTCTCTCTCTGATCCCTCTCTGGCCTCTCTCTGGTCTCTCTCTGATCCCTCTCTGGTCTCTCTCTGGTCTCTCTCTGGTCTCTCTCTGGTCTCTCTCTGGTCTCTCTCTGGTCTCTCTCTGATTCCTCTCTGGTCTCTCTCTCTGGGGTCTCTCTGGTCTCTCTCTGGTCTCTCTCTGATCTCTCTCTCTGGTCTCTCTCTGGTCTCTCTCTGGTCTCTCTCTGATCCCTCTCTGGTCTCTCTCTGATCCCTCTCTGGTCTCTCTCTGGTCTCTCTCTGGCCTCTCTCTGGTCTCTCTCTCTGGTCTCTCTCTGGTCTCTCTCTGGTCTCTCTCTGATCTCTCTCTCTGGTCTCTCTCTGGTCTCTCTCTGGTCTCTCTCTGATCCCTCTCTGGTCTCTCTCTGGTCTCTCTCTGGTCTCTCTCTCTGGTCTCCCTCTGGTCTCTCTCTGGTCTCCCTCTGATCTCTCTCTGGTCTCCCTCTGGTCTCTCTCTGGTCTCTCTCTCTGGTCTCTCTCTGGTCTCTCTCTGGTCTCTCTCTGGTCTCTCTCTGGTCTCTCTCTGGTCTCTCTCTGATCCCTCTCTGGTCTCTCTCTGGTCTCTCTCTGGTCTCTCTCTGGTCTCCCTCTGGTCTCTCTCTGGTCTCTCTCTGGCCTCTCTCTGGTCTCTCTCTCTAGTCTCTCTCTGATCCCTCTCTGGTCTCTCTCTGATCCCTCTCTGGTCTCTCTCTGGTCTCTCTCTGGCCTCTCTCTGGTCTCTCTCTCTGGTCTCTCTCTGGTCTCTCTCTGGTCTCTCTCTGATCTCTCTCTCTGGTCTCTCTCTGGTCTCTCTCTGGTCTCTCTCTGATCCCTCTCTGGTCTCTCTCTGGTCTCCCTCTGATCTCTCTCTGGTCTCCCTCTGGTCTCTCTCTGGTCTCTCTCTCTGGTCTCTCTCTGGTCTCTCTCTGGTCTCTCTCTGATCCCTCTCTGGCCTCTCTCTGGTCTCTCTCTGATCCCTCTCTGGTCTCTCTCTGGTCTCTCTCTGGTCTCTCTCTGGTCTCTCTCTGGTCTCTCTCTGATTCCTCTCTGGTCTCTCTCTCTGGGGTCTCTCTGGTCTCTCTCTGGTCTCTCTCTGATCTCTCTCTCTGGTCTCTCTCTGGTCTCTCTCTGGTCTCTCTCTGATCCCTCTCTGGTCTCTCTCTGATCCCTCTCTGGTCTCTCTCTGGTCTCTCTCTGGCCTCTCTCTGGTCTCTCTCTCTGGTCTCTCTCTGGTCTCTCTCTGGTCTCTCTCTGATCTCTCTCTCTGGTCTCTCTCTGGTCTCTCTCTGGTCTCTCTCTGATCCCTCTCTGGTCTCTCTCTGGTCTCTCTCTGGTCTCTCTCTCTGGTCTCCCTCTGGTCTCTCTCTGGTCTCCCTCTGATCTCTCTCTGGTCTCTCTCTGGTCTCTCTCTGGCCTCTCTCTGGTCTCTCTCTCTGGTCTCTCTCTGGTCTCTCTCTGGTCTCTCTCTGATCTCTCTCTCTGGTCTCTCTCTGGTCTCTCTCTGGTCTCTCTCTGATCCCTCTCTGGTCTCTCTCTGGTCTCTCTCTGGTCTCTCTCTGGTCTCTCTCTGATCTCTCTCTCTGGTCTCTCTCTGGTCTCTCTCTGGTCTCTCTCTGATTCCTCTCTGGTCTCTCTCTCTGGGGTCTCTCTGGTCTCTCTCTGGTCTCTCTCTGATCTCTCTCTCTGGTCTCTCTCTGGTCTCTCTCTGGTCTCTCTCTGATCCCTCTCTGGTCTCTCTCTGATCCCTCTCTGGTCTCTCTCTGGTCTCTCTCTGGCCTCTCCTCTGGTCTCTCTCTCTGGTCTCTCTCTGGTCTCTCTCTGGTCTCTCTCTGATCTCTCTCTCTGGTCTCTCTCTGGTCTCTCTCTGGTCTCTCTCTGATCCCTCTCTGGTCTCTCTCTGGTCTCTCTCTGGTCTCTCTCTCTGGTCTCTCTCTGGTCTCTCTCTGGTCTCTCTCTGATCCCTCTCTGGTCTCTCTCTGATCCCTCTCTGGTCTCTCTCTGGTCTCTCTCTGGTCTCTCTGGTCTCTCTCTCTGGTCTCTCTCTGGTCTCTCTCTGGTCTCTCTCTGATCTCTCTCTCTGGTCTCTCTCTGGTCTCTCTCTGGTCTCTCTCTGATCCTCTCTGGTCTCTCTCTGGTCTCTCTCTGGTCTCTCTCTCTGGTCTCCCTCTGGTCTCTCTCTGGTCTCCCTCTGATCTCTCTCTGGTCTCCCTCTGGTCTCTCTTGGTCTCTCTCTCTGGTCTCTCTCTGGTCTCTCTCTGGTCTCTCTCTGATCCCTCTCTGGCCTCTCTCTGGTCTCTCTCTGATCCCTCTCTGGTCTCTCTCTGGTCTCTCTCTGGTCTCTCTCTGGTCTCTCTCTGGTCTCTCTCTGATTCCTCTCTGGTCTCTCTCTCTGGGGTCTCTCTGGTCTCTCTCTGGTCTCTCTCTGATCTCTCTCTCTGGTCTCTCTCTGGTCTCTCTCTGGTCTCTCTCTGATCCCTCTCTGGTCTCTCTCTGGTCTCTCTCTGGTCTCTCTCTGGTCTCTCTCTGGTCTCTCTCTGGTCTCTCTCTGGTCTCTCTCTGATCCCTCTCTGGTCTCTCTCTGGTCTCTCTCTGGTCTCTCTCTGGTCTCTCTCTCTGGTCTCCCTCTGATCTCTCTCTGGTCTCCCTCTGGTCTCTCTCTGGTCTCTCTCTCTGGTCTCTCTCTGGTCTCTCTCTGGTCTCTCTCTGATCCCTCTCTGGCCTCTCTCTGGTCTCTCTCTGATCCCTCTCTGGTCTCTCTCTGGTCTCTCTCTGGCCTCTCTCTGGTCTCTCTCTGGTCTCTCTCTGATTCCTCTCTGGTCTCTCTCTCTGGGGTCTCTCTGGACTCTCTCTGGTCTCTCTCTGGTCTCTCTCTGGTCTCTCTCTGGTCTCTCTCTCTGGTCTCTCTCTGGTCTCTCTCTCTGGTCTCTCTCTGGTCTCTCTCTCTGGTCTCTCTCTGGTCTCTCTCTGGTCTCTCTCTGGTCTCTCTCTGGTCTCTTTCTGGTCTCTCTCTGGTCTCTCTCTCTGGTCTCTCTCTGGTCTCTCTCTCTGGTCTCTCTCTGGTCTCTCTCTGGTCTCTCTCTGGTCTCTCTCTGGTCTCTCTCTGGGCTCTCTCTGGTCTCTCTCTGGTCTCTCTCTGGTCTCTCTCTGGTCTCTCTCTCTGGTCTCTCTCTGATCCCTCTCTGGTCTCTCTCTGATCCCTCTCTGGTCTCTCTCTGGTCTCTCTCTGGCCTCTCTCTGGTCTCTCTCTCTGGTCTCTCTCTGGTCTCTCTCTGGTCTCTCTCTGATCTCTCTCTCTGGTCTCTCTCTGGTCTCTCTCTGGTCTCTCTCTGGTCTCTCTCTGATCCCTCTCTGGTCTCTCTCTGGTCTCTCTCTGGTCTCTCTCTCTGGTCTCCCTCTGGTCTCTCTCTGGTCTCCCTCTGATCTCTCTCTGGTCTCCCTCTGGTCTCTCTCTGGTCTCTCTCTCTGGTCTCTCTCTGGTCTCTCTCTGGTCTCTCTCTGATCCCTCTCTGGCCTCTCTCTGGTCTCTCTCTGATCCCTCTCTCTGGTCTCCCTCTGGTATCTCTCTGGTCTCCCTCTGGTCTCTCTCTGGTCTCTCTCTGGCCTCTCTCTGGTCTCTCTCTCTGGTCTCTCTCTGGTCTCCCTCTGGTCTCTCTCTGGTCTCTCTCTCTGGTCTCTCTCTGGTCTCTCTCTGGTCTCTCTCTGATCCCTCTCTGGTCTCTCTCTGGTCTCTCTCTGGTCTCGTTCTCTGGTCTCCCTCTGGTCTCTCTCTGATCCCTCTCTGGTCTCTCTCTGGTCTCTCTCTCTGGTCTCTCTCTGATCCCTCTGTCTCTGGTCTCTCTCTGGCCTCTCTCTGGTCTCCCTCTGGTCTCTGGTCTCTCTCTGGTCTCTCTCTCTGGTCTCTCTCTGGTCTCTGGTCTCTCTCTGGTTTCCCTCTGGTCTCTGGTCTCTCTCTGGTCTCTCTCTCTGGTCTCTCTCTGGTCTCTGGTCTCTCTCTGGTCTCTCTCTCTGGTCTCTGGTCTCTCTCTGGTCTCTCTCTCTGGTCTCTCTCTGGTCTCTGGTCTCTCTCTGGTCTCCCTCTGGTCTCTGGTCTCTCTCTGGTCTCTCTCTCTGGTCTCTCTCTGGTCTCTGGTCTCTCTCTGGTCTCTCTCTCTGGTCTCTCTCTCTGGTCTCTCTCTCTGGTCTCTCTCTCTGGTCTCTCTCTCTGGTCTCTCTCTCTGGTCTCTCTCTCTGGTCTCTCTCTCTGGTCTCTCTCTCTGGTCTCTCTCTCTGGTCTCTCTCTCTGGTCTCTCTCTGGTCTCTCTCTCTGGTCTCTCTCTGGTCTCTCTCTGGTCTCTCTCTCTGGTCTCTCTCTCTGGTCTCTCTCTCTGGTCTCTCTCTCTGGTCTCTCTCTCTGGTCTCTCTCTCTGGTCTCTCTCTCTGGTCTCTCTCTGGTCTCTCTCTGGTCTCTCTCTCTCTCTGGTCTCTCTCTCTGGTCTCTCTCTCTGGTCTCTCTCTCTGGTCTCTCTGGTCTCTCTCTCTGGTCTCTCTCTCTGGTCCCTCTCTCTGGTCCCTCTCAGGTCCCTCTGGTTTCACTGTGGTTCTTGTCTTTAGAAAAACCAAAAGGAAATCTTCTGTTGGAGGCGATTGTGGATCGTGGAAAACAGGACTAAAGTCTCCTCCTCTTCGACCAAAGCAGGTCTGTCCTCCCTGTCCAGGAGGTGGTCCTCTCTGATCCTCCTGCAGGAGGTGGTCCTCTCTGATCCTCCTGCAGGAGGTGCTCCTCTCTGATCCTCCTGCAGGAGGTGGTCCTCTCTGATCCTTCTGCAGGAGGTGCTCCTCTCTGATCCTCCTGCAGGAGGTGGTCCTCTCTGATCCTCCTGCAGGAGGTGCTCCTCTCTGATCCTTCTGCAGGAGGTGGTCCTCTCTGATCCTCCTGCAGGAGGTGGTCCTCTCTGATCCTTCTGCAGGAGGTGGTCCTCTCTGATCCTCCTGCAGGAGGTGGTCCTCTCAGATCCTTCTGCAGGAGGTGCTCCTCTCTGATCCTCCTGCAGGAGGTGGTCCTCTCAGATCCTTCTGCAGGAGGTGGTCCTCTCAGATCCTCCTGCAGGAGGTGCTCCTCTCTGATCCTCCTGCAGGAGGTGGTCCTCTCTGATCCTCCTGCAGGAGGTGGTCCTCTCAGATCCTCCTGCAGGAGGTGGTCCTCTCAGATCCTCCTGCAGGAGGTGCTCCTCTCTGATCCTCCTGCAGGAGGTGGTCCTCTCAGATCCTTCTGCAGGAGGTGCTCCTCTCAGATCCTTCTGCAGGAGGTGGTCCTCTCAGATCCTTCTGCAGGAGGTGCTCCTCTCTGATCCTTCTGCAGGAGGTGGTCCTCTCAGATCCTTCTGCAGGAGGTGGTCCTCTCAGATCCTCCTGCAGGAGGTGCTCCTCTCTGATCCTTCTGCAGGAGGTGGTCCTCTCTGATCCTCCTGCAGGAGGTGGTCCTCTCTGATCCTTCTGCAGGAGGTGGTCCTCTCTGATCCTTCTGTAAACACAACATGACAGGGTTAAAATATATAAATAAATGATTATTATGAGTAAAAATAGTAAAGATTAAATCCTTCAGTTGTTGCTGAAACTGAACTGTTTTTAACCTGAACATTGTCAGAGAAGAAGCTTGTCTCACATTATCAGGAAGACTTCCAGATTTTAGCATACATCTGAAACACTGGCTCCTCATGTCTAGTCCTGACTCTGGGACCAGCAGGAGACTGGTCCATGTTCTCCTGCAGTCAGTGAGACATAGATCTGAGTGTCGTCTGCATAGTTATGATAGGACACTTTGTTTCTGCGTATTAACTGACCTAACGGCAGCATGTAGAGATTGAACAGAAGAGGTCCCAGGATCGACCCCTGTGGGACTCCACAGGTCAGGGCCATATGATCTGAGACACAGTTTCCAATCTCCACAAAGTACTTACTGTCTTCAAGGTAAGACCTAAACCAACTTAGGGCGGTGCCAGCGACTCCAACCCAGTCCTCTAGTCTCTGTAAGAGGATCTCATGGTCGACGGTGTCAAAGGCAGCACTCAGATCTAACAAGATTAAGATTGAGACTTTGCCTGCGTCAGTGTTCAGCCGGATATCGTTTGTAACCTTAACGAGAGCAGTCTCAGTGCTGTGGTGGGGTCTAAAGCCGGACTGAAACATATCAAATGAGTTGTTGATTATAAGAAATCTAGTAAGCTGTAGGTAGACAACTTTCTCAAGGACTTTCCCCATAAATGGCAGATTTGAGAGGATCCAGACTGATCTTTTTTTAGAAGGGGCCTGATTACTTTCCTGACTCCCAGACCCTTGTAGTTCTCTGAGCTTCACACAAGGGCCTGGGTCTCCTTCAAAGCGGAGGATTTTCAGAATGTACTAAAATCCTTGTATGTGATTAGATAAACCACTCTGTTATCTAGAATGACATGTTCCTTCAACCACTCACATCGAATTGTAAACACCCTGAATGATATTTTGGCCAAAATCTTTATGCCATCAACTTAAGCTATCATGATTTTGTTTTGTTTGTCTTGCTGACCATTTATTACCTACAAATCGCTTGGAAAAAAAGTGTGCGGGAAACCACCCAACCTGGCAACCCTAATGTGTAGTGTTGTGACAAGAGACATGAGTGTTGTGACACAGTACTTAAACCAAACTAAACACAAACATTTTTCTCTTAAAACACACATATAACAACATGGAACCATCAACATCTCGCCTCAAATCGCATTAAAAGTGACATCCGTTTGATTTGGCTCAGAGTCGCACAAAAAGGCGGTGCAAACCCAACGTAACACCGGCAATCTTGATTGGATGATTATTTTTTGATCTCCTGAAGGAGTTTGCAATGCGCTCGATCCCAGACCCTTGTGTTCAGCCAAACGCCTCTGGTGGAGCATGGCGGAACTACAAGGGTCTGGCGAGAGTCAGGCTACCTGCTGACTGCAGTATTCAGGGCCCATAAATAGTTCACCCGTATTTTCATTTATTCAAACAGCTGCAGAGTCCATTGGTAGTTTGTGTGTTTTTTGACATGTGTTTCACTAACAGAAATGATCCCAAAGAGCAACATCGACCACGTTTACATTTGAAATATTCACCCCCTTAGTAACTAACAGGTCTAGAGTGTGCCCTCTGCTGTGGGTGGGGCCACTCACATGTTTGGGGAGACTAAAGGATTCAAGTATAGAACTCAGCTCTTTTGCATTTCTGTTATTATTATTATCCACATGAATATTAAATTCACCTGTAACTAAAACATCAAAGTCTGAGCACACAACGACAGCAGACATCAGTGGGAGTCGCTGGAGAAAGTCCTGTGGTGGGCTCAAACCCACGACCTTCAGGCTCAAACACCAATGCTCTACCAACTGCGTCCTGGGACAGTTCCACAAAAGTAGAAACGAAACTGTTTCTGGTTCAATGGATTTTAATACATTGTTTTGTTTCAAAGTTTGAACTGTTTTTTTTTTTTCTTCAGCCGGAGAGACTTCCTTTGCCTAAATCCCAAAATGGCAGCAGCGACATTCCCTCAAAACGCTCCACTCCTCCTCCCAAACCCCCTCCTCCCAAATCCCTGTCTCCCGAGACCCTGCCTCCCAAAACCCCACCTCCTGAAACTCCGCCTCCCGAGACCCCGCCCTCTGAAACTCCGCCCCCTGAGACCCGAGATCTCAGCATGGCCACTATCAGCAGCATCAGCGTCAGCATCCGCCACCCCAGCCCTGGTCCTACACACAAACACACACATCACCCCAGCCCTGGTCCTACACACAAACACACACATCACCCCAGCCCTGGTCCTACACACAAACACACACATCACCCCAGCCCTGGTCCTACACACAAACACACACATCACCCCAGCCCTGGTCCTACACACAAACACACACATCACCCCAGCCCTGGTCCTACACACAAACACACACATCACCCCAGCCCTGGTCCTACACACAAACACACACATCACCCCAGCCCTGGTCCTACACACAAACACACACATCACCCCAGCCCTGGTCCTACACACAAACACACACATCACCCCAGCCCTGGTCCTACAGACACACACACACACACACATCACCCCAGCCCTGGTCCTACAGACACACACACACACACACATCACCCCAGCCCTGGTCCTACAGACACACACACACACACACATCACCCCAGCCCTGGTCCTACACACAAACACACACATCACCCCAGCCCTGGTCCTACAGACACACACACACATCACCCCAGCCCTGGTCCTACAGACACACACACACACACACATCACCCCAGCCCTGGTCCTACAGACACACACACACATCACCCCAGCCCTGGTCCTACAGACACACACACACACACACATCACCCCAGCCCTGGTCCTACAGACACACACACACATCACCCCAGCCCTGGTCCTACAGACACACACACACATCACCCCAGCCCTGGTCCTACAGACACACACACACATCACCCCAGCCCTGGTCCTACAGACACACACACACACACACATCACCCCAGCCCTGGTCCTACAGACACACACACACACACACATCACCCCAGCCCTGGTCCTACAGACACATACACACACACACATCACCCCAGCCCTGGTCCTACACACAAACACACACATCACCCCAGCCCTGGTCCTACAGACACACACACACATCACCCCAGCCCTGGTCCTACAGACACACACACACATCACCCCAGCCCTGGTCCTACAGACACACACACACATCACCCCAGCCCTGGTCCTACAGACACACACACACATCACCCCAGCCCTGGTCCTACAGACACACACACACATCACCCCAGCCTTGGAGGAGCTGGTCTTCCTCTAGGTGTGGAGGAGGAGGAGGAGAAGAAGGAGGAAAAGAAGGAGAAGGAGGAGCAGGGGGAGGTCAGAGGTCACATGCTGCTGCAAGGATCTGAGAACAACAGAACAAAACTGAAGGTCAGTGAAGGAGCGGCTCTGTCATCTCAGACCTTAGATGTATTTAAATATGTTTAAATAAGTTCTTAGTTAAATATGTTTAAATATGTTTGAATATCCATCCATCCATTTTCTACCCCTTAATCCATTTCTGGGTCGGGGGGGGTGGCCAGAGATGCCACCTAGTACACATGGCACCAGCCCCTCACTGATCCACAGGAAGATGGCTGCTCTGGCATAGCCTTGATCTTTCAGCGGGGGCTTTGGGCAAAGTGGGGTTAAGTAATAATAATAATAATGCATTGGTTTTATATAGCGCTTTTCTGGACACTCAAAGACGCTTCACATGTGTCATTATTCATTCACTCCATACACGGTGGTGATAAACTACTGCTGTAGCCACAGCTGCCCTGGGGCAGACTGACAGAAGTGAGGCAACCAGTCTGTGCCATCGGCCCCTCCCACCACCAACCATTCATACACACACCAGACTCATTCTAGGCAATGGGGGTGAAGTGTCTTGCCTAAGGACACAACGGCAGTTTGGCACTTTACAGCCGCAGCCGCCCCACTGTGGCTGCTGTTCCCAGAGGTTAAGTGTCTTGCCAAGGACACAACGACAGTAGTCAGAGGGAGTCGATGGTGAAAGTCTTGAGCGGGGCTTGAACCCACGACCTTCTGGCTCAAAGGCCAAAGCTCTACCAACTGAGCTACTGCCGCAAGTGTCTTGCCCAAGGACACAACGACAGCAGTCATCAGTGGGAGTCAGTGGAGAAGGTCTCATGGTGGGCTCGAACCCACGACCTTCAGGCTCAAAGGCTAATGCTCTTAAATTTGTTTCAATATGTATAGTTTAAAGACCTTATGACGGGTTTTTAAAAAAAAAAGTGGATATCAAAATTGCATGACAATGTCAATTTGAAAGAGATTCCGGCAAAAAAAATCCTATATTTTATAAAAAGAACGTCTTTTTCATGAATTTAAGTTGTCTATGCTCTAACCTGTGTGTGACGTCACAGCGGGTAACGCCCATGCATTGAAAACCATGGATCTATGCCACAGGACTGCCTTTTCTCTCTTCTCTCCACTGATGCCCAACACAATACTGCCCTCTACAGGTGACAATTGCTCACTACACATAAATTGCCGTTTTGAGTGTGAAAAGGTGTCCGAGGTGGGATTTGAACCCAAGTATCTGGATTGACAGTCCATCGACACAACCACTGGACTATCTCAGTGACAGCGAAATGTTACATTCTAGTATTTATGTCAGACTCGCTGTACACGGCCTTGTCATCTTGAATATCCGCAAAAAAAGAACGAATACCAAATTGTAAACAACTTACAGCGTTGAAACGTACCCACTCTGACGTCACCAAGGGCTGTCAAGTTTTTTTGTTTCTAAGGGCGTTGCTATGGGGTTATTTCGATTTGGGGCGAGCTGGGGTGGCCATTCTCATTGCCCCCCATCTCAGCCGCCACGTGTTGGAGTTCTCCTCGGTGAATGAGAGGGTCGCGTCCCTCCGCCTCCGGGTGGGGGACAAGTCTCTCACTGTTGTTGTGCCTACGGGCCTTACAGCAGTGCAGAGTACCCGTGTTCAGTTGTTGGACTTCTGTGCTAGTCAGTTTGTCCATCACCAACACCGTGTTCCAGCACAAGGAACACCCTAGGCCGGAGGTGGATGATCGACTTTGTTGTCGTATCATCTGACTAATGCTCTTAGTCAGATGATACGACAACAAAGAGGAGAGCTTCTCCCAGGTCCTAGGGGAGGAGGAGAGCTACTCCCAGGTCCCAGAGGAGGAGGAGAGCTTCTCCCAGCTACTCCCAGGTCCTAGGGGAGGAGGAGAGCTACTCCCAGGTCCTAGGGGAGGAGGAGAGCTACTCCCAGAGGAGGAGGAGAGCTTCTCCCAGGTCCTAGAGGAGGAGGAGAGCTACTCCCAGGTCCTAGGGGAGGAGGAGAGCTACTCCCAGGTCCTAGGGTAGGAGGAGAGCTACTCCGAGCTACTACTACTGAGTGGACAATGTTCTCCACCTCTATCGCCAATGCGGCAGCTCGTAGCTGTGGTCGCAGGTCTCTGGTGCTGGTTCTGGCGGCAGCGCCTGTGGACTATGAAGCGCCTGTGGACTGTGAATCGCCTGTGGACTTTGAAGCGCCTGTGGACTATGTGGGGCCTGTGGACCATGAAGCGCCTGTGGACTTTGAAGCGCCTGTGGACTATGAAGCGCCTGTGGACTATGAAGCGGCTGTGGACTATGAAGCGGCTGTGCTACCTTTGGCCTTCTACACAAACTTAATCAAAATAATGAGTAGATAAACTCTGTCAGCTCTTGTTTGCTCAGATCCCTGCTCTGCTGTTCACACGGCACGTGGCTGAGTGGTTAGCACTCTCGCCTCTCAGCAAGAAGGTCCTGGGTTCGAATCCCGATCGGACCAGGGCCTTTCTGAGTGGAGTTTGCATGTTCTCTCCGTGTCTGCGTAGGTTTCCTCCGGGTACTCCGGTTTCCCCTACCACTAAAAATATGTACAATAGGTCTAGCATGCGCCTCCTGTTCTGGCCCCGCTCGCATCTCTGTGTGGAGTGAGAGACAAGTGCCCAAAAATAACAATTGTAAACCGCTTTGTGACTCTGTCTGTGAAAGGCGGTATATAAATAAACATTACTTACTACTTACTTACTTAAACACAGCTGTTGTTTGCTCAGATCCCTGCTCTCAGGCCGCTCCCGCTTCCTCTGGTTCAGGCCAAACCTCTGCACAAGAAGAAACAAGGCACCAATGCGGACAAGAGGCCTATGGTTCCTGCTGTGACTGCTGTGAGTGAGAGCAGAGACCCTCCTTCGTGATGTTACATTAGTTTGTGTTGGACGTAAAAGTCCTTTGATCAAAGAATCAAAACAATACATTTCTTTATTTGTTCTGAAACTCATAGGGACGGACTCTGTCTGCGAGAGAGAGACGCAGGCTGAGGCAGCAAGAGTCCGGTACCAGCTTTACTGCAGAGTCCGGTACCAGCTTTACTACAGAGTCCGGTACCAGCTTTACTACAGAGTCAGGTACCATCTTTACTACAGTCAGGTACCATCTTTACTGCAGAGTCAGGTACCACCTTTACTACAGAGTCAGGTACCACCTTTACTACAGAGTCAGGTACCACCTTTACTACAGAGTCAGGTACCACCTTTACTACAGAGTCAGGTACCACCTTTACTACAGAGTCAGGTACCACCTTTACTACAGTCAGGTACCACCTTTACTGCAGAGTCAGGTACCATCTTTACTACAGTCAGGCACCATCTTTACTACAGTCAGGTACCATCTTTACTACAGAGTCAGGTACCACCTTTACTACAGTCAGGTACCACCTTTACTACAGTCAGGTACCACCTTTACTACAGTCAGGTACCACCTTTACTACAGAGTCAGGTACCACCTTTACTACAGTCAGGTACCACCTTTACTGCAGTCAGGTACCACCTTTACTACAGTCAGGTACCACCTTTACTACAGAGTCAGGTACCACCTTTACTACAGAGTCAGGTACCACCTTTACTACAGTCAGGTACCACCTTTACTACAGTCAGGTACCACCTTTACTACAGAGTCAGGTACCACCTTTACTACAGAGTCAGGTACCACCTTTACTACAGTCAGGTACCACCTTTACTACAGTCAGGTACCACCTTTACTACAGAGTCAGGTACCATCTTTACTACAGTCAGGTACCACCTTTACTACAGTCAGGTACCACCTTTACTACAGTCAGGTACCAGACAAAGTTAACACATTTTAAACCATTCCTCTGAACATTCTCAGGTATAAATCCAGTCAGAAGGTTGTCATGCCCCGGGACCTCCCCCAGACCACAGACTGAGGCAGTCTACCCCAGACCACAGACTGAGGCGGTCTGTCCCAGACTACAGACTGAAGGGGTCTCGGACGAGGAAGAGTGGAGTTCGGGTTCTGAGGTTCCTGCAGGAGAGCAGCGGTCAGTGAGTCTCATAGACTGTAAATATTACCGGACGTGACTTATTTGACCCCACCCCTCCTGCAGTCTTTTTCAAAATAGCTGTAGGAAAATGTGAAAAAACCAGACTTGGACCAAGAGCCACTTTTGGACCAAGAGCCACTTTTGGACCAAGAGCCACTTTTGGACCATCCTCTAAAGACGTTTTCTAGAGGAAAAAAATCAATCAATCATTTTAAAAACCCGACTTGACCACACTGAAGTGTGGCATTAGAAAAAAGGTACTATTTTGTGGATAATTCTGTTTCCTGGAGTCAGATTACAGACATGTGTCATGTGCTGCTTTTCCACAGTAACAGTACGGTTCGGTGCGGCAAGGCACGGCCGAGTTCAGGTGCTTTTCCATCAAAAATAGTACTTCCTAGTATCTCCTCAGCGTTGTCAGACCACATCATTTACGTCATGATGTACATACATCTTCTTACCCCCTGTAGTACTGACCATTACCTCCAGGGGGCTCTTCTTACCCCCTGTAGTACTGACCATTACCTCCAGGGGGCTCTTCTTACCCCCTGTAGTACTGACCATTACCTCCAGGGGGCTCCTCTTACCCCCTGTAGTACTGACTATTACCTCCAGGGGGCTCCTCTTACCCCCTGTAGTACTGACCATTACCTCCAGGGGGCTCCTCTTACCCCCTGTAGTACTGACCATTACCTCCAGGGGGCTCTTCTTACCCCCTGTAGTACTGACTATTACCTCCAGGGGGCTCCTCTTACCCCCTGTAGTACTGACTATTACCTCCAGGGGGCTCCTCTTACCCCCTGTAGGGGCTCCTCTTCAGCACAGTGTGAGTGGTTGTTGAAAATGCTTTTGGCAGTGTTAAAGGAACCTGTACGGTGTTTCCCAAACAATAAGCCGTGGATCAACCCTGACATCAAAGCTCTGCTTAAGGACAAAAAGCGGGCTTTTAAGTCAGGGGATAAGGAAGCCCTTAAATCTGCACAAAGGAAGTTGAGGTTGAATATACGCGCAGCTAAAAACATCTACAGGAGGAAGATGGAGGAGCAACTGGCTCGGCAGGATGTGCTGGGGGTGTGGAGAGGCCTCAAATCCATGTCAGGCTTCAAAACACCCCCCAGTCAGTCCACAGGAGACCAGCTGTGGGCAAACGAGCTAAACACATTCTTCGGTCGGAGTTGAGGACGCCATCATCTCCCTCTTCCACCGCTCCCTGTCCCACCTGGAGAAACCCGGCTCCACTGTGAGGATCCTCTTCTTTGATTTCTCCAGTGCCTTCAACACCATCCAGCCGAGGCTTCTCAGGGACAAGATGGAGACAGCCGGTGTGGACTACTGAAGAAGATGACATGTCTGGGATCGCGTCTTTCATTCAGACAGAAGACATGTTTTATTGTCGATGGTAGAGACAGCACGAACAACACGAACAACAGAATGCAAGTGTATTATACAGAGCGGAGGCATGGAGACCTCCAATCAGCAGCTGCCACGGTGCCATGTAGCTTGGCCTTCAGATAGACAAAACAAGGGAAAAGTACTGGCTTCTGCACATTGATAGAATGATGAGTTTAACTTTAATAAAAGTTGCTTAAAAGTGTTATGAAATCTCACACTACGACCTGTCCCAGTGGATCCTGGACTACCTCACAGACAGACCCCAGTTTGTGAGAACCAGGGACTTTGTGTCTGAGGTCCTGACCTGCAGTGTGGGGGCCCCCCAGGGGACAGTCCTCGCACCGTTCCTCTTCACCCTCTACACTGCGGACTTCAGACACAACACGGACGGTTGTGTTCTACAGAAGTTCTCTGACGACTCTGCCATCATCGGACTCAGCTCCGAGGACGATGACACAGAGTACAGAGGAGTTATACAGGACTTTGTGGACTGGTGTCAGCGGAACCACTTCCTCATCAACGTGAGGAAGACCAAGGAGATGAACCACCTCCTCATCAACGTGAGGAAGACCAAGGAGATGAACCACCTCCTCATCAACGTGAGGAAGACCAAGGAGATGGTGGTGGATTTCCGCAGACGTCACTCTGCCGCTCCAGCTCCAGTGAACATCCAGGGAAAGGACATTGAGAGAGTGGACTCTTACAAGTACCTGGGTGTTCATCTGAACCACAAACTGGACTGGACTCATAACACAGACGCCCTCTTCAAGAAGGGCCAGAGCCGCCTCTACCTACTGAGGAGGCTTAGGTCTTTTGGAGTGCAGGGGCCACTCCTGAAGACCTTCTATGACTCTGTGGTGGAGCCTCTTGTACGGTGTGGTCTGCTGGAACAGCAGTATCACAGAGAGGGACAGGAAGAAGCTGGAACATCAGGAAGTCCAGCTCAGTCCTGGGCTGTTCCCTGGACACAGTGCAGCAGGTGGGGGACAGGAGGGTCCTGGACAAACTAATATCTATGCTGGACCATGACTGTCGCCCCCTGCAGGACACTCTCTCTGCTCTGGAGAGCAGCTTCAGTGACAGACTAATTCACTTTTAGATTTTAATAAGGGAAACTTGAGCCAGGAATTACCCAAATACAGACAGTTTATCAAATGCCCGACCAGAGAGGAGAACACTCTGGATCACTGCTACACCACCGTACGCGGAGCTTTTCGCGCTGTTCCCAAGCCAGCCCTCGGCTTCTCAGATCACTCCATGATACATCTGGTTCCTGCTTACAGACAGAGACTAAAGCTCTCGAAACCTGCAGTGAGGAGCTCCAAAGTGTGGTCTGATGAAGCTGTGGAAGAGCTGCATGCATGGAATCTACAGACTCTGAGACACTGCCCCAGTGAGCTTACTCCTGTGTTCATTGACATTTTTGACTGACATTGCAGTCCTGCCATGTCCCGGCCTGCTTCAAATCCTCCATCATTGTCCCCGTCCCGTTGAGTCCTGTGAGCCCAGGATCACAGGACTCAACGACTACAGACCTGTAGCACCTGAAGTCATTTGAACGCCTGGTTCTCTCCCATCTCAAGTCCCTCACCTCCCCCCTCCTGGACCCCCTGCAGTTCGCCTACAGAGCCAACAGATCTGTAGACGACGCCATTAACCTGGCCCTCCACCACATCCTACAGCACCTGGACTCCCCGGGGACCTACGCCAGGGTCCTGTTCGTGGACTTCAGCTCTGCCTTCAACACAATCCTGCCATCCCTGCTCCAGGACAAGCTCTCCCAGCTCAACGTGCCCGATTCCACCTGCAGGTGGATCACTGACTTCCTGACGGACAGGAAGCAGCGAGTGCGTCTGGGGAAGAATGTCTCGGACTCTGGGATTATAAATACAGGAGCCCCACAGGGCTGTGTTCTTTCTCCCCTGCTCTTCTCCCTGTACACCAACCACTGCACCTCCATCACCTCCTCCATCCCCTCCTCCATCACCTCCTCCATCACCTCCTCCGTCACCGTGT
The DNA here is from genome assembly GCA_964034765.1 of Knipowitschia caucasica. NCBI lineage: Eukaryota > Metazoa > Chordata > Actinopteri > Gobiiformes > Gobiidae > Knipowitschia > Knipowitschia caucasica. The sequence continues at coordinate 46,750,088 of OZ035828.1, read as the reverse complement.
GGTTCGCTGGAGCCACAGTCAGGGACAAACAGAGACTACAGTGCATTGTGCGCTCTGCAGAGGAAGTGATCGGCCGCAGCCTTCCATCGCTGCAGGACCTGTACGTCGCCCGAGCTCGAGGCCGGGCTGGTCGTATCACAGCCGACCCCTCTCACCTGCACATGGACTATTCCAACCACTCCCCTCTCACCTGCACATGGACTATTCCAACCACTCCCCTCTCACCTGCACATGGACTATTCCAACCACTCCCCTCTCACCTGCACATGGACTATTCCAACCACTCCCCTCTCACCTGCACATGGACTATTCCAACCACTCCCCTCTCACCTGCACATGGACTATTCCAACCACTCCCCTCTCACCTGCACATGGACTATTCCAACCACTCCCCTCTCACCTGCACATGGACTATTCCAACCACTCCCCTCAGGCAGGAGGCTGCGGTCCATCAGGACTAGACCCTCCCGCCACAAGAACAGTTTCTTCCCCTCTGCTGTTGGACTCTTGAACACTTCTTAACCTGTCCCCCCGCCCTTTATAAAGTCACTTTATATATATTTGTGCACCGTGATTACTCTTATGGACATACGGGACTTGGCTTGTGAGCCAGTGTTGCCTGCTCTGAGGTGTGAGGGCTTCGACGAGTGCCCAACTCGAGGAGAGCGGCGTGCGGACCGCGACAGAGACGGGGAACAGGGCGATGAGGCCGGGCGCCTCCCCCGTGTTCACCACCGTACGGAGCCGGGTGTCTCTCGCCGACGGAGGAAGCGCAAACACCGGGGAAAGCGAGGCAGGCTTCTCGTGCGGAGTCGCGCCCCCCAGGGTCCCACTGCCACCTATCTACCTTGCAAACGTTCAGTCTCTCCCGAACAAGTCGGATGATCTCCTGAGCCGAATCCAGTACCAGCGCGAGGCTCGGGACTGCGCAGTGTACTGCCTCAGCGAGACTTGGCTGCATCCGAATATCCCGGACTCAGCTGTTCAGCCGCCGGGATTCGCCATTTTCCGCTCGGACAGAGAGAAGGAGAGCACGGGGAAATCGAAAGGCGGAGGTGTGTGTTTTTTAATTAACCAGCGCTGGTGCACTGACAGTTTTATTGTTAACAAAACATGCTCTGCTAACCTGGAGTGTCTGGTTTTGAGATGCCGCCCGTTCTATCTTCCCCGAGAATTCTCAGTGATTTTCCTATGTGCTGTATATATTCATCCTCGGGCTGACTGTACAGCTGCACTGAATGACTTAAGTGACATTTTGCATAAAACCCAACCCTAACCCAACCGTAACCCAACCGTAACCCAACCCTAACCCAACCCTAACCCAACCCTAACCCAACCGTAACCCAACCCTAACCCAACCGTAACCCAACCCTAACCCAACCCTAACCCAACCCTAACCGAACCCTAACCCAACCCTAACCGAACCCTAACCCAACCGTAACCCAACCCTAACCCAACCGTAACCCAACCCTAACCCAACCGTAACCCAACCCTAACCCAACCCTAACCCAACCCTAACCCAACCCTAACCCAACCCTAACCCAACCGTAACCCAACCCTAACCGAACCCTAACCCAACCGTAACCCAACCCTAACCCAACCCTAACCGAACCCTAACCCAACCGTAACCCAACCCTAACCCAACCGTAACCCAACCCTAACCCAACCCTAACCCAACCCTAACCCAACCGTAACCCAACCCTAACCCAACCCTAACCCAACCGTAACCCAACCGTAACCCAACCGTAACCCAACCCTAACCCAACCGTAACCCAACCCTAACCCAACCCTAACCCAACCCTAACCCAACCGTAACCCAACCCTAACCCAACCCTAACCCAACCCTAACCCAACCTAACCCAACCCTAACCCAACCCTAACCCAACCCTAACCCAACCCTAACCCAACCCTAACCCAACCCTAACCGAACCGTAACCCAACCCTAACCCAACCCTAACCCAACCCTAACCCAACCGTAACCCAACCGTAACCCAACCGTAACCCAACCGTAACCCAACCCTAACCCAACCGTAACCCAACCCTAACCCAACCCTAACCCAACCCTAACCCAACCGTAACCCAACCGTAACCCAACCGTAACCCAACCCTAACCCAACCCTAACCCAACCGTAACCCAACCCTAACCCAACCGTAACCCAACCCTAACCCAACCCTAACCCAACCCTAACCCAACCCTAACCCAACCGTAACCCAACCCTAACCCAACCCTAACCCAACCGTAACCCAACCGTAACCCAACCGTAACCCAACCCTAACCCAACCCTAACCCAACCCTAACCCAACCCTAACCCAACCGTAACCCAACCGTAACCCAACCCTAACCCAACCCTAACCCAACCGTAACCCAACCCTAACCCAACCGTAACCCAACCCTAACCCAACCCTAACCCAACCCTAACCGAACCCTAACCCAACCGTAACCCAACCCTAACCCAACCCTAACCCAACCGTAACCCAACCGTAACCCAACCCTAACCCAACCCTAACCCAACCCTAACCCAACCGTAACCCAACCGTAACCCAACCGTAACCCAACCGTAACCCAACCGTAACCCAACCCTAACCCAACCCTAACCCAACCCTAACCCAACCGTAACCCAACCCTAACCCAACCCTAACCCAACCGTAACCCAACCCTAACCCAACCCTAACCCAACCCTAACCCAACCGTAACCCAACCCTAACCCAACCGTAACCCAACCGTAACCCAACCGTAACCCAACCCTAACCCAACCGTAACCCAACCCTAACCCAACCGTAACCCAACCGTAACCCAACCGTAACCCAACCGTAACCCAACCCTAACCCAACCGTAACCCAACCCTAACCCAACCGTAACCCAACCGTAACCCAACCGTAACCCAACCCTAACCCAACCCTAACCCAACCCTAACCCAACCCTAACCCAACCGTAACCCAACCGTAACCCAACCGTAACCCAACCCTAACCCAACCGTAACCCAACCCTAACCCAACCCTAACCCAACCCTAACCCAACCCTAACCCAACCGTAACCCAACCGTAACCCAACCGTAACCCAACCGTAACCCAACCCTAACCCAACCGTAACCCAACCGTAACCCAACCCTAACCCAACCCTAACCCAACCGTAACCCAACCCTAACCCAACCCTAACCCAACCGTAACCCAACCGTAACCCAACCCTAACCCAACCCTAACCCAACCCTAACCCAACCCTAACCCAACCCTAACCCAACCCTAACCCAACCGTAACCCAACCGTAACCCAACCCTAACCCAACCCTAACCCAACCGTAACCCAACCCTAACCCAACCGTAACCCAACCCTAACCCAACCCTAACCCAACCCTAACCGAACCCTAACCCAACCGTAACCCAACCCTAACCCAACCCTAACCCAACCGTAACCCAACCGTAACCCAACCCTAACCCAACCCTAACCCAACCGTAACCCAACCGTAACCCAACCGTAACCCAACCGTAACCCAACCCTAACCCAACCCTAACCCAACCGTAACCCAACCGTAACCCAACCGTAACCCAACCGTAACCCAACCCTAACCCAACCCTAACCCAACCCTAACCCAACCGTAACCCAACCCTAACCCAACCGTAACCCAACCCTAACCCAACCCTAACCCAACCCTAACCGAACCCTAACCCAACCGTAACCCAACCGTAACCCAACCCTAACCCAACCGTAACCCAACCCTAACCCAACCCTAACCCAACCCTAACCCAACCCTAACCCAACCGTAACCCAACCCTAACCCAACCCTAACCCAACCGTAACCCAACCGTAACCCAACCGTAACCCAACCCTAACCCAACCGTAACCCAACCCTAACCCAACCCTAACCCAACCCTAACCCAACCGTAACCCAACCGTAACCCAACCCTAACCCAACCGTAACCCAACCCTAACCCAACCCTAACCCAACCCTAACCCAACCCTAACCCAACCCTAACCCAACCCTAACCCAACCCTAACCCAACCCTAACCCAACCCTAACCACAGTCGTGAGAGGCGCAGGTTTGCTGAGGCAGTACCAACCCACGCTACACCGGGACCCATCTTTAATAACGCCATCTAATGCTGCCTTTCTGTGATTGGTCAGAAAACCTGAGTCCAGTGAGATGCAGGACCTGGTGCTGATGATGACGCAGACTCTCAAGATGGCCGCCGGCGATGGAGACGCGTCATGTGACCTGCAGGAGTTCAGACTGAACAGGAAGTACAGGGACACGCTGTTGCTGCACGGGAAGACCCCCGAGAGAGAGCTGTCAATCACCAGCATCAGCCACATGAGTGAGTGAGATAAACTAACCAGACCCAAACTAACCCGACCCAAACTAACCCGGCCAAAACTAACCCGACCCAAACTAACCCGGCCCAAACTAACCTGACCCAAACTAACCCGGCCCAAACTAACCCGGCCCAAACTAACCCGACCCAAACTAACCAGACACAAACTAACCCGACACAAACTAACCCGGCCCAAACTAACCCGACACAAACTAACCCGACCCAAACTAACCCGACACAAACTAACCCGGCCCAAACTAACCAGACACAAACTAACCCGACACAAACTAACCCGGCCCAAACTAACCCGACACAAACTAACCCGACCCAAACTAACCCGACACAAACTAACCCGACCCAAACTAACCCGACACAAACTAACCCGACACAAACTAACCCGACACAAACTAACCCGACACAAACTAACCCGACACAAACTAACCCGACACAAACTAACCCGACCCAAACTAACCCGACACAAACTAACCCGACACAAACTAACCCGACACAAACTAACCCGACACAAACTAACCCGACACAAACTAACCCGACACAAACTAACCCGACACAAACTAACCCGACACAAACTAACCCGACACAAACTAACCCGACACAAACTAACCCGACACAAACTAACCCGACACAAACTAACCCGACACAAACTAACCCGACACAAACTAACCCGACACAAACTAACCCGACACAAACTAACCCGACACAAACTAACCCGACCCAAACTAACCCGACCCAAACTAACCCGGCCCAAACTAACCTGACCCAAACTAACCCGACCCAAACTAACCCGACCCAAACTAACCCGACCCAAACTAACCCGGCCCAAACTAACCCGACCCAAACTAACCCGACACAAACTAACCCGACACAAACTAACCCGACCCAAACTAACCCGACCCAAACTAACCTGACCCAAACTAACCCGGCCAAAACTAACCCGACCCAAACTAACCCGGCCAAAACTAACCCGACCCAAACTAACCCGGCCCAAACTAACCCGACCCAAACTAACCAGACACAAACTAACCCGACACAAACTAACCCGGCCCAAACTAACCCGACCCAAACTAACCCAACCCAAACTAACCCGACACAAACTAACCCGACCCAAACTAACCCGACCCAAACTAACCAGATCCAAACTAACCCGACCCAAACTAACCTGACCCAAACTAACCCGACACAAACTAACCCGACACAAACTAACCCGACACAAACTAACCCGACACAAACTAACCCGACCCAAACTAACCCGACACAAACTAACCCGACACAAACTAACCCGACCCAAACTAACCCGACACAAACTAACCCGACACAAACTAACCCGACACAAACTAACCCGACACAAACTAACCCGACACAAACTAACCCGACACAAACTAACCCGACACAAACTAACCCGACCCAAACTAACCCGACACAAACTAACCCGACACAAACTAACCCGACACAAACTAACCCGACACAAACTAACCCGACACAAACTAACCCGACCCAAACTAACCCACCCAAACTAACCCGGCCCAAACTAACCTGACCCAAACTAACCCGACCCAAACTAACCCGACCCAAACTAACCCGACCCAAACTAACCCGGCCCAAACTAACCCGACCCAAACTAACCCGACACAAACTAACCCGACACAAACTAACCCGACCCAAACTAACCCGACCCAAACTAACCTGACCCAAACTAACCCGGCCAAAACTAACCCGACCCAAACTAACCCGGCCAAAACTAACCCGACCCAAACTAACCCGGCCCAAACTAACCCGACCCAAACTAACCAGACACAAACTAACCCGACACAAACTAACCCGGCCCAAACTAACCCGACCCAAACTAACCCAACCCAAACTAACCCGACACAAACTAACCCGACCCAAACTAACCCGACCCAAACTAACCAGATCCAAACTAACCGGACCCAAACTAACCTGACCCAAACTAACCCGACACAAACTAACCCGACACAAACTAACCCGACCCAAACTAACCCGACCCAAACTAACCCGACACAAACTAACCCGACACAAACTAACCCGACACAAACTAACCCGACACAAACTAACCCGACCCAAACTAACCCGACCCAAACTAACCCGACCCAAACTAACCCGACACAAACTAACCCGACCCAAACTAACCCGACACAAACTAACCCGACACAAACTAACCCGACACAAACTAACCCGACCCAAACTAACCCGACACAAACTAACCCGACACAAACTAACCCGACACAAACTAACCCGACACAAACTAACCCGACCCAAACTAACCCGACCCAAACTAACCCGACCCAAACTAACCCGACCCAAACTAACCCGACACAAACTAACCCGACCCAAACTAACCCGACCCAAACTAACCCGACCCAAACTAACCCGACACAAACTAACCCGACACAAACTAACCCGACACAAACTAACCCGACACAAACTAACCCGACACAAACTAACCCGACCCAAACTAACCCGACCCAAACTAACCCGACCCAAACTAACCCGATCCAAACTAACCCGACCCAAACTAACCCGACACAAACTAACTCAGCCCAAACTAACCTGACCCAAACTAACTCAGCCCAAACTAACCTGATCCAAACTAACTCAGCCCAAACTAACCTGACCCAAACTAACCCAAACCAAACTAGCCCAACCCAAACCAAAGTAACCCAAACTAAACTGCCTGAATGGGAAAAGCCGACTCTGTCTGATCTTGGTGTATATCCAGATATTATTATAGACCCATGGTAACACCATAACAGATATTATTATAGACCCATGGTAACACCATAACAGATATTATTATAGACCCATGGTAAGACCATAACAGATATTATTATAGACCCATGGTAACACCATAACAGATATTATTATAGACCCATGGTAACACCATAACAGATATTATTATAGACCCATGGTAACACCATAACAGATATTATTATAGACCCATGGTAAGACCATAACAGATATTATTATAGACCCATGGTAACACCATAACAGATATTATTATAGACCCATGGTAACACCATAACAAATATTATTATAGACCCATGGGTGTGTGAATGGTTTGACAGATGTGATGTCACATGTGTGATGTCACATGTGTGATGTCACATGTGTGATGTCACGTGTGTGATGTCACATGTGTGATGTCACATGTGTGATGTCACATGTGTGATGTCACATGTGTGATGTCACGTGTGTGATGTCACATGTGTGATGTCACATGTGTGATGTCACGTGTGTGATGTCACGTGTGTGATGTCACATGTGTGATGTCACATGTGTGATGTCACATGTGTGATGTCACGTGTGTGATGTCACGTGTGTGATGTCACATGTGTGATGTCACGTGTGTGATGTCACGTGTGTGATGTCACATGTGTGATCCTCAGGTTCTGTCAGACTGAGGAGGACCATGGAGCAGCTGAGGACTGATGCTCTGCAGGGTCTGGGAGTCTCACTGCTGCAGCGAGTGCTGGAGGTCATGGAGGAGGAGGACGAGGACCTACGAGAGGTCAGGAGCAGAGGAGCAGAGGAGCAGAGGGGTCAGGAGCAGAGGGGTCAGGAGCAGAGGAGCAGAGGGGTCAGGAGCAGAGGAGCAGAGGAGCAGAGGAGCAGAGGGGTCAGGAGCAGAGGGGTCAGGAGCAGAGGGGTCAGGAGCAGAGGAGCAGAGGGGTCAGGAGCAGAGGAGCAGAGGAGCAGAGGGGTCAGGAGCAGAGGAGCAGAGGGGTCAGGAGCAGAGGAGCAGAGGAGCAGAGGGGTCAGGAGCAGAGGAGCAGAGGAGCAGAGGGGTCAGGGGCAGAGGAGCAGAGGAGCAGAGGGGTCAGGAGCAGAGGAGCAGAGGAGCAGAGGAGGAGAGGGGGTCAGGAGCAGAGGAGCAGAGGAGCAGAGGGGTCAGGGGCAGAGGAGCAGAGGAGCAGAGGAGCAGAGGGGTCAGGAGCAGAGGAGCAGAGGAGCAGAGGAGCAGAGGAGGAGAGGGGTCAGGAGCAGAGGAGCAGAGGGGTCAGGGGCAGAGGGGTCAGGAGCAGAGGAGCAGAGGAGCAGAGGGGTCAGGAGCAGAGGAGCAGAGGGGTCAGGAGCAGAGGGGTCAGGAGCAGAGGAGCAGAGGGGTCAGGAGCAGAGGAGCAGAGGAGCAGAGGGGTCAGGAGCAGAGGGGTCAGGAGCAGAGGGGTCAGGAGCAGAGGAGCAGAGGGGTCAGGAGCAGAGGAGCAGAGGAGCAGAGGGGTCAGGAGCAGAGGGGTCAGGAGCAGAGGAGCAGAGGGGTCAGGAGCAGAGGAGCAGAGGGGTCAGGAGCAGAGGAGCAGAGGAGCAGAGGGGTCAGGAGCAGAGGAGCAGAGGAGGAGAGGGGTCAGGAGCAGAGGAGCAGAGGAGCAGAGGGGTCAGGGGCAGAGGAGCAGAGGGGTCAGGAGCAGAGGAGCAGAGGAGGAGAGGGGTCAGGAGCAGAGGGGTCAGGGGCAGAGGAGCAGAGGAGCAGAGGAGGAGAGGGGTCAGGAGCAGAGGAGCAGAGGGGTCAGGAGCAGAGGAGCAGAGGGGTCAGGGGCAGAGGAGCAGAGGGGTCAGGGGCAGAGGAGCAGAGGGGTCAGGAGGAGAGGGGTCAGGAGCAGAGGAGCAGAGGAGCAGAGGGGTCAGGGGCAGAGGAGCAGAGGAGCAGAGGGGTCAGGAGCAGAGGAGCAGAGGAGGAGAGGAGTCAGGAGCAGAGGAGCAGAGGAGCAGAGGGGTCAGGGGCAGAGGAGCAGAGGAGCAGAGGGGTCAGGAGCAGAGGAGCAGAGGAGCAGAGGAGGAGAGGGGTCAGGAGCAGAGGAGCAGAGGGGTCAGGGGCAGAGGAGCAGAGGAGGAGAGGGGTCAGGAGCAGAGGAGCAGAGGGGTCAGGAGCAGAGGAGCAGAGGGGTCAGGGGCAGAGGAGCAGAGGGGTCAGGGGCAGAGGAGCAGAGGGGTCAGGAGGAGAGGGGTCAGGAGCAGAGGAGCAGAGGAGCAGAGGGGTCAGGGGCAGAGGAGCAGAGGGGTCAGGAGCAGAGGAGCAGAGGAGGAGAGGGGTCAGGAGCAGAGGAGCAGAGGGGTCAGGGGCAGAGGAGCAGAGGAGCAGAGGGGTCAGGAGCAGAGGAGGAGAGGGGTCAGGAGCAGAGGAGCAGAGGGGTCAGGGGCAGAGGAGCAGAGGAGCAGAGGAGGAGAGGGGTCAGGAGCAGAGGAGCAGAGGGGTCAGGAGCAGAGGAGCAGAGGGGTCAGGAGCAGAGGAGCAGAGGAGCAGAGGGGTCAGGAGCAGAGGGGTCAGGAGCCAGAGGAGCAGAGGGGTCAGGAGCAGAGGGGTCAGGAGCAGAGGGGTCAGGAGCAGAGGGGTCAGGAGCAGAGGGGTCAGGAGCAGAGGGGTTAGGAGGAGCGGGGTCAGGAGCAGAGGAGCAGAGGAGCAGAGGGGTCAGGAGGAGAGGGGTCAGGAGCAGAGGGGTCAGGAGCAGAGGAGCAGAGGAGCAGAGGAGCAGAGGGGTCAGGAGCAGAGGAGCAGAGGGGTCAGGAGCAGAGGAGTCAGGGGCAGAGGGGTCAGGGGCAGAGGGGTCAGGAGCAGAGGGGTTAGGAGGAGAGGGGTCAGGAGCAGAGGGGTCAGGAGCAGAGGGGTCAGGGGCAGAGGAGCAGAGGAGCAGAGGAGGAGAGGGGTCAGGAGCAGAGGAGCAGAGGGGTCAGGAGCAGAGGGGTCAGGAGCAGAGGAGCAGAGGGGTCAGGAGCAGAGGAGCAGAGGAGCAGAGGGGTCAGGAGCAGAGGAGCAGAGGAGCAGAGGGGTCAGGGGCAGAGGAGCAGAGGGGAGGGTCAGGAGCAGAGGAGCAGAGGAGGAGAGGGGTCAGGAGCAGAGGAGCAGAGGGGTCAGGGGCAGAGGAGCAGAGGAGCAGAGGGGTCAGGAGCAGAGGAGCAGAGGAGCAGAGGAGGAGAGGGGTCAGGAGCAGAGGAGCAGAGGGGTCAGGGGCAGAGGAGCAGAGGAGCAGAGGAGGAGAGGGGTCAGGAGCAGAGGAGCAGAGGGGTCAGGAGCAGAGGAGCAGAGGGGTCAGGGGCAGAGGAGCAGAGGGGTCAGGGGCAGAGGAGCAGAGGGGTCAGGAGCAGAGGAGCAGAGGGGTCAGGAGCAGAGGAGCAGAGGAGCAGAGGGGTCAGGGGCAGAGGAGCAGAGGAGCAGAGGGGTCAGGGGCAGAGGAGCAGAGGGGTCAGGAGGAGAGGGGTCAGGAGCAGAGGAGCAGAGGGGTCAGGGGCAGAGGAGCAGAGGGGTCAGGAGCAGAGGAGCAGAGGAGGAGAGGGGTCAGGAGCAGAGGAGCAGAGGGGTCAGGGGCAGAGGAGCAGAGGAGCAGAGGGGTCAGGAGCAGAGGAGCAGAGGAGGAGAGGGGTCAGGAGCAGAGGAGCAGAGGAGCAGAGGGGTCAGGGGCAGAGGAGCAGAGGAGGAGAGGGGTCAGGAGCAGAGGAGCAGAGGGGTCAGGAGCAGAGGAGCAGAGGGGTCAGGGGCAGAGGAGCAGAGGGGGCAGAGGAGCAGAGGGGTCAGGAGGAGAGGGGTCAGGAGCAGAGGAGCAGAGGAGCAGAGGGGTCAGGGGCAGAGGAGCAGAGGGGTCAGGAGCAGAGGAGCAGAGGAGGAGAGGGGTCAGGAGCAGAGGAGCAGAGGAGCAGAGGGGTCAGGGGCAGAGGAGCAGAGGAGCAGAGGAGGAGAGGGGTCAGGAGCAGAGGAGCAGAGGGGTCAGGGGCAGAGGAGCAGAGGAGGAGAGGGGTCAGGAGCAGAGGAGCAGAGGGGTCAGGGGCAGAGGAGCAGAGGAGGAGAGGGGTCAGGAGCAGAGGAGCAGAGGGGTCAGGGGCAGAGGAGCAGAGGGGTCAGGGGCAGAGGAGCAGAGGGGTCAGGAGGAGAGGGGTCAGGAGCAGAGGAGCAGAGGAGCAGAGGGGTCAGGGGCAGAGGAGCAGAGGAGCAGAGGAGCAGAGGAGGAGAGGGGTCAGGAGCAGAGGAGCAGAGGAGCAGAGGGGTCAGGGGCAGAGGAGCAGAGGAGCAGAGGAGCAGAGGGGGTCAGGAGCAGAGGAGCAGAGGAGGAGAGGGGTCAGGAGCAGAGGAGCAGAGGGGTCAGGGGCAGAGGAGCAGAGGAGCAGAGGAGGAGAGGGGTCAGGAGCAGAGGAGCAGAGGGGTCAGGAGCAGAGGAGCAGAGGAGGAGAGGGGTCAGGAGCAGAGGAGCAGAGGGGTCAGGAGCAGAGGGGTCAGGAGCAGAGGGGTCAGGAGCAGAGGGGTTAGGAGGAGAGGAGCAGAGGAGCAGAGGGGTCAGGAGCAGAGGAGTCAGGGGCAGAGGGGTCAGGAGCAGAGGAGCAGAGGAGCAGAGGAGCAGAGGGGTCAGGAGCAGAGGGGTCAGGAGCAGAGGAGCAGAGGGGTCAGGGGCAGAGGGGTCAGGAGCAGAGGGGTCAGGAGCAGAGGGGTCAGGAGGAGAGGGGTGTGGTCAGGAATGATTAAGTCTAGCGCTGTGATGTCACATGTTGTTTTGCAGCTGCGTCTGCGGGAGCAGATGGGCGACAAGTACCAGCCGTACGCAGTGATGGTTCGACAGCTCAAGTTCTTAGAAGACACGACCCTGAGAATTTAACCTGGAATCTTTCTGTGCCATTGTTAGTGTTAGCACTGTTAGCATTGTTAGCACTGTTAGCATTGTTAACACTGTTAGCATTGTTAGCACTGTTAGCATTGTTAACACTGTTAGCATTGTTAGCACTGTTAGCATTGTTAACACTGTTAGCATTGTTAGCACTGTTAGCATTGTTAGCACTGTTAGCATTGTTAACACTGTTAGCACTGTTAGCACTGTTAGCATTGTTAACACTGTTAGCATTGTTAGCACTGTTAGCATTGTTAACACTGTTAGCATTGTTAGCACTGTTAGCATTGTTAACACTGTTAGCATTGTTAGCACTGTTAGCATTGTTAACACTGTTAGCATTGTTAGCACTGTTAGCATTGTTAGCACTGTTAGCATTGTTAACACTGTTAGCACTGTTAGCACTGTTAGCATTGTTAACACTGTTAGCATTGTTAGCACTGTTAGCATTGTTAACACTGTTAGCATTGTTAGCACTGTTAGCATTGTTAGCACTGTTAGCATTGTTAACACTGTTAGCATTGTTAGCACTGTTAGCATTGTTAGCACTGTTAGCACTGTTAGCATTGTTAACACTGTTAGCATTGTTAGCACTGTTAGCATTGTTAGCACTGTTAGCATTGTTAACACTGTTAGCATTGTTAGCACTGTTAGCATTGTTAACACTGTTAGCATTGTTAACACTGTTAGCATTGTTAGCACTGTTAGCATTGTTAGCACTGTTAGCACTGTTAGCATTGTTAGCACTGTTAGCATTGTTAGCACTGTTAGCATTGTTAGCACTGTTAGCATTGTTAGCACTGTTAGCATTGTTAGCACTGTTAGCATCGTTAGCACTGTTAGCACTGTTAGCACTGTTAGCATTGTTAGCACTGTTAGCATTGTTAGCACTGTTAGCATTGTTAGCACTGTTAGCATTGTTAGCACTGTTAGCATTGTTAGCACTGTTAGCATCGTTAGCACTGTTAGCATTGTTAGCACTGTTAGCATTGTCATGTAGTATTATGTAAATAATTGTATATTTTTATAACATTTGTTCCTTCTCTGATCTATGCAAACTGTGAGAGTTCAGTTTCAGCTCTAATGTCATTCATATTTTATTTTTTCTGTAAATTAAAATAGAACATTTAAACTTTGTTTCTACTGGAACTTTATTTAAATGCATGTTCACAAACGAACAACACTGGAACAAATATTTCACAAACTATTTATTTATTGTTTATTTGTTTGGGACAGTACATGTTCATGAACACATCACTCTGGATTCCATCGGTTCTCCCACAGTCGCACTCACAAACACACACTCACCCAGAACTATTGCTCATGTTTTTAGTGATAGGGGAAACCGGAGTACCTGGAGGAAACCTACGCAGACACAGGGAGAACATGCAAACTCCTCTTAGGAAGGTCCTGTTTTGACCAGGATTCAAACCAGAACCTTCTTGCTGAGAAGTAAGAGTGCTAACCACTCAGCCACCGTGCCGTCCAAAAGACTGAAAGGAAACTAAACACCAAATCATCTTTTTTTAACACATCCATCCATTTTCTTCCCCTTAATCCATTTCTGGGTCGGGGGTGGCAGTCAGAGCACCAGCCCCTCATCCTCTGCAGGAGCTGAGTCCACAGGAGCCTTGATCTTTCAGCGGGGGCTTCAGCGGGGGCTTGAGCGGGGGGCTTCAGCGGGGGCTTGAGCGGGGGCTTCAGCGGGGGCTTCAGCGGGGGCTTGAGCGGGGGCTTCAGCGGGGGCTTCAGCGGGGGCTTGAGCGGGGGCTTCAGCGGGGGCTTCAGCGGGGGCTTCAGCGGGGGCTTCAGTGGGGGCTTGAGCGGGGGCTTCAGCGGGGGCTTCAGCGGGGGCTTCAGCGGGGGCTTGAGCGGGGGCTTCAGCGGGGGCTTCAGCGGGGGCTTCAGCGGGGGCTTCAGCGGGGGCTTGAGCGGGGGCTTCAGCGGGGGCTTCAGCGGGGGCTTGAGCGGGGGCTTCAGCGGGGGCTTCAGCGGGGGCTTCAGCGGGGGCTTCAGCGGGGGCTTCAGCGGGGGCTTCAGCGGGGGCTTCAGCGGGGGCTTGAGCGGGGGCTTGAGCGGGGGAATAGTCCATGTGCAGGTGAGAGGGGAGTGGTTGGAATAGTCCATGTGCAGGTGAGAGGGGAGTGGTTGGAATAGTCCATGTGCAGGTGAGAGGGGAGTGGTTGGAATAGTCCATGTGCAGGGTGAGAGGGGAGTGGTTGGAATAGTCCATGTGCAGGTGAGAGGGGAGTGGTTGGAATAGTCCATGTGCAGGGTGAGAGGGGAGTGGTTGGAATAGTCCATGTGCAGGTGAGAGGGGAGTGGTTGGAATAGTCCATGTGCAGGTGAGAGGGGTCGGCTGTGATACGACCAGCCCGGCCTCGAGCTCGGGCGACGTACAGGTCCTGCAGCGATGGAAGGCTGCGGCCGATCACTTCCTCTGCAGAGACCACAATGCACTGTAGTCTCTGTTTGTCCCTGACTGTGGCTCCAGCGAACCACACGGTGACGGAGGAGGTGATGGAGGAGGTGATGGAGGAGGGGATGGAGGAGGTGATGGAGGAGGTGATGGAGGAGGTGAAGGAGGAGGTGATGGAGGAGGTGATGGAGGAGGTGATGGAGGAGGTGATGGAGGAGGTGATGCAGGAGGTGATGGAGGAGGTGATGGAGGTGATGGAGGAGGTGATGGAGGAGGTGATGGAGGTGATGAGGAGGTGATGGAGGAGATGAGGGAGGAGGTGATGGAGGAGGTGATGGTGGAGGTGATGGAGGAGATGATGGAGGAGGTGATGGAGGAGGTGAAGGAGGAGGTGATGGAGGAGGTGATGGAGGAGGTGATGCAGGAGGTGATGGAGGAGGTGATGGAGGAGGTGATGGAGGTGATGAGGAGGTGATGGAGGAGGTGATGGAGGTGATGAGGAGGTGATGGAGGAGATGAGGGAGGAGGTGATGGAGGAGGTGATGGTGGAGGTGATGGAGGAGGTGATGGAGGAGGTGATGGAGGAGGTGATGGAGGAGGTGAGGAGGTGATGGAGGAGGTGATGGAGGAGGTGATGGAGGAGGTGATGAGGAGGTGATGGAGGAGGTGCTGGAGGAGGTGCTGGAGGAGGTGATGGAGGAGGTGAGGATGGACTCGATGATGGCCGTGTAGAACTGCAGCTTGGCTTTCCTGAGCTGCCGCAGGAAGTACATCCTCTGCTGGGCCTTCTTGATGAGGAGCTGATGGTCGGCTCCCACTTGAGGTCCTGGGTGATGGTGGTGCCCAGGAAACGGAAGGACTCCACAGAGGTGATGGGGGAGTCCATCACGGAGGGTGGGGGCGGGGGGACAGTGCTCTTCCTGAAGTCCACAATCATCTCCACTGTCTTCTGGGCGTTCAGCTCCAGGTTGTTACCACTGCACCAGGACACCAGCCGGTCCACCTCCCTCCTGTAGGAGACACCAGGACACCAGCCGGTCCACCTCCCTCCTGTAGGAGACACCAGGACACCAGCCGGTCCACCTCCCTCCTGTAGGAGACACCAGGACACCAGCCGGTCCACCTCCCTCCTGTAGGAGACACCAGGACACCAGCCGGTCCACCTCCCTCCTGTAGGAGACACCAGGACACCAGCCGGTCCACCTCCCTCCTGTAGGAGACACCAGGACACCAGCCGGTCCACCTCCCTCCTGTAGGAGACACCAGGACACCAGCCGGTCCACCTCCTCCTGTAGGAGACACCAGGACACCAGCCGGTCCACCTCCCTCCTGTAGGCGGACTCATCGTTGTTGGAGATGAGTCCAATGAGGGTGGTGTCGTCCGCGAACTTGATCAGCTTCACAGAGTCGTGGCTGGAGGTGCAGTGGTTGGAGGTGCAGTGGGAGGAGGTGGGAGGAGGTGCAGTGGTTGGTGTACAGGGAGAAGAGCAGGGGAGAAAGAACACAGCCCTGTGGGGCTCCTGTATTTATAATCCTAGAGTCCGAGACATTCTTCCCCAGACGCACTCGCTGCTTCCTGTCCGTCAGGAAGTCAGTGATCCACCTGCAGGTGGAATCGGGCACGTTGAGCTGGGAGAGCTTGTCCTGGAGCAGGGATGGCAGGATTGTGTTGAAGGCAGAGCTGAAGTCCACGAACAGGACCCTGGCGTAGGTCCCCGGGGAGTCCAGGTGCTGTAGGATGTGGTGGAGGGCCAGGTTAATGGCGTCGTCTACAGATCTGTTGGCTCTGTAGGCGAACTGCAGGGGGTCCAGGAGGGGGGAGGTGAGGGACTTGAGATGGGAGAGAACCAGGCGTTCAAATGACTTCATGACGACAGACGTAAGTGCTACAGGTCTGTAGTGAGTCCTGTGATCCTGGGCTTCTTCGGGACGGGGACAATGATGGAGGATTTGAAGCAGGACATGGCAGGACTGCAGAGAGGTGTTGAAAATGTCAGTGAACACAGGAGTAAGCTCACTGGGGCAGTGTCTCAGAGTGGCCGGAGACACGTGGTCCGGGCCAGGAGCTTTGCGGGGGTGCAGCCTCAGGAAGAGTTGTTTAATCTCTTTAGCGGCTATTGTTAGGCTGGGGGCAGGGCTGATGGGTGGGTCGTTAGAGTAGTGGGGGGTGGGGGAGGTGTCAGGGGCAGCATCAAAGCGACTGAAAAATAAGTTCAGATCGTCAGCTAGCTTGTGGTCGTCAGAACAGGGGGGGGCTTTGGGTTTGTAGTTGGTGATCTCCCGTAGGCCCCTCCAGACAGAAGCAGTATCGTTGTTACCAAACTGCTCCTGTAGTCGTTCTCTGTGCCGGGACTTGGCTGCTTTCAGTTCTTTCCTGAACTGATATTTAGCTGCTTTGTAGCCGCTGCGGTCCCCCTCCCTGAAAGCAGACTCCTTTGCTTTCCTGAGCTGCCGGAGTTTAGCAGTTGTTGTATATTTTAAATCTACACTATTCAGATGTGACAATATTTGACCATTTGGACATCATAGCCAAAAAGACCTCTGTGCACTCAGGAAAAACCCCAAGGACACAAGATAGTACGGGAATCATAAAGAGGACCAGCTTTCAAAACAAGACAAATTATTAACTCCAGAAATAAACATTCTTGTCTCTCTGGCGAGATCAAAGTTCAAACCACCATCTGGCTAATCTCTTAAGGCAGACTGGGGATTCACCAACGGCGTTCTGACGCCTCCCAGTGGACACGGGACGCCAGCACACCCGAAATGAACATTCGGGAGACGCCCACAAGTGACGTCATCAGACGTCCAGATAAAAACGGTTGGCTTGAGTTCTGGGGGAGGTCAGCACAGGGCAAGAAGAGAGGGACATGGATTAGCTTTTAAGAGCACTCTTTGTTGGAATTTCTGTATCTGATTGTAAAGATAAATTAAATACAGATGTTAAACTTGGAGAATCTTTGTCTGATTTCTGTACCAAATATTGAACACGTCAGTCAAAGGGAATTATTGACTACATTTGGAGACCCCCGACGTGATGGTGCAGGAGCAAGACAGAGATGAGCTCAGATAGATAGACTGGGTCTGTTGGGTCTTGGGGCTCTCTACTGCAAAACACAGGTAAGCAGATACCATTTCTAAAGTCTGCACATTGTTTTAAATAGAAGACAGAGAGATCTCGGCCCAGCATGACTGCTGCGTGGACAAGACCGCCGTGACGGGCGATTCTATCGGACGCGATAGAACAATAGTCAGGTTTTTCGACGTTTTTAACCTTGAGGGATGTTGGTCTCTCTCTAAAAAAGAATATACAGGATGAGAGGTCCACAGGGTTTAGAAGTGCAAAAGAGGCACACCTTCGTGCAGAGAGGCACAAGTGAATTAGTGAAAAAATAGGAATAGAATTAGAGAAATAGGGACAGATTTAGGGTCAGAAGTTATAGGATAATAAAACCTCCATATCCCCCGGGGGGCGGGAAAAAGGGTACATTTAAACAGAGAAAAAAAGCCAAGTATTTAAAATGTGGATTCTGATAATAATGATCTGATTAATGAGGAAAAAGAGAGCCTCTTGGCTGTAGTATACGAGTTTCATGTGAAGAAATGACAAAAGATCAGTCTGGGAGTTTTTCTCTTGTATTGTGATGTAATGTTTCGATAGTTACAGAGAATCAGAAAAAAAAAAAGATTCTGCTGGAACTCTCGATACATTAATCATGTAAGCAAATAGTAATGTTTTCCATTACTGACGTATTTAAATAAATGTAAAGTGTCGTTTGACGTGAGAAAAACTTTTACCACTGATTAAATCCTTGTCACGATAAAAACGAGGAAAATGTAGCTAACAGGAGGAAGTATTTCAGACGTCCATGTTTTCCTTTGTTCGGGAGGCCCCTCCCCTCCCTCTTTCTGTCTCTCTCTCTCTCTCTGTCTCTCTCTCTCGAAGACAGAACTATTACCAAATATATTTTTTGTAGAGAATTACATTTATACACACGATAATGTTACTGACATGGAGTCATAGGATCACAGAACTTTGAGTTAGATTATAAAGAGGTGTGGTGCGTAAGGAGCGGAGTCGGTGTGTCAAACAGCGGTGACAAACGTACACGTTTTAATGCCATAAAACAGCCAGTGTAACAGAACTCCTCACACAACCAAAAACATTTTTCTTCCTGGGAAAAACTGTGCAACCCTTTTTCCTGTGCCCCCGGAAACCCCACCAGAGTAACCACAGTTCCATGGGTGAATTATGTAAACCACCACACAAGCCCCCCCAGAATTCAACCATAGTCAAAATCCCCACTCCGGAATGGAATGATGGCCCGACCACTCCGAGTACAAGTGGCAGGGGCTGAGGGGAGGGAAGCGGGGGACGCAGCCGGCACCGTCCCGGTCGAAGGAACTCCCGACTGACCAGGGGAACAAAGTACTGGGGGGCGTCCGCGGCGCGGGGCCTGGGCCAACACCAACGGTCTGGAAATGTCCACATGAGCAGGCTTGATCCTATCAACGGAAATAGTTTCAGGCCTACCCCCAATGTCCACGACCAGGCTCTTGTCCCCATGCTGCAAAACCTTAAACGGGCCGTCGTAAGGGGGACGCAGCGGTCCACGGTGGGCGTCGTGGCGGACGAAAACAAACGACGCAGAGCGGAGGCCAGCGGGCATCCGGGACTCAGGGGAGCAGTGCTGCGACGTAGGAACAGGCGCAAACCCCGTGGCCACCTCCCGCAGGGAGGACCGCTGTTCGGTAGCAGACCAAGGTCTCGTAGCATCCGGTATAAAATCCCCAGGCACCCGCAAAGCCTGGCCGTAAACAAGCTCGGCGGACGAGGACTGCAGATCCTCCTTGGGGGCGGTCCTAAGGCCAAGCATGACCCAGGGCAGTTTGTCAACCCAGTTGCCGTCTGTCAGGCTGGCCCGAAGGGCAGCCTTCATAGAGCGGTGGAAACGTTCACACAGTCCGTTAGCCTGGGGGTGGTATGCGGTGGTGCGGTGCAACTTGACACCCAAACCCCCCGCCACAGCGTTCCAGACCTCCGAGGTAAACTGCGCACCCCGGTCAGAGGATAGATCAGAGGGCGTACCGAAACGTGAAACCCACGTGCCAATGAACGCCCGAGCCACATCGGCAGCCGTGATAGAGGCGAGGGGAACAGCCTCAGGCCAGCGCGTCGTCCTGTCTACCATCGTGAGGAGGTAAGTGAAACCACGTGAAGGGGGAAGCGGCCCCACCAGGTCGATGTTAACGTGGTCAAACCTCCTCTCCGGAACAACAAAAGGTTCTAACGGGGCCTTGGTATGGCGGTGCACCTTAGCACGCTGACAGGCCACACAAGAATCAACCCAGGCCCGCACATCCCTCTTGAGTCCTCTCCAGACGAACTTTTGCGATACAAGCCTAACAGATGCCTTTCTGCCAGGATGGGACAGGCCGTGTATAGTCTCAAAAACAGACCGCTGCCAGCTGGCGGGGACCAGAGGCCTGGGCTGGCCGGTAGAGGGGTCACACCACAACCTGACCCCAGAAGCGCCGACCGCGACCTTTCCCAGCTGCAGTCCAGTGTCCGAGTCCTTGAGGGACTGAAGGGTGCGGTCTGCGGCCTGGTCCGCACCCATACGCGCGTAGTCTAGTCCGAGCTGGACCGCACCAACGACCGCCCTGGAAAGACAATCCGCAACCACATTGGATTTGCCGGCAATGTGTCGTATGTCCGTGGTATACTCCGAGATGAACGCCAGCTGGCGCTGCTGGCGGGCGGACCACGGCTCGGCCACCTTAGACATGGAGAATGTAAGGGGCTTGTGGTCAACAAAAACCGTAAACTCACGGCCCTCCAGGACGAAGCGGAAGTGGCGGATTGCCAACCAAACAGCGAGCAGCTCTCTGTCAAAGGTGCTGTATTTACGCTCCCTGGGGACTAGCTGGCGGCTGAAAAAGGCGAGCGGTTGCCAGGTACCCTCGACCCACTGCTCGAACACGGCACCCACGGCATAGTCGGACGCGTCAGTAGTGAGGGCAACCGGGGCCCCAGGTGACGGGTGGACCAACATAGTGGCCTGGCACAACGCAACTTTTGTGTCCTCGAAGGCCTGGTCCGCCTCCGCGGTCCAGACAACGTCCTGGTTGGGGGTCGTACCCTTAAGGGCCTCGTAGAGCGGGCGCATTACGTGAGCCGCTTGTCGAATGAACCGATGGTAGAAGGTAACCATACCGAGGAACTCACGGAGCCCCCGGGCCGAGCGTGGGCGTGGAAAAGTGGAAACGGCGTCCACCTTCGAAGGGAGGGGGGCAGCCCCCTCACTGGTGATGAGATGCCCGAGGAACTTTATGGACGGCACCCCAAAAACACACTTAGCCGGGTTAATGATCAGCCCGTGCTGGTCGAGCCGTGTAAAAAGAACTCGGAGATGTGTCAGGTGCTCCTCCTCCGAGGAGCTGGCGACGAGGACATCGTCCAAGTAGACGAAGATGAAAGGCATGTCCCTGAGTGCCGAGTCCATTAGCCGCTGGAACGACTGGGCTGCGTTCTTCAGGCCAAAAGGCATCCTGAGGAACTCGAACAGCCCGAAAGGAGTCACCACTGCCGTCTTCGGTATGTCCGCCGGGTGCACCGGGACTTGGTGGTAACCCCGCACCAGATCCACTTTAGAGAACACGGACTTCCCCGCCAAATGTACGGAAAAGTCCTGAATGTGGGGCACCGGGTAACGATCGGGCGTGGTCGCATCATTAAGACGGCGGTAGTCACCACACGGACGCCACCCACCGTCTGGCTTCGGAACCATGTGGAGTGGTGAAGCCCACGGGCTGTCAGAACGGCGAATGACGCCAAGTCGTTCCATGTTGGCGAATTCAGCCTTGGCAGTCGTCAACCTCTCCGGATTGAGCCGCCGGGCCCTGGCGTGGATAGGAGGGCCTCTGGTTTCGATGTGGTGTTCGACTCCGTGTTTAGCCGTAGCAGCCGAGAAAGTGGGCCGCGTCAGGTCAGGGAACTCCACGAGGAGCCGCAGGTACTTGTCACCTTCAGCGAGCGAGCTGGAGAGACCATTGTATGTCCCCTCATCACAGACACACGCGAATGAGGAGAAGGTCAAAGCGTCCACCAGGCGGCCATTTTTGACATCCACGAGTAACCCCTGGGCGCACAGAAAATCTGCCCCGAGGAGGGGAAACGAGACATCGGCCGTGACAAAGTCCCATGTAAACCGCTGGCCCCCGAAACATACGTCCACAGACTTTGTGCCATATGTCCGGATAGGGGTGTCATTGGCGGACGTTAAGGGCGGGCCATGCAACCCCCCAGCAGCATCGTCCACTGTAGCCGGCAGAACGCTCCTCTGGGCGCCAGTGTCACAGAGGAACCTGCGCCCGGACAGGGTGTCCACAACAAACAGCAGCCGGCCCTTCGCGCCTGCGCTCACGGCCACTACTGAGCGCAGGCCTTGGCGTTTCCCGTCGCGTTGAAACTGCATGGGGAGCGGCACCTCTTAGCTTTGGCCCCGAAACGTGCATGGAAGTAGCACAACCCAGGGCTGGCCGGGCCGTCAGTCACAATGCGCCCCCTAACAGGCAGAGCGGCCGCAGCAGGGGGGTGTAGCTGCGTGTCGGGGCCAACACGTCAGGGACGAAACGATGGGTGGCCAGGAAGAACCGGTCCGCCTCCTCCGCCAGAGCACGTGGCTCCGTAATGGCTGTATTCGCGAGAGCCGTCTGCACGTGAGGTGGCATGTGTCGCAGAAACAGTTCCACAAAGAGGAAATTTGGCTCTTCACTGCCCAGCAGGTTTAACATCACCTCCATGTGTTCTGAGGGCCTGCTATCCCCCAGGCCCTGCATAGAAAGGAGGCGTCGGGCCCGTTCGGATCGTGACAGTTCAAAAATCTTCAGCAGATATGCCTTAATCCCCGCATACTTCCCGTGGGCTGGAGGAGAAGTAATGAAACTCACTGCCCTGGTCGCCGTGGAGCTCCCGAGCGCCGAGACGACATGGTAATAGCGCGTGTCATCGTCAGTAATTCCACGGAGGGCGAACTGAGCCTCCGCCTGAGCAAACCACGTTGCGGCGGACGTCTCCCAAAACTCAGGCAGCTTGAGAGCGGCGGACTGCGCCATACTGCTTTGCTCTGTATCTTGATCAGTCCCAGAAACTTCTGCGGGACTGACGTCGGGGTCACCAATGTGGTGCGTAAGGAGCGGAGTCGGAGGCGGTGTGTCAAACAGCGGTGACAAACGTACACGTTTTAATGCCATAAAACAGCCAGTGTAACAGAACTCCTCACACAACCAAAAACATTTTTCTTCCTGGGAAAAACTGTGCAACCCTTTTTCCTGTCCCCCCGGAACCCCACCAGAGGAACCACAGTTCCATGGGTGAATTATGTAAACCACCACAGAGGCATTATTTTATTTTTATCTCCAAGGCGTCTGGACAAGTTTTTTGCCTACATTTTGGTGATATAAAAGTTAGAATGATCTTAGAGAGCATTATACTTTTGGAAAAGTAGGGCTTAGGATAGCAGTTGAATGCAGAATCCGGTTTTCAGAATCTAATGTTTAAAATGTTAATATTAATTATTCCATAGGTTTATTTTGATTTGTAATTAATCATTGGTTTTGTATGGTAATTAACACACTTGTTTGTGCTTCTTGTTTGTCTGTTTTTTTTCCCGAGAAAACTTCTGTCTGTTTCATTTGGCCAAAATCGTCTCTGCCACAAACCACAATCGAGCGCCATCAACACGGACCATCAGCGTCTCCCCCTCTCCCGGCGGGTCGCAGGGGGCAGCATCGGCTGCAGCAGCTAACAGGAACTCTCGAAGAAGACTCCTCCTGCCTCCATTTCTAACAGCATGGCAAAGAAAAGACCGCAGACTTTTTCACAAACTGAGTGTTGTCCCATCTACGGAACAGAAGGTGGCGGTAATGCGGAAAAATAGGCCGCCAACCGCCGGAAAAAACAAGAAGAAGGACACACACTGGTGTGCGTCAAAAATAAGACAAAGAAGACATGAAAGAAAGAGACATTGCAAGGAGAAGAAAGTGATTGAAAAGAAGAAGAAAGACATTATGAGAAAAAGTTATCGGAAGAAGAAAGAAAGTGATTGAAAGAAGAAGAAAAATGGCTTTGAGACAAAGACATTGGACACTTTGAGACAAAGACATTGAAAGACGCCATGAGTAAAAGAAAGAGACATTAACGGACGTTTGAGGAAGACGTGGCTGGGCAAATGAAACAGACAGAAGGTAATATACAGACAGGCAACAAACGCACCAAGACATTAAGGACATTTAAGTCATATTTACACATTTAGGTCATTCGTTCGAAACACTACATTTAGCTGCATGAATGATTACAAGACAATTGTCAAAATTATTAGACTCTTACTTTAGCATGAGACACAAGGAGATTAGAACAGCAGTATATTTGTGCATGATTTAGATGAGCTTTATTATTAAAACTATTATTGTTATTTAAAGTTATAGACGCGGAGAAGTTTAGAATTATAGATTTTGACTGCATGATCTTGGTAATACGGATATTTAACGCAGTGTATTTCAACCTCTGAACCGTGGCTCGTTAATTATTTAAGAACAATCACATGCACAGTTGAAACTGGTGCTAGAAAGAGAACTGCAGCTTTTAATGGACGCTGCATTTAGTACAAAATGGTTTGTTCAGACAAAAAAAAAGGTCTGAAAAATAATATAGAGTATTTCTAAATTTTGGCTAAAGGTGATATTAGACCATTTTTGATGGCACACTAACGCACCACGGTCCATTGGTTGAAAACACGGATGTAGGGACATTTTATGAAATCTTTTATGACATGTTTCTCTTCCAAATAGCTAAATTAGAAACAATTAGGACAATTATGTCTTTGATACAACTGTTGGCAGTTTATCTGAGACATGATTGGTGCAAGTACACACACATAAAACAATGGTCTTTTCTCCACATGAACGTGAAACAAAGGTAAAGTATTAAAGTTTGAGACTAATTTACATTTTTAATGAATCCGACCTGGCTTCACTAAAAAAAAAAAAAAAATAAGAGGGAAAAACATTTATTGTACGTGCACGACTTTTAAAGTAACAAGAGCTCATTAAAAATATAGGGGACACAGTCTGTGAGAAGCCCGAGTAAAGACCACGTGGTTTAAACATTAAAGTTGGAAATGGATCCTTTTAGGAAAAATCTCTCAAAGCTCTGCATGTTCTGCAGGCTCTGAAAGTTGCAACAATAGAAATAGCTCATGAGACAATTGTAATTGGACATGGAAAAATATAACAAAGTTAAAATTACAGGCCTCCTGTGTTGTCTATGTGTTTGTGTATGTTATATGTTTGTGTATGTTATATGTTTGTGTATGTTATATGTTTGTGTATGTTATATGTTTGTGTATGTTATATGTTTGTGTGTGTTATATGTTTGTGTATGTTATATGTTTGTGTGTGTTATATGTTTGTGTATGTTATATGTTTGTGTATGTTATATGTTTGTGTATGTTATATGTTTGTGTATGTTATATGTTTGTGTATGTTATATGTTTGTGTATGTTATATGTTTGTGTGTGTTATATGTTTGTGTATGTTATATGTTTGTGTATGTTATATGTTTGTGTATGTTATATGTTTGTGTATGTTATATGTTTGTGTATGTTATATGTTTGTGTATGTTATATGTTTGTGTGTGTTATATGTTTGTGTATGTTATATGTTTGTGTATGTTATATGTTTGTGTATGTTATATGTTTGTGTATGTTATATGTTTGTGTATGTTATATGTTTGTGTATGTTATATGTTTGTGTATGTTATATGTTTGTGTATGTTATATGTTTGTGCGTCATGTCAAGTACACTACGTTGACCTTAACAAACTCTGGACCAATATACTAACGTGGGGAGTCGGCCTGTGTGAGTGTGTGAGTGTGTTGTGAGTGTGTTGTGAGTGTGTTGTGAGTGTGTTGTGAGTGTGATGTGAGTGTGTTGTGAGTGTGTTGTGAAATGAGGAGTGAACGAGGAGTGCTGAACGGAGAATGGAATAACAAATGTTTTCTGTAATGTTTTAATGTGATCATGGAATAATTATTTTTTGTCAACAGCATACGGTGTAAGTACTAGAGATTCAAAGATAACAAGCTTTATTGAACAGGTGTAAAAGTGAGAGTACTCTGGGATGAGTACTCTGAGAAAAGTACTCTGAGAAAGTACTCTGAGATGAATACCTTGCTGAAGGTACTGGGAGCCCCTCCCTCTGCTGTTTGTCCTGACAGTGATTCGGTCCAACCGCAGTGAGCGGTCATTGGGCGGAGGACAACTTTGGTTTGTAACTCACATTTAGGGGAGTATAAAATTAGAAACATACATATTGTTAAGTCTGTATTTGGCTACAGCCTCTGCCCTGATGCCACACACCGTCTGTCAATGCAGTTATGTTTTACCCAATTGGATTGATTGACAGGCCGCACCATGCGAAGAGGGGGAAGTGGGCATTTCTTGTGTTCTAATGTTTCTTTTTCAGATGAAAGATAAACTGCACCTGCTTCAGGGATGACAGTAGTATGGATCATAAGGAAAATGAGCCTCTACTTTGGCACCAAAGCCCACAATATGAATTGAGGACGATCCGGGAGGAACAACTGGAGATGAACGGAACAGTAATCTACACACACACAGATGCATGTTTTATACTTGGCCCATGACCAAAGAGAGGGAGTATATAATGTTATTGTCATAGGTGGTCATGGTCCTTAACCTTCTAAATCATTAGAAAGAAGTGTAAAACATATATTTACAAGACCAAGTAAATAATGGAAAGGGCAGCCTAAAAAAGCAAAATGGGAAAATTATTAAGTAATTTTCGGAGTTGCCAAAATAAAATAAAATTCTATATTTGTCCCATAGGGGGTCATTCTAAAATTTAGTGTTGTGCAAATTCAAAAGGAGAAATAATAGCGCTTATAACATCAAACAGATCTACTCTTTAAGATAATAGATCATATAATAATAATAGAATAGACTGAAATAGTCTGGAGCTATAATATCATTGGATTCAAGGAGCTATAGGTTGAAGGGTCGCTAAGAAGAGGTGTCAGAATAAACAATAGTAATAATAGTTAGACTAGTGAATAATCATCCATCCATCCATCCATTTTCTTCCCCTTAATCCATTTCTGGGTCGGGGGGGGTGGCAGTCAGAGCTGCACCCAGTACACAGAGCACCAGCCCCTCACTGATCCTCCTGCAGGTGGTGAGTCCACAGGAGTGAATAATCAAAATAGTTCTATTGTGGAAATAAGTATCAATAAGGTCAAATTGTTCTAATAACTAAAGTAAAAAGGAATCAAATGGAGTCAGATTTTAGATGTTTCTGTTTTCCACATCTGTAGGAACTAGTGCAGATGTGTTTATAGAGAGTAGTATTAAAATGCAGACATAGGGGGGGGGCGCTAGCGAGCGCGATGGAGTAAAGACGCACCTTCCAGAGCTCCTGCTAGTTTAGTAAAATTCCAACTTAAAAGACACGCAAGTTACCTCCCTGCACGATAAATCTCTTTCTAAACGTGTTACCTATTGCTACGGTGCCAGATACTCCACGCACGGTGCATTTATGGCCGCAAATCTACGAAAATACAAGTTCGAGGCCTCCTCCAGCACAAAGCCCAGCGCAGCCTCGGTGAAAAGTTTGAGTGACCCAGCTCCCTCCGCCCCTGCACCCGCTAGCCAAGCAACGAAAGCTCCAAAGGCTAGCTCTAGCATCATGGACCCAGAAACAATCAAAGCGGACATCCTAGCCTCACTACGCCAAGACTTCTCAGCGATTATCAAAGGTGAAATGAGAGAAGCACTCCGTGACAACTTTGAATCACTTAAAACGCAGATTGAAGACGTAAAAACGGAGATTAAGAACAACACCGCAGCTCTCCGGGCGGAGGTAGACCAGGTAAAAGCTAACGTGAGATCAGTAGAAGACCACATGTCCACCATGTCTGACGAGATGATACAAGCTCAGGGTCAAGTGTCTGATCTCCAAGCAGAAGTAAAGAGGCTTAAGGAGAAATGTGAAGACATGGAGGGGCGCATGCGGAGGGGAAATATCAGAGTGTCGGGGGTGAGTGAGGCGCAGGGCTCCAGTACACCAGAGGCGGTCTCCTCTCTCTTGAAAGAAGTATTTCGACTTGACAGAGAGGTGCGTGTGGAGCGCTCTCATCGCATCGGACCTGTGCGTAATGCTGGGGACAGACCACGCGTCATCATTGCCAGGCTCAACAGCGAGGGGGACGCCGAGGACATCCTGAGGAGAGCGCGCAGCGGAGGTGGTCAGCTCCGGTACAGAGGCAGCCCCATCGCCGTCTTCCCCGACTACACAACCAACGTTGTCCAGGCGCGGGCAGCCTTCACTGAAGTCAGAAGGATGCTCCGTGATAAGCCGGGAGTCCGGTACGGAATCCTCTTTCCTGCTAGGCTCCGGGTCACACACAACAACGTGGAGAAGGAATTCGTAGATGCAACTAAAGCCATGGACTATGTCAAGAAAATCATTCTTTTTCCCCGAGAGGACGGCGAACAGAGACTGAACTGACATAAACGAGGAGGTAAAGTTTTGTGAGTACTTCATATAACAAAGTGTCTATTATTTCCAAGTAAAGCAGAGCCTGGTTTTCATTTTTTCTGGCTTATTTTTGTGCACTCACACTGTTAGTTGTGTAGTGGGACTGCTCGCACGGCCTATACCCTGAACTGCTTGTAAGTTCACCTTTGATGGCAATATCAAAATGTAGGACTTCTGCGCTCAGGGACTTATTACAAGTTTACAGATTTTTTGTTCCTGTTTGGATCCCAATGTTCCCCAGGGATCGATTGATAGGTTTCAAATCACAAGAATCCTTTTTGGCAATCAATGTTTATTATTTATTTGCTTTGTTATGCTATGCAAAAAGATCAAAACAGTTTAGAGAAATGCATCTCTTCGTATATACTAAGGTAAAACTCTCCCAACCATACGCTCAAAAAATCAATAATGAACTCTCTCAAGGTCATTAGTTACAACGTTAAAGGACTCAACGGCCAATTAAGAGAAAAAAAATTCTTGGCCAACTCAAAAAAGAGGGTTGTCACATTGCATATCTACAGGAGACACACCTTTCTGATAGTGAGCATGACAAGCTTAAGAGATCATGGGCAGATAAGGTGTTTTATTCTTCCCACTGCTCAGGTAGAAGGAGAGGAGTGGCCATCTTAGTACATAAACAGGTGAATTTTACCCCTCAATATATTCACAAAGACCCTGAGGGTAGATATATCATGGTAAATGGAGAAATTGATGGTGTGCAGGTCTCACTTTTCAATATCTACGCTCCAAATGAGGATGAAGCCAAATTCATACAAAATATCTTTGACATACTGCTTCAAAAGAGTGTCGGTGTCTTATTACCCGCTGGTGATTTTAATTGTACGATTTCGCCCTACATGGACCGTCAGCCCAGTTCCAAAAGCCCTGCTTCTCAAATGAGCAAAGTACTGAAACGTCTCACCACAGAACTGGGCCTGATCGATGTTTGGAGAAATCGGTTTCCAAGGATCAGAGACTTCACCTTCTACTCACATAGGCACTCCTCTTATTCAAGAATAGACATGTTTTTCACTCCAAAAGCTGAAGAACACCGAATCGAGGACATCAACATCTTACCAATTACATTGTCCGATCATGCCCCTCTGGTTTTAAAATGGGATGTGTGTCCAAAAGTGTTTAACACCAAAAGTTAAACACTGGAGATTGAATGCTTCACTCCTTAACGATAAGGAATTTTGTAATTTTATTACTAGTGAATTAGACACTTATTTAGAATTAAATTCCACCCCTGAGATATCACCTCTTATTTTATGGGATTGTGCTAAGGCCTATCTTAGAGGCTGTATAATGTCATTTGCTTGTGCCAAGAAAAAGAAAAATGAGGCTAGGCGGCGAGAGCTAGAGGGTAAGATAACAAACCTAGAGCAAAAACATAAAAGAACTCAAACCCCAATTCTACTCAGTGAACTCAAATCACTGCGGAAGGAACTTGACAGTCTGATTACAGAAAAAATAGAGGGTAACTTGAGATTCACTAAACAAAAGTACTACGAAAATGGAAATAAGGCCAGTAGATTGCTAGCACTGAGACTTAAAAAGCAGCAATCTGCTAATACGGTTCAAAAATTGAAGGATGAACATACAACAATCACTAAACCTGACAAAATTGCAAACTCTTTTGCAGAGTATTACAAATCTCTGTATAAAAATACAGATACTTGCCAAGATGACCACGTACTGTCCGAATTCCTAAAAAACATAAAATTAGGCTATATCCACACGAAGACAAAACGCTTATAATTTCAGAAACTTTTTCTGTAAACACGGAGTTAGCTCAGTAAATGTGTGCGTCCATATGAATGTAGTCAATACGCCTGAAAACGCTGTGAAACTATGCCAGACCTGTTGGTGGCGCTGTGACGCAATGACGGGATCAAGCCCAAACTTCCGTGGGCATGCGCGGAATGTTGTAAACAGACAACATGGCGAGTGGGCGAGCTGGTACTACATTAGTATGGACGGACGATGAGGTTGAACTGTTGCTTCGGGTCGCACTGGATTACAAAACCAACAAGCTACATTGTTGTTGTCATTATTTTCTGAGTGCGGCGCATGCTGCTTTAACAAGAGGCGGGGCGATGACGCGTCTCAGATACATTGGGGAGAGGCAGTAACCACGGAGCGGCATATACGGAGTTTTGAAATCTTTCCACTCTGGGACCTGGTTTCAAAAATGTTCGTTTACACCCCCCCAAAACGCCGGCCTCGTATGGACGATACACTGGATTGATAAAGTATTTTTGCGTTTAGGCCTGAGCTTGACTTCGTGTGGACAGGGCCTTAAAGACACTTACAGAATCCACAGCAAAACAGTTAGATGAACCAATCACAGAACTGGAAATTCAACAAACAATCTCTAACCTGAAGAGTTTTAAGAGTGCTGGTCCTGACGGTTACATCAATGAATTTTATAAAAAATTTAGAGAAAAATTGACCCCATTATTACTCCAAGCTTATCATTATGCCCTGCGGACCGAATCCATGGCGCCTTCCTGGAATGATGCTACCATCGTTGTCATTCATAAAGAGGGCAAAGATCCAACAAATTGCCAGTCATATCGACCAATCTCATTGCTCAACACAGATTTACGTATCCTCACGGCAGTCTTGGCCAAACGGGTTGGTAAAATTATCACAAATATTATAAACCCAGACCAGACGGGGTTCATAACCGGAAGGCACTATGGGGACAACGTTCGTAGACTTCTAAATTTAATTTCTATTTCTAAAACCCAACAAAACGAAGCAATGATTCTCTCTCTCGATGCCCAAAAGGCATTTGATCGGGTGTCCTGGCAATATTTAAATCACACATTACAAACATTTAATTTCGGCCCAAACTTCATTAAATGGATCCAAATTTTATATTCTAACCCTTCAGCCAGTGTAAAGGTCAACGGAACAATATCAAACAGATTCCCACTAGAACGCGGCTGCAGGCAAGGATGCTCATTATCACCCCTGCTGTTTGATCTAAGTATTGAACCTCTAGCACAGCTAATCAGAGATGACGTAAACATCACAGTATTCTTAATAAATGGTGAACATCACAAACTGTCCATATATGCCGATGACGTATTACTATACATCTCAAATCCAACGACAACCATCCCTCATCTAATGAAAATAATCCACTCCTATGGCTACCTCTCTGGGTATAAAGTCAATATTGATAAAACGGTAGCAATAGACATAGTGGGAAACATATCAAAACATTTCAAAGATCAGAGTGGTTTTAAATGGCCAAAGGAAGGTATGAAGTATTTAGGTATTCAAATCCCATTCTCTTTAACAGAATTATACAAGGTAAACTACAGGGTTTTAATTGGGAGGATTAAAAAAGACTTGGAGAGGTGGACGGTCCTGCCTCTTTCTTTCATGGGGCGCATAGAGAGTATACGTATGAACATTTTACCCAGACTATTATACCTCTTCCAAATGCTGCCTATAAATATTCCCAATTCTACATTTGATGAACTGGATAAACTCTTCTCCAAATTTATATGGCAGGGTAAACGCCCTAGAATTAAATTGCAAACATTAAAATTGCCAAAGTCACAAGGTGGAGTTGCACTACCCAATCTCAAGCATTACTTTTGGGCAAATGAGACCCTTGGTTGTTTGGATGCAGGACCTGTCTTACACTCAATGGCTTAATATTGAAAAGAGTTTGTGTAATACGCCTATTAACAATTTGCCTTTCCGTAATGTCTCACTGAAGGAAGTACAAATGTGCGAGTGGACTAAGGCCACATTTAAGATCTGGAATAAAATTAAGCAGTCATATGGTCTTCCAAGAGAAATTTCAGTCCTCTCAGATATCTCCAGCCTCCAGGGATTTGCCCCATGTCTAATCGATGCTAGCTTTAAAATGTGGTCAACTTTTGGTCTTGTTAAGGTGAGCCAGCTGGTGGGCAGCTGGTGGGCAGCTGGTGGGCAGCTGGTGGGCAGCGGTTGCCTGAAATCTTTTGAGCAGCTCAGGAGTCAATTTCAGCTTCCCTCTTCAGATTTCTTTCGATATCTACAGTTAAGGAGTTTTTTGACCAAACACAGAGAATGGAACAAAGTCCTACATCCCTCAGTTATTGAAGAACTTCTACTAAAAATATATCAGGGAAATTGCTCTCCAAAAACATTAAGTCTTTTTTATAAAGCACTCTCAAATTTGAATTTCAATAATACTTCATACATTAAAGCAAGATGGGAGGCTGAGATTTGCACTCAAATGACAGATGAGATGTGGGAAAATATTTGCATTGAATCGCACCTAGTCACAAATTCTGGATTATGGAGAGAATTTAAATGGAAAATAATCACAAGATTTTTTAGGACACCAGAAATCACATCCAAAATGAATCCTTCTAATCCTGACACCTGCTGGCGCAATTGTGGTACTTACCTGGGAACTCACACCCACATATTTTGGACATGCCCAAAGGTGAATTTGTTTTGGAATGATATATTTACCACACTCAATACAATATTTCAGCAACCGCTTATAAAAGAACCACAGCTTGCCATCTTGGGGGCGGTCCCAGATGGCTTTGGAGGAAATAGCAGAAAATATCTTTTGAGAATTTTACTGACTGCTGCACTTAAGTGTATTACTATCAAATGGTTGAGTCCAGAACCACCTACTTATACTATTTGGATTGAGAAAGTAAGAGAGATATATCACATGGAGGAGATCACATACTCTCTAAGATTGCAGAGAGAACTTTTCATGAAGAGATGGAGGCCCGCTGTGGGCTTATTTGTTGCATAGCTTTGGTTGTGTTTTTGTCTTCTTATTTTTGCTTAATTTCCATTGTATATGACTGACATACTTTACATGTGCATTGGTGAATTTCTGCGAAATTTAAATGCTATGCATTTCCATTGCCTATGTTTGTAACATTTATAAAACTCAATAAAAATAAAGTGAAAAAAAAAAAAAAATGCAGACATAGAACGACAGGCGTTAACACAATTTTAAATCTAAAAATAGCTCAAATATAACATTGCTTTTGACGCAGCCTCTGAGCTGCTCCATTGGAGAACAGGTTAAATGTTATTGTTTATTACAAACAGCTGATGTATTTACACATATTAAGTTTGGGACAACTCTTTAAACAGTTATAAGCAGCGGACAGAAGCCAGGAATGTGCTTTTGTTTATTAAATAACTAATTTCATAGCCATATAATCGTAGAGAACGGTTTTAAAATAGTTCTCTTCCTCCCGCTCCCTTTCAGGCAACTTGATTAGATTCATGTCTTTAATATTGGAGAACTACTGTGCTGTTTTTGGAATTGTCTGAGATACAATACATAAAATAGTGATTTGCAGAACAAGAACCGGCCAATGAAAAATCATCTATTGCCAATGCAATTGTTACAATCAGAACTCACAAATTGGGAATATGCTTTGGCTCAAACTACAACCAAGATTTGGAGTCACAATAGAGTATAAAATAGATAGATGCTTTCAAAAATAGAGATTATTTTTAGACAGGGCTAATATCAAGCGGTAAAAGGACCATTTCCTTCATATTATGTCCAAAAGTATTTACTTCAAAGGTAGATGAAGTTCATTACAGTTTATGCACAGGTTTATTAGATACTGTCAAATTCACTTGTTTCAAACATAGGTGAATGTTGACAATGCCAAAAGTTAATGAGATAGATTAATGAGATAGATTAGAAACAACACAGATTCAAAAACATTTAAAAGCATTTTAATGTATTTGGGTAAAGCACAAAAGTAGATATTTAGGTATTTTTTGAGAATTTTAAGAGCTGTCGATTTGTCAGCAACAGATTAGAGAATCAAAATACCGTTGTATAGGGACTAACCCCAGAGAAACCTGCTAAAATAGATTAGCTCCTGTACGGATAATACTAATTTGATTAACGATGTACATTCATCCCAAACGGTCTGAGAGGAGGAAGTGACAGCACTTCCTGGTTCAACAAAATGTATTTGGAAAAATGAGCAAAGCCCCACAAAATGGCCCAAAGCCACTGATAATGAAAGCAAACCACACTATAGATAGATTTATTAGATAAAAACATATGTTTAAGAATAGGGCTCAATAAAAGCAAAATATGCAAACATATTTGTAAATAGATTAGAATAGTTTAAACTATAGTGAATAGTTTCAGTGCATACATTACAGACGAGGTTGATGAAGAATCAGAATGACACAGCAGTGGTCATCAAATAGTATTGAAGGAATGGTAAAAATGTGGTTTGTTGTGTGTTGTATTCTTTCTGTATTAACTCTTCACAGATATCAAGCCTGAACTAAGCACAAGTATTGATGATAAACGACGATGTGGATTGTGACCTAATTTTTAATCAGGTCAAAAGAGGGAAACTGTTGTATATTTTAAATCTACACTATTCAGATGTGACAATATTTGACCATTTGGACATCATAGCCAAAAAGACCTCTGTGCACTCAGGAAAAACCCCAAGGACACAAGATAGTACGGGAATCATAAAGAGGACCAGCTTTCAAAACAAGACAAATTATTAACTCCAGAAATAAACATTCTTGTCTCTCTGGCGAGATCAAAGTTCAAACCACCATCTGGCTAATCTCTTAAGGCAGACTGGGGATTCACCAACGGCGTTCTGACGCCTCCCAGTGGACACGGGACGCCAGCACACCCGAAATGAACATTCGGGAGACGCCCACAAGTGACGTCATCAGACGTCCAGATAAAAACGGTTGGCTTGAGTTCTGGGGGAGGTCAGCACAGGGCAAGAAGAGAGGGACATGGATTAGCTTTTAAGAGCACTCTTTGTTGGAATTTCTGTATCTGATTGTAAAGATAAATTAAATACAGATGTTAAACTTGGAGAATCTTTGTCTGATTTCTGTACCAAATATTGAACACGTCAGTCAAAGGGAATTATTGACTACACAGTGAACCAGGGTTTGTCGTTGTTATAGATGACCCTGGTCCTTGTTGGAATGATGCTATCCTCACAGAAGTGAATGTATGGCGTCACAGTGTCCGTATATTCTTTTTTTTTTTTGAACAAAAGTTTTTTATTGATAATTCAAGCTTTCCAGAATATGACAACATAACACAACATATATGAGGAGAAAAGGAAACGCTTTAGTGCTGCATTCTCTCGAACCGAAACAGAAAACATTTGGCAGACGGTCGTATCCACAGTAGACAGGGTAAAAACAGCCAAGAGTAAAATTCTAGTTAAAGGTATGGCTCTAGTACACACCCTAATTTAAGTCCAAATTCAAAAAGAAAAAAAAAAACAAAACAGCCCTATGTCAAATCAAAGTATGTCACCACTGGATTCCACCTTTTCTCAAACAAAACCATATCCAAATTAAGATGTGCTGTTATTCTTTCCATTGCATAAACTTTAAGTAATCTATCTTTCCATTGAGTGACTGTCGGGGGCAGTGGCTTCAACCAGGACACAGTTATTAATTTCTTAGCCACCAACACCAGTATCTGAATAAATACATCTTGTGTTTGCTTAAATAATCAGGGGGGAGGAAACCAAAGACAAAAGAGAGTGGGCCACCTTCAATATTGGTGTGCAAAAGATGTGTGTGTGGTCCCCCACTCCACCACAGAGCCTCCAACATTGGTTTGTCTTGGACTTATCAAATTTGGAAATCATTAGAGGGGTTTTGAAAAATCTGAGATTTATTTTCCATGCAAATTCCTTCCATGTTGGACTGTGAGTCAATTTGTGCCCGTATTCGCATATTTGCTCCCAGATATCGTCTTCAATCACTAGACTCATTTCTGTTTCCCACTTATTCTTTGTCTCCAGAGACCCCCCTGTCACACCTGTCTGTAGACATTTGTACATGTTTGACACCACTTTTTCACTTTTTTGTTTCTTTTGTAAATTGATCAGATATCCTTCTAAATCAGAAGGAGGTCTCTTTAGGGATAGCCATTCCTTATGCGATGTCAAATAACTCCGTAATTGTAGGAACCTATAGAAATCTTTTGTATTAAGATCAAACTTCTTTTGTAATTGTGAGAATGATAATAAGACTTCGCCCTCAAACAGATCATTTATAAGTAAAATCCCTTTGTTTATCCATTCATTGAATCTAAAATCGAATTTTGCTTAAAGTCCACAATGTCTGTAATCTTCATTGCTCTAGAAATGGACAGCGGAGCTCTGACTTTTTTTCGTATTGTGTTGCCAACTTTGAGAGTGCATTTTGTCCAGATATTTGACACTTTGTTCATTCTATCCTTAGAGCACCACATCAAAGCCTGAAGCAGAGATTCAGAATACGAACTCTGCTCCAGCGTCAGCCACTCAGCTGCACAGTAATATAGTTTTAAATTTGGTAGGTTAAGGCCCCCGCACCTTTTAGGGTTGGACAGTTGTGAGAATTTTATTCTCGGTTTCTTCTGTTGCCAAATAAATTTAGAGATCATAGTTTGCAGCTTTTTAAATATACTTGCTGGTATGAAAATAGGAAGAGACAAAAATAAATATAGTAACCTGGGGAGAATGTTCATTCGAACAGTTTCTATTCTTCCAAAAAACGAGAGAGGCAAGATCTCCCATCTATCCAAATCCTTCCGTATTTGCTCAATTAATTTTTCAACATTTGCTTTGTACAACTGAGAAGTATCCGATGTAATTACAACCCCCAAGTATCGAAACCCCTGTGACCAGTTGAATGTAACCTTTTTGGATAACTCAAGAGGCCATTGGCCCTTAATCATCATCGCTTCAGATTTGGAATTATTTACTCTGTAACCCGAAACCTCACTGTACATTTTCAAGCATTTTAAGAGTTCCGGTATGGAGGTCACGGGGTCTCTAATGTATAAAATTACATCATCTGCGTACAGTGATAATTTATGGGTCCTGGTTTTGTCTGATATACCCAAGATTAAAGGGTCACTTCTAATTAGTTCGGCCAAAGGCTCAATACTAATAGCAAACAAAATTGGTGATAATCCGCAGCCTTGGCGAGTGCCTTTTTTTAAAGGGAAACTATCAGAAATATATCCATTTACCCGTACCCTGGATGTTGGATTTGAATAAAATACATCAAACCACTCATTAAACTTTCCATCAAACCCCATTGTTGATAACACATGCTTCAAGAACAACCACTCGGTCGAATGCCTTCTCGGCATCGAGGCTGAGAAGCATCGACGGGTGGGATCTCTCCCGGGCAGTTGTCATGATATTAAGAGCCTAATGTTATTGAATCCAACTCTTCCAGGTATGAAACCTGTCTGGTCTGGTCTAATCAGTTTGTTAATTACTCTTTGAAGTCTTCTAGCTAGTATAGCAGTCAACATTTTCACATCATTACATAATAAGCTAATAGGCCTATAGGAGGCGCACTGTGTGGGATCTTTCCCCTCTTTGTGTATGACCGAGATTAATGCCTCTGCCCATGTCTTTGGAGGATTTTTAGAATTTAATGCATAATTAAATACTCTATGCAAAATAGGAGTGAGCTCACTTTCAAAGCATTTATAAAATTCCCCTGGAAAGCCATCAGGGCCGGGGGATTTATTGTTTTTTAACTTTTTGATGGTGAATCTTATTTCTTCCTTAGTTATA
This sequence comes from Knipowitschia caucasica, assembly GCA_964034765.1. NCBI lineage: Eukaryota > Metazoa > Chordata > Actinopteri > Gobiiformes > Gobiidae > Knipowitschia > Knipowitschia caucasica. The sequence goes on along the minus strand of OZ035828.1, from coordinate 46,712,531 downwards.
TTCTCTACTAGTGCCTTAGAGTCATTGTCTTCTAATTTAGGGAGTTTAATTTGGTGAAGAAACTTCTTAATTTTCTCTGATTTGTCCAAGGAGGTGGCAGACTCATATAGCTGGGTGTAATAACTCGAGAATGCGTTTGCTATTTCCTTGGGATGAGACACTATTTTCTTTGAGGTGGGACACGTCACCTTTTGAACTATTCGACTGGACTGGGATTTTTTAAGTTGGAAGGCAAGCAACCTACTCGCTTTATTTCCCTGTTCGTAGTACTTTTGATTGGAAAAGCGTAAGGCTCCCTCTGCTTTGTAGGTCAGTATATCGTCTAATTTGTGTCTACTCCTAATGAGTTCTGTCAGAGTGTTGACATCATTTGTCCTTTTATGCTCCTTCTCCAATTGTTCAATTTGTTCTTCTAAGTTCTTCAAAGTCTTCTCACGTTCGTGTTTCAAATATGATGAGATCGATATAATTTTCCCCCTCAATACCACCTTCGCAGCGTCCCATAAGGTCGAGGGAGAAATATCATTATCGTTCAAGTCTAAATATTGTTTAATCTCATTTTTAATAGATTGAACAACGTCCGGGTTATTCAAAATTGACACGTTCAATCTCCATATTTTAGGTTGTTTGTCCTGATCCAAAGTGATGGACATCACAACCGGTCCATGATCAGAGATTGTTTGAGGCTCAATGCGACAATGTTTTACTCTATAGGCCTCCTGAGTTGAGATACAGAAAAAGTCTATTCTAGAGTGACTTTTATGTACTTTTGAAAAGTGGGTGTAATCTCTAACCTTTGGATTCTTTGCACGCCAAATATCGATGAGCCCCAGCTCCTCCAATAGATTGCACAGCACTTTCGATTTTGATGTTTGATATTTTTGTCCAGAGGGGAATTTATCCATTTGATGATTCAGTACACAGTTAAAATCTCCTCCTAGAACTACTATTCCTTTAGAATTTCCTGCTAGAACTTGAGCAACGTCCCTGAAAAAACCTGGATTGTCTTCATTTGGCGCATAGAGATTCATAATTGTTAAAATATTTTCCCCAATAGTGCCAATAACCATTACCCAGCGGCCATTTAGAACTTTTTCTGGTGTAAAACATAAGGATTTGTGGCATAGTATAGTTACTCCCCGTTTTTTATAATTTTCATATGAGGCGCAGAAAATGTGTCCCACCCACTCTCGTTTTAGCTTTGTGTGTTCAATGTCATTTAAATGGGTTTCTTGTATTAGCCCTAATACTGTCCTAATACTTTCTTCCTTTTGATAGGGTTGTTTAATCCATTTACATTGTAACTAACAATACTCACATTTTCCATAATGAAATGTACCTGAAATCAAAGTTTACCTTGACAATCTTTACAAAATAATCAACTAATACTGACCGTCTGCAAATAAGTAAACAAGTAAATAATGAACGCGAACAAAAACAAAAACAATGAACTTCCAACAATGCCGAGGGTTGCTTTTGACAGTTGCACTGATGGTCAACATAAGTCCAAGTGCAACCCCCCCCCAGGTGTGAAAGGAGCAGGGAAGCGAGATTCCCTGGAGCAGGTACACAAACAGTGTAAGCAGCAGTCTGCATTTGTCCAAGTCTCTGCTGCAGTAATGCCCCGGTCCCGCTGACGAGGAAAAAAGAAAAGAAAAAAAAAGGACACAGATTTTCCTGTGCCAGCCCAAACTAATAACAAACTTTCACCAGAAATTGCCGGTAATATTTGTGTCTGATTTAACCTTTCACATCACCCACCGTTCCATATCTATACTTGTATAAAACACCTGAGAGATGTTTTATTCTCCAGCCATGTCATCTTGATCTACACCGCTCAGGATGGCCCTTATTTCTCTGGGAGTGAGGTTTGGCTCTTCTTTCTTGTGCCTGCCTTGGGTGCTCCATCTGTTTTGGAACTCTCTTTCCAAAATGTCCCGTTCATCAATCTGCACGTTCACTCCTAAGCTCTTTAGAGTTGACTGGGCGTCGCACAGAGACTGGAAAGTCTTAACACCCGAGTCCAGAAACACGCGTAGCTGAGCTGGGTATGGTACTTGTGCCCTAATAAGCTCTTTAAGCCTTTTGACGATCTCACGCACCTGCTTCCTTTTCCTCTGGAGTTCGGGTGAATAATCCTGATCAAAATAGATTCGTTTTCCTAGAAACTGCACCTCCCGCTGCTTCCACGCCTGTTGGAGCACCACTTGTTTAACACTAAAGTCTAAAAACCGAACAATTATGGATCTTGGTGGCGCTGTCCCCGCAGGCTTAAGTGTAGTTGCTCTGTGGGCTCTCTCAAGTTGAATATGCAAATCCTCCTGCAACTGTAAACATGTCTTGAACAAGTTCGTAACGAACTGGGGCATACACCCTCCGCGCCCTCTGGCACACCACAGACTCTAACATTGTTTCTGCGGAGTCTATTTTCTAGGTCTTCTTGTCGTGCGGTTAGCTTAGCATCCTTGTTTAACAGATAGGCTAATGCTCTTTCTTGCCGCAGGCCTCTGTCCTCCGCGTTACTCATTCCGCAGAGTCCATCCGCTGTTCCAGTCCATTCTCGTGGCAATCTCTCCCAGGGATGCCTCCATCCGCGCTTGGGATTCTATGATGTCCTTCTGAGCCTCCCCAGATTCCTTGCAAAACTTTCGTAGTTGTGCTAGCATCGGTGTTTCACCACTGCTATCACTGCTAGCCATGCTAGCCTCCAGAGTTAGCTGCTTCTGACTCGCTTTCGGATCCTCGCTTTTACCGGCTTTAGAGTCCTTTTTTGATGTTCGCTGACTTGAAGACATGTTCAAAACAAACTACCACGATGCTTCGGCGGTATATGTGCAAGTTAAATGATATTTAAAGGCAATTTAAATGTATATTCGGGCTTAGCACGCCACTCAAGCAGCCCCCAGAGAGGAGACCAGCGAGAGGACAGATGAGAGACCAGAAGAGACCGAGAGAGCCAGAGAGAGCAGGCGAGCGACCAGAGAGAGCCCGAGGCGCCCTCTTGCGACCAGATTCCCGTGGGCTAACCGAGAAATTTCCCCTAGCACTCAATGCATATTTAAGTAACACACAGCTCGACCTCAGCTGACAGAGAAACTGACTAGAGAACTACAGCTTTAATAAAAGATCGTATTTTGTGGGGATTATTAGTGTCCTGTCATCCCTGAACTTTTGTTCTTCTTAAATCCTCGGTTTTGTTTAAATCCACACTTTAGTGCCACAAACTCTGCTCCTCTGGCTCTCGCTCTAACTCCCGCTCTGATGATGCTCTGATTGGTCAGAGGCTGGGCCGAGCCCTCTGGGCACGTGCGTGAGACCCTCTGTGCACGTGCGTGAGACCCCCCTCTGTGACGTGCTTTGAGACACGGTGTGAGACCCACACACGCGTGTTAGGCGCAATGCCCTTATTGGGAGCTAATACACTGCACCAGAACCGGGAGGACCAGACCGCTGCCCCAGAAATACAGGAGAGTTTCCCAAAGATCTTTGAGGAGTTTTCCCATCGATCTTTGAGAGTTTCCCCCATAGATCTTTGAGAGTTTCCCCATAGATCTTGAGAGTTTCCCAGAGATCTTTGAGAGTTTTCCCATAGATCTTTGAGAGTTTCCCAAAGATCTTTGCGAGTTCCATAGACTCTTGATAGTTTCCCATCGATCTTTTGTAGAGTTTCCATGATCTTTTGCGCGATTTCCATCGATCTTTGAGCGTTTCCCCCTAGCTCTTAGCTGAGTTTAAGGCGAACTTCCGCTAATCATTTCAGCCCCCATGCCCTCACAAAGCGCCCACTGAGCAAACCATCATTTGAATAGGGCGGCCATCTTGGATCGCCGGGGCTTGCACACAAACAGACTGTATACTGTTGCTAATGCTCACCGCTAGCTCCAAAGAACGCCCTAAGGAAGAGCTCTTGCTTATTGGCTGGCTTTCATCCGATTTTATTTTGTAACGTGACGTGACGTGGACTTCCTGTATCGGTGCGCGTGTTTCTTGACTGCTATCACTCTGCTCTTGTTTGCTCTAAAACACATTACACCATCCCACGTCTTGTATCCCAAGCTAACTGTGTAAGCATCCGAGTCGCTGCTACTGCAGCGGTTGTTTAGGTAGCGGTTGTTTGTCTGGTCTCGGAGTCTGTTGGCGGGCGGATCCGTCCTAGTTAGCCTAGCCTAGCTTCGCCTGCCGCCCTAACTCCGCTACTATGCGGCTGTTGTTCTCCTCATCCTTTACTGCTGGCCGTAGCCCTCTATGCCGAGTTAAACCCTGGATCCTTCTGAGGTAGTGATAGCTGTGTGAAGTGTAGTGGAGTCGTAGCTCTTGGAAACAGGGGTAACGTGAGTTGAGCCTGCGTCTCGCGCACTGGAGTCTCGAGCTAGCGCCTAGCATTCGCTACAGCCAGGCCGTATCCTCAGGGACAGCGGGAGCGCAGCCTTTAGGGCTAAGGAGAGGTGACAATAAGCGAGCCTAGCCTCCCGCCCCGTTCTCTTTATCTCCGCAGCTGGGGACAAGACCAGGATAGTGATGGCTTTGTGATGTTCGGTAGGGGCGGAGTTTGTTGGTAGTTTTTTCCCATTGGGCCTCCTTGTTAGCATTTACACATCAGTGGACGCTCTGTCCGGCTGCGCCCCGCGCGGCCGGGCGGGGAAGTAAGGCCCCCACTGAGATGAGCTGCTGAGAGATGCTGAGAGTGCCGCTGGAGTCGCTGCTGTGCTGGTCCTTGTCTCCTCATGTTAGGAGGTGTTAAGATACAGGGAGCCACGTGTTCGGTGCTTCCCTGGGGCCAGGGCTTGGTGATAATTGAAGGGAATCTGGCGGCTCTGATGACCCACAAGCAGCGTTTCCGTCGAATTGTTATGCACGCGGGTGGTATTGACGTTCGGCGGAAAACAGTCGAGTGGTTGAAGCGTGACGTCGCCGCCGAGTGCAAGCTGGCTAGCACAATGCGCCGACACTGTCATCTTCTCTGGGCCCCTACCTATGCACTAGCAGAGCCAGAAGCATTCAGCAGACACTCGGCTTAAACCGCTGGCTGTCTGGCTGGTGCCCTCGAAGTGGTGTTGTTCATGTTGACAATTGGAGTGCCTTTTTGGGGAATGCCCGGTTCATCCGCTCGGATGATATCCACCCAACGTTGGCGGGTACATCCCTTTTGGTAAGAAGTGGCCCCAGGCTCTAACCTGTTCTGCCGGCTCAAATGACGATGGGGCAGAATGAGGCCCGGGTGCAGAGGCTGCTCAGCCACAAACCTCTGATGCCCCCATCTGTTCAGTTACTAGCTCAGAGCTAGTCAGATTGAAACTATGTGTGCATGTGAGTGTGGCCTGTGTGTGCTCAGTTACCTAGCCTCAGACCTAGTCAGATTTGACAAACTGTGTGTGTTCCCCCGCTGATGTCTATAAGCATATATGCGAGAAATCTGACTAGGTTGTCAGACACAGTACTTAATAAAGTTCAGACAGACTGAAATAGTTCTAGCGGTAGGGTTGTTGATAATGTGGTTTAAGGAACGTCGGATCAGTCTCGTCTAAACCGCTTCTCATAAAAACGGGCAAATTTATTATAGACACGGTCTTGGATCTGTTTGCCGCTCTCGGCGACTGGCTCAACAGGACGAGTCCGTTAGATTGAATGAGTGCACTCCTACGTCGCATGTTAACTACCAGAAAGACCAGAGCTACAGAGGTCGCCGGCGGTGGGTGTTGCGATTATATCACACACCAACTGTTCTTAGTCCCAAAACCAACAACGCTTTTTCACTCGTTAGGTTACTTAACACTTTCAATCACCATGTCCTGGGTGGAGAAACAAAAAGCAGTACTATTTATTAGTTTTATACCGACCTCTGGTCCTTACAGCGCGCTTCCTAACGAATTCTCCTGACTTCATTTTCAAACACTAGTTTTGGAAATGGGAAAACATAGTTCATAAGCTGGAGACTTCAATATACATGTGGACGACCGACAGCACGGACAGCTTAAACAAAGCTTTCAGCGCCGTACTAGATGGGTGGTTGGTTTTATCAGAATGTCGAGGATACCTACTCACATTCATAACCACACCTTGGACCTTGTCCTGACCTACGGCTGTGATGTCTCCTAATGTTGACATTCCAGCGTCAAAGCTCGTTGCGGTCTGACCTTTCTTGATACACGTTTGATCTCGCTTTTGGAGGACTTTCCTGTCCCGCAAGATAAAACCCTAATGAAAAGAACCTTAAAGGATAATCTTATCACAAGGTTCACCGAACTAATACCGCCTTATGTTGATACTGCTGCAGGTGAACCTGTTCACAGCAGCTGCAGTCCCTCAGTCATTGACCAAACGGTGGGCACCACTATGGAGTACTTTAAAATCTGCATAAATGTAGCAGCTCCTGAAACCAGAAAACCATTAGGATTAGATCATCGTCGCCCTGGTACAGTGTTCAACTCCACACTTTAAAACAGGACGCGTCAGAAATTGGAGAGGCTCTATCGCCACTCCCACTCGGAGCCTGTCCACAGGGAGTGGAAAGCAGGTTCCGAAACTACAAGAAGGCCCCTTCGCGGGGCTCCGAACTCAATACTATTCAACTTTAATAGAAGCGAATAAAAACAACAGTAGTTTTTTGTTTGGCACCGTCGCTAAACTCACAAACTGCCATAGCGCAATCGAGCATAAATTCCAAGCTCACTGAGGCAGTGTCGACTTTCTACCACTTCTTTAATAATAAAATTACATCCATCCGTGACAAGCTGGAGGAGGTTGCTCCTGCTGTTGGTAGTGGACAGGTTGAAGCGGCATACGTGACTTCCCACTTAGACTCTTCAGTGGGCCTTAATAAATTCATGGCTGTGAGCCAAGCAGAGGGATCTCTGTGGTCACTCCTCAAAAGCCTCAACTTGCATGTTAGACGCAGTCCCGACATGGCTCTTCAAAGACATACTTCCTTTGATAATTGAGCCTATCGTAAATATAATAAACGCATCCATACAATGTGGCTATGTCCCACAAGCTTTTAAAACCGCGGTATTCCAAACCCCTTTGAAGAAAACAAACCTGGACCCAGAAATACTTACAAACTACAGACCGATCTCAACCTCACTTTTATATCTAAAATCCTGGAAAAACTTATAGCTGAGCAGCTCCGCTGCCACCTGCAGGAAAATAATATGTTTGAAGTCTTTCAATCAGGATTCAGAGCTCATCATAGCACTGAAACGGCACTAGTCAAAGTCACAAATGACTTACTACTAGCTGCCGATAATGGACAAGTGTCAGTGCTGGTCCTACTGGGACCTTAGTGCTGCATTTGACACAATAGACCACAGCATTCTACTGCAGAGGCTAGAATGTGATATAGGTCTTAGAGGAACAGCCTTGGTGGTTTAAATCCTATTTATCAGATCGATATCACTTCGTCAATGTGAATCAGGACTCGTCGCCTTATTCTGGAGTGGAATTCGGTGTGCTCGCAGGGTTCGGTACTCGGACCGATTCTTTTTACTCTCTACATGCTGCCACTGGGAAACATTATTAAAAAAGCATGGAATTAATTTCCACTGCTATGCAGATGACACACAGCTTTATCTGTCGATGAAGCCTAATCCCCCCCGACAGATCAGCTAGAAAAGCTCAGTGCCTGCATTTAAGGACCTTAAAATGTGGATGACTCTTAACTTCCTACTTCTCAACCGGAGAAGACAGAAGTGATCCTACTCGGTCCGAAGCGCCTGCGTGACTCCCTCACTAACCAGATGGTTACTCTCTTTTCTTTGATATGTCAGTATTATACCCCGTAACACTGTGAGGATTCTTGGAGTTCATTTTAGACCACGAACTTCCTTCAAGGCTTATATAGCCACGGCACTATAACGGCGTATCTCCACTTACGGGACCATCCGCCTCAATTAGGAATTTCCTTCCTACAAGTGACGCGGAAAAACTCATTTCAGCGTTTGTACACCTCGCTCGACTTACTGTAACGCTCTTATGGCAGGCCGTGCTCCCTAAAGCCTTTGAAGAGCTTCCTGCTCGTTCAGAAAACATCAGCTAGGATCTTACGGTACCAAAAGGAGGGAGCACATAACTCCGGGTGTTAGAATCACTCCACTGGCTCCTTGGGAGTGGATTTTCACACCGGAAGTTATCGTGCTCCCCTCCCTGTTTTGGTACCTGTTAAGATCTAGCTGCTGTTTTCCTGAACGAGCTGGAAGCTCTTCAAAGCGGCCTTTAGGGCCCCCGTGCCAGTTAAAGCGTTCACAGTAGTCGAGCCTTGAGGTGACAAACGCTTGTGAATGAGTTTTTCCGCCGTCCACTTTTAGGTACGGAAAAATTCCTAATTTTAGCGATGTTCGTAAGTGGAACGGTACGCGTTTTAGTTGCTTGCTTATATAGCCTTGAGGAGAGTTCTTGGTCCAAAATGACTCAACGATTCTACGTGATACTGGGGTGTTATAATACTGCATTATCGCAAGACTAACATTGGTTAGTGAGGGAGTCAACGCTGGCGCTTCGGACACGAGTAGGGGTTCACTTCTGTCTTCTCGGGTGAGAACGTAGGCAGTTAAAGAGTCACCCACATGTTTAAGGTCCTTTATGCAGGCACTGCGGCTTTTCTTAGCATGATCTGTCTGGTTAGGCTTATCGGACGATAAAGCTGTGTTGTCATCTGCAGCACAGTGGACATTAATTCCTATGCTTTTTAATAATGTTTCCCAGTGGGCAGCATGTTAGAGAAGTACAAAGCAATCGGTCCGAGTACCGAACCTGCGCACACGAATTCCATCCCCAGGAATAGGCGGGTCGAGTCTGTTTCACATTGACGACAGTTGATATCTCGATCCTGCTTAAATAGGATTTAAACCAGCCAAGGGCTATTCCTCTAAGACCTATATCACATTCTAGCCTCTGCGAGTAGACTGCTGTGGTCCCTATTGTGTCTCAAATGCTGAGCCCTAAGGTCCAGTGAAGGCCAGCACTGACCACTTGTCATTATCAGGCAGCTTGTAGTAATTCATTTGTGCTTTGACTAGTGCCGTTTCAGTGCTTATGATGAGCTCAGAATCTGATTGAAAGACTTCAAATAATATTTTCCGGCAGGTGGCGCGGAGTCTGCTCAGCTATAAGTTTTTCCTGGATTTCTTAGATATAAAAGTGAGGTTTTGAGATCGGGTCTGTAGTTTTGTAAGTATTTCTGGGTCCAGGTTTGTTTTCTTCCGATGGGGTATGTTAACGCGTTTTAAAAGCTTGTGGGGACATAGCCACATTGTAATGGGATGGTTATTATATGTCCCGATAGGCTCCAATAATCCAAGGAAGTATGTCTTTGAAGACGCCATGTCTGGGACTGCGTCTATCTGCAAGTTGAGGCTTTTGAGGATGTGGACCACAGAGATTCACCTCTGCTTGGCTCACAGCATGCATTTATTAAGCCCACTGAAGAGTCTGAAGTGGGAAGTCACGTAAGCGCTTTAACCTGTCCACTACCAACAGCAGGAGCAACCTCTCCAGGCTTCTCACGGATGGTATGTCATTTATTATTAACGCCGTGGAGCAAGTCGAACCACTGCCCTCGTGAGCTCTGGAATTTTAGGCTCGATTGCGCCTATGGAGTTTGTCTGTGTTTAGCGACGGTTGCCCCAACACAACAATTACTGTTTTGTTTTTATTCGCTTCCTATTAAAGTTGCATAGTATTGAGTTGAGCCCCGCGGACGGGCCTTTTGTTAGTTTCGGAGACCCTGCTTTCCACTCCCTGGTGGACGGCTCCGTTGGTAGTGGTGTGGCGATATGAGCCTCTCCAATTTTCTGACGTCCTGTTTTAAAGAGTGGAGTAGCAACCCTGTACCTGGGCGGACGATGATCTCATCCCTAATGGTTTCTGTTTTAAAGGAGCTGCTACCATTTTACTGCAGATTTAACGACTCATAGTGTTGCCACCGTGTTTGGTCAATGACTGAGGGGTCTGCCAGCTGCTGTGAACGGTTCACCCTGCCCCCAGCTTAGTATTCAAACATAGGCTGTTATTAGTTCTTTGAACCTTGTGAGTAGATTAATCATTAAAGGTTTCTTTTCATTAGGCGTTTTATCTTGCTGGGACAGGAATGTCCTCCCCACAGGCCGAGATTCCAACGGTGATCAAGAACTGGTCAGACAGCAACCGAGCTTGGCTGGATGTCAACATTGGAGACATCCTCCAGGTTAGGTCAGGACACGGTCCAAGGTCTTGTTGGTTATGAATGTGAGATAGGTTCCTCGACATTCATGAGTATAACCAACACCATCTAGTACGGCACTGAAAGCTTGGTTTAAGCTGTTCAGTGCTGTCGTCCCCATGTATATTGAAGTCTCCAGTTATCACTATGTTTCCCATTCCAAAACTAGGTTTGAACATGACGATCAGAGATTTCTGTTTAGGCACTCGCTGTAAGGACCAGGAGGTCGGTTATACAAACTATAAATAAGTACTGCTTTTTGTTTACTCCACCCAGGAACAGGTGATTGAAAGTGTTAGTTTTCAAACGAAGCGTGAAAGCGTTGTTGGTTTTGGGACCTAAGAACCCGTTGGGTGTGTGTATATCGTCAAACACACCGCCGGACCTGTAGGCTCTGGCTTTCTGGTAGCTTAACATGCGTCGAGGATGTGCACTCATTCAATATAAGTACTCGTTCCTGTTTGGAGCCAAGTCTCCGGAGAGCGCATAACCAGATCCAAGACCTTGTCTCTCTAAATTAAAGTCCGTTTGATGAGAAGCGATTTTAGACGAGATGATCCGACGTTCATTAAACCAATTTATACAAACCCTACCGCTAGCACTATTTCTGTCCTGTCTGAACTTGTATTAAGTTACTGTGTCTGACCCGCCTCTGTCCGTTTCCCCCCCCCCTCCCCCCCCCCCTCGATATAGTGCTTTAGACTTTCAAGCGGGGTACACACACAGTTTCAATTGACTAGGTCTGAGGCTCGTAACTGCGCAGCACACAGGCACTACACCCACACCTGACACATAGTATCACATCTGACTGTTCTGAGGATAGTAATGAACAGATGGGGGCTCAGAGGTTGTGGCAGAGCAGCTATGCACCGGGCCCTCAGTTCTGCACGGCAGTTGAGCCGGGCAGCCCAGGAAAACAGTTTTAGAGCCAGGGCCCACCATTCTTAGCAAAAGGGATGTACCCGAAACGTTGGTGCGATATCTATCCGTTCGCGGATGAGACCTGGCCTTTCCCCAAACAGGCACTCCAATTGTCAACATGAACAAACAACCACTTCGAGGGCACCTGTCCAGGCCAGGCCAGCGGTTGAAAGCCGAGTGTTGCGCATGCTTCTGCCTGGCCTGTGCTAGTAGGGGCCCAGAGAAGATGACAGTTGTTTGTCGGGCCATTGTGCTAGCCAGCTTGCACACGGCGGCCGACTTGCCGTTCATCACCTCGGACTGTTTCCGCCGAACGTCATTCCACTCCGCGTGAAAAACATTCGACGGAAACGCTGCTTGTGGGGTCATCAGGAGCCTCAGCTTCCCGTCTATATCACCAAGCCCTGGCCCCAGGGAGAGCACGAACAGTGGGCTCCTCTGGGTCTTAACACCGTCTATCAATAGAGGAGGCCAAGTACCAGCACATCAGGCGACTCCCATCGGCTCTATCAGCTAGCTCTCTCAGACAGCTCTCTCAGTGGGGCTTTTCCCGCCCGGGCCGCGCTGGGGGCGCAGCCCGGACAGAGCGGCCCAGCGATTCGTAAATGCTACAGGAGGAGGCCCGAATGGGGAAACTAACCAACAACACCGTCGCCCTCTGCCGAAACAGGCACAAAAGCATCCACCTATCTGGTCTTGTCCCAGCTGCGGAGGACGGGGCCTGGGGGCTAGGCTCGTAGTTCTCCTCTGCCTTTCCCTAAAGTTACGCTCCGCTGTCCCTGAGGATACGGCTGGCTGTAGCTAATGCTTAAGGGCGGGACTCGCCTCGGACTCCCAGTGCTCGGTAGGACCGCAGCTCTAACAAATGACCCTGGATTCCAGAGCTACTGACTACACTACACTTCACACATCTATCACTACCCTCTAGCGAAGGATCCAGGGTTTAGACTCGCCATATGGCATACACTGCGAGCCGTAAAGAGTGAGGGAGAGACGGCAGCGCCATAGTGTAGCGAGTTAGCGGTTAGGCTAAGCTAGGCTAGTCCTAAGCTGTTCGGATCGGCCCGCACACCGACCTCCGAGACCAGACAAACCAACCGCTACCTAAACCTCAGCGCGTACAGCTTGACTCGGAGTGCTTACACTGTTAGCTTCGTGTACCTACCGTGGATTTGTAATGTGTTTGTTAGAGCAAACTGTGAAGAGAGTGATAGCAGTCAGAAACCCGCTCACCGGATACAGAAGTCACGTCACGTCACGTTACCACAGTCAACATCTGATGAAAGCTCAGCTAATAAGCAAGAGCACTTCCTTATTGGCGTTCTTTTGAGCTAGCGAGTTCAGCATTAGCATCAGTATCCAGTCTGTTTGTGGCAAGCCCCGGCGATCCAAGATGGCGCCCTATTCAATGATATGGTTGTGCTGCTGTGGCGCTTTGTGACGGCATGGGGGCTGAAGTTACGCGGAAGTCGCCTGCACCTCTCATAAAGATCCTATGGGAATACTTCAAAGATCTATGGGAAAACTTCGCAACGACTCAGGGAAACTCTCAAAGATCTATGGGAAACTCTCAAAGATCTATGGGAACTCTCCAAAAGATCTTTGGGAAACTCCTCAAGCTCTATGGGAAGACTTCAAAGATCGCTGGGAAACTCTCAAAGATCTATGGGAAACTCTCAAAGATTTATGGGAAAACTCTCAAAGATCTATGGGACACTCTCCAGATCTTTGGGAACTTCGTTGTCTTTGGGCAGTCGTCTGGTCCTCCCCGGTTCGTGCAGTGGGAGGATCTCCCATAATGCATTGTCGCCATAACACGCTTGTGTGGGTCTCACACCGGGTCTCCACGCACGTGCACAGAGGGTCTCACGCCCGTGCACAGAGGGTCTCACGCACGCTGCACTCGAGGGGCTCGGCCCGCGCTCGGTGCCAATCAGAGCAGTTCATCAGAGCGGATTTCGCGCGAGAGCCAGAGGAGCAGATAGTTTTGTGGCACTAAAGTGTGGTTTAACACAAAACCGAAGGATTTTACGAAGAAAACAAAGTTCAGGATGCCAAGGGACACTCAAATCCCCCACACAATCCTCTCTTTATTCAGCTCTGTTCGCTGTCAGGTTCTCTGTCAGCTGAGGTCGAGCTGGTTTTATATGCATTGAGTTTTCTATGGGGAAAATTTCTGGTTCGCCCACGTGCAATCTCGGTCTCAAGATGGTCTCTCCTCTGGTTCCTCTTGGTCTCTCTCTGGTCTCTCTCTGGTCTTCTCTTGGTCTCTCTCTGGTCTCCTCTCTGGTCTCTCTCTGGTCTCTTCTGGGTCTCTCTCTGGTTCTCTCTGGTCGCTCTCGGTCTGCTCTCTGGTCTCTCTTGGTTTCGCTCTCTGGTCTCTCTCTGGTCTCTCTCTGGTCTCTCTTGGTCTTTTTCTCCTGCTCCCCTCGCTCTCTCTGGTCTGTCTCTGGTCTCTCTCTGGTCTCTCTCTGGTCTCTCTTGGGTCTCTCTCTGGTCATCTCTGGTCGTCATGTTCTGAACTGTCTTGATTTTCTGATGTTGTTCTCGGTGAATCTAAACTCTGTAAAGTCCTTAACAGTCTTTAGACTGTGATGGATTTCTAGAAGCGATACACAAAAATCAAGACCAGAGGTTCCCAAGACCAGGACCCCACACCAAGAACAGACCCAGACCCAAGACAGCCCCAAGCCAAACGACACTGACCCCAGACCTAAGACCGCAAGACCAGAACCCAGACCCAAGATACAGACACACACCCAAGACCAGCCAAGGGCACTAGAGACCCCCCCCCCACACCCTAAGAAACAGACCAGAACCCAGACCGGACCCCCAAGACCACAAGGGGGGGGGGGGGGGGGGGGGGGTGGGGGGGGGGGGGGGGGGGTGGGGGGGGGGAGGGGGGCGGAGGGGGGGGGGTGTGTGGGGGGGTGGGGGGGGGGGGGGGGGGGGGGGGGGGGGGGGGGGGGGGGGGGGGGGGGGGGGGGGGGGGGGGGGGGGGGGAGGGGGGGGGGGGGGGGGGGTGGGGGGGGGGGGGGGGGGGGGGGGGGGGGGGGGGGGTGGGGGGGGGGGGGGGGGGGGGGGGGGGGGGGGGGGGGGGGGGGGGGGGGGGGGGGGGGGGGGGGGGGGGGGGGGGGGGGTGGGGGGGGGGGGGCCCCCCCCCCCCCCCCCCCCCGCCCCACCCCACCCACCCCCCACCCCCACCCACCCCCCCAACCCAACCCCCAACCCACCACCCCCCCCCCCCCACAACGGGGGGGGGGGGGGGGGGGGGGGGGGGGGGGGGGGGGGGGGGGAGGGGTGGGGGGGGGGGGGGGGGGGGGGGGGGGGGGGGGGGGGGGGGGGGGGGGGGGGGGGGGGGGGGGGGGGGGGGGGGGGGGGGGGGGGGGGACCTGACCAAAGACAAGGAGCCGGCCTGCTCACCCCACCACCCACCCAATGCTCCACCAGACCCCAGCACACCAAGGACCGGACCCAAGACCAAAGACCAGACAATAGAACAGACCCAGACCCAGACCCAACGGACCCACAGACAAGACAGACCCAAGCCTCTGGACGTTTTATTTGAGAAGTACTGTGTCAAAATTCACTAAGACCAAAATCCAAGACCATACCATGGTCTAAAATCAGACTTACACTAATAACCCAACTGGACCAAGAGCCAGGACCCGGACCCTGGACACCAGCCCCTCACGACAGACCGTCTCCTCTGCTCCTCGCTCTCGGAGGTGTATGTCTGCTCCGGCATGATGGGTCCCTCCCTGCGCCCAAATGTCACATGGACCTGCATTTATCTCAGATTCTACCATCGACTCAGCAGGACCAGGGATCGCCTGGTTACTACTCTCTTCTTGGTCTCCTCTCTCTGCTCTCTCTCTCCTCTGGTTTCTGTCTCTCTGCTCTATCTCTCTCTGGTCTCTCTCTCCTTGCTCTCTCTCTCTCTGGCTCTCTCTACTCTTCTACTCTTGGGTCTCTCTTTAATCATTAAATCTTTCTCTGTCTCCGCTGTCTACGCTATCTCTGGTTCTCTACTTTCTCTGCTCTCTCTCTCTCTCTCTCTCAGCTCTGTGGTCTCTCTCGGCTCTCTCTCTCTGCGTCTCTCTCTCTCTCTGGGTATCTCTCCCTCTCATTGGTCTCTCTGTACTCTCTCTCTCTTTCTCTGTCTCGCTTGTCCTAAGTACTCTCTGGTATCTCTCTTTTCGGTCTCTCCACTTGCTGTCCTTCTCTCTCTCTCTGCTCTGTGTCTCTCTCTGGTCTCTTCTCAGGTCTCTCTCTCTCTCTGGTCTTCTTCTCTCTGATCTCTCTATCTGGTCTCTCTCTCTGGGTCTTCTCTCTCTGATCTCTCTCTCTGGACTCTCTCCTTTTTCTGTTGGTCCTCTTCTCTTCTGGTCTCTCTCTATCCTTTCTGTCTCTCTCTTTGGTCTCTCTATGAAGTCTCTCTCTCTCTGGTCTCTCTCTCTGGTCTCTCTCTGGTCTCTCTCTCTGTCTTTCTCCCTCTGTCTGTCTCTGGTCCTCTCTGATCTCTCTGATCCGCTCTCCTGTTCCTGGATCAGAATAGAGATCGAGAGACCAGAAAGATGGAGAGACCAGAGAGCGGCAAGAGGGACCACAGAACAAGGAGAGCGTCAGGAGAGAGAGATCAGAGAGAGAGACCAGAGGTGAGAGACCAGAGAGTGAGATCAGAGGAGAGAGCCAGAGAGTGAGACACCTGAGAGGAGAGACCAGAGAGAGACCACAGAGCCAGAGAGAGAAGAGAGAAGCACGTGAGAGAGCCGAGAAGAAAGAGAACGAGCGATACCAGCAGATAGCTTTCTGGACAGCGAGACGAGACAGATAGAGGAGAGTAAAGAGAGGACCAGGGAGAGAGAGAGACCCAGAGATGCGAGAGAGACAGAGAGATGAGAGGCAGAGAGAGACCACAGAGCAGAGAGAGAGAGAGAGACGAGAGCAGTAGAAAGGGAGATAACAGAGATTAGCGTAGACCAGCGAGACAGAGGAAAGATTAAAGATTAAAGAGAGCCCAGAGAGTAAGCGGAGTTTGAGAGAAGAGCGAGAGAAGAAGCAGCAGCAGAGAGAGAGACCCACGAGAGAGAGAGACGCAGAGCGAGAGCCCAGAGGAGAGCAGAGAGCAAGCGAGAGACCAGAGAGAGCGAGTCGTGTAAACTCAGGGAATCCCTGTCCTGGGCTGAGTCCCCTGGTAGAATCTGAGCTACAATGCTGAGTCATGATGGACATTTGGGGAGCAGTGGGCGGACCATCATCCGGAGCAGACCTTTGACACTCCAGAGAGAACAACGAGGAGCAGAGGAGAAGGTCTGTTGGAGGTCTGGGTCCCAGGTCGGGTCTGGGTCTTGGTCCCGGTTGGGTTTAGTTGTACGTCTGATTTTAGACCCATGTTTTGGTCCTTGCTTTGGTCTTAGTCATTGCCACAGTCCTTCTCAAATAAAACGTCCAGGTCTGGGCTGGGTCTGGTCTTGGGGCTTGGGACTGGGTCTGGGTCTGGTCTATGGTTGGTCTTTTGTTTTGGGTCGGTCTTGGTGCTGGGTCTTGGTCTTGGGTGTGTGTCCCCCCCCCCCCGGGTCCCTGGTCTGGGGTTGGTCTTTGGTCTTGGGTCCGGTCTTGTTCAGGTGTCTATCTTGGGTGTGTCTCTAGTCTTGGTCTGGTCTTGGGTGGTGTCTGATCCTTGGTCTGGTTCTGGTCTTCGGTCTTCGGTCTGGGTCTTGTCTTTGGTTGGGTCTGGTCTTGGTTTGGTCTGTTCTTGGGATGTGGGTCTGGTCTTGGGTCTGGTCTTGAGTTGTTGTGTATCGCTACAATCCCGCAGCAGTCTAAAGTCTATTAAGGACTTTACAGCGTTGAGATTCACCGACGAACACATCAGAAATCAAACTGTTCAACACATGACGGCCCAGAGGAGGAGGACAGAGAGAGACCAGAGAGGAGACCCCGAGAGAGCCCAGAGAGAGGACAGACAAAAAAGACAGCCCAGAGAGCGAGCGAGCGAGAAAAGACCAGCGAGCGACCCGCGGAGGGGAGACCAGAGAGAGACCCGCGAGAGACCAGAGGAGAGACCACGAGCGAGACCCAGAGCGCGACCAGAGAGAGCCCGAGAGAGACAGAGAGAGACCAGAGAGAGACCAGAGAGAGACCAGAGAGGAGACCAGAAGAGAGACCAGAGAGAGACCAGAGAGAGACCTTGCGAGTGGAAGAGATGAGACATTTGAGACAGCTTCACGTGGGCTAACAGAAATATTCCCCATCGAACTCAACTGCATATTAAAACGCTCGACTCAGCTGCCAGAGAACCTGACAGAGAACCTCAGCTTTAATAAACGATAGTCTTTTGTGGGGATTTTAGTGTCCCTTGTCATCCTGAACTTTTTTGCTTCATAAAATCCTTGGTTTTGTTTAAATCACACTTTAGTGCCACAATCTGCTCCTCTGGCTCTCGACCTTAACTTCCACGCTCGATGAACTGCTAGATGGTAGAGCCGCGGCCGAGCCCCTCTGTGCACGTGCGTCGAGACCCTCGGTGCCCGTGCGTGAGACCCTCTGTGCACGTGCGTGAGACGGTGTGAGACCACCCCGCGTGTTTGGCGCCAATGCCTTATGAGGAGATCATCCACTGCACCGAACCGGAGGACCTAGACCGATGCCCAATACAGGAGAGTTTTCCCAAAGTTCTTTGAGAGTTTCCCTCAGCATCTTGAGAGTTTCCCATAGATCCTTTGAGAGTTTCCCATAGTTCTTTGAGAGTTTCAGAGATCTTTGAGCGTTTCCCATAGATTCTTTGAGGATTTCCAAAGATCTTTGCGAGTTTCCAAGATCTTTGAGAGTTTCCCATAGCATCTTTGAGGTTTCCCCATAGATCTTTGCGAGTTTCCATTAGATCTTGAGAGGTTTTTTCCATAGATCTTTGAGAGTTTTTCATGGCGATCTTCCGCTACTCTTTCAGCCCCCCAAGGCCCCGTTCACCACAGCGCCACTGCGCACAACCATTCATTGAATAGGGCGCCATCTTGGATCGACGGGGCTTGCACAACAACCAGACTGTATCCTGATGCTAATGCTAACACGCTAGCTCAATAACGCCAATACAGGAGGCTCTTGCTTATTGGCTGGGAGACTTTCATCAGATTTTACTTTTGTAACGTGACGTGACGTGACTTCCTGTATCCGGTGAGAGTGTTTTCCTTTGCTGCCCCTATCACTTGTCTCTGTTTGCTTAACAAACCACATTACAAACACGTCATTTGTACACCCAAGCTACTGTGATGTAAGCATCCGAGTCAGCTGTATACCCTGCAGCTGAGGTTTAGGTATCGGTTGTTGTTCTGGTCTCGGAGTCTGTTGTGCGGCCGGATCCGTACTCGCTTAGCCTAGCCTTAGCTTCGCTCGCCGCTAACCTCGCTACTATGGCGGCTGCCGGTCTCTCCTTCCACATCTGTACTGCTCGCGTTGCCCATTGGCGAGTCTAACCCCCTGGGATCCTTCTCTGGGGAAGTGATAGATGTGTGAAGTGTAGGTGTCGTCGTAGCTCTGGATTCCAGTGTCAGTGAGTTTGAGCTGCGGTCTCGAGCCTGGGTCTCGAGCTAGCGCTAGCCTTAGACTATTAGCCTGGCGTATCCTCAGGGACAGCGGAGCGCTGCTTTAGGGAAAGGCAGAGGAGAACTAGTGTGAGCCTAGCCTCCCGCCGTCCTCCGCAGCTGGACAAGACCAGGATAGTGATGGCTTGTGACTGTTCGGAGAGGGCGACGTGTTGTTGGTAGTTTCCCCATTGGGCCTCTCTGTTTGCATGTACAATCGCTGGTCGCTCTGTCCGTCTGCGCCCCGCGCGCGGCCGGGCGGGAAGCAGGGCCCACTGGAGAGCTGCTGCGAGAGCTGCTGCGGACGCGATGGCGTCCGCTGATGTGTGGTAATTGGCTCCTCTATTGTTAGAGGTGTTAAGATCCCAGGAGCACTGAACCGGTGCTTCCTGGGGCCCAGCTTGGTGATATTGAAGGGAATCTGAGGCTCATGATGACCCACAAGCCAGGTTTCCGTCGAATTGTTCTTCACGCGGGTGGTAATGACGTTCGGCGGAAAAACAGTCTCGAGGTGTTGAAGCTGCAAGTCGCCGCCCGTGTGCAAGCTGGCTAGCAAATGGCCGACACTGTCATCTTCTCTGGGCCTTATCCTAGCACTAGCAGTGCAGAAGCATTCAGCAGACATCGGCTTTTCTAACAGCTGGCTGTCTGCTGGGGCCCTCGAAGTGGTGTTGTTTCTGTTGACAATTGGAGTTGCCTTTTGGGGAAAGCCGGTCTCATCGCCTCGGCATTGATATCCACCCAACGATGGCGGGTACATCCCTTTTGGCTAAGAATTTGGGCCCCTGGCTCTCTAACCTGTCTGCCACGGTCAAATGAGATGCACGAACTGAGGCCCGGGTGCAGTGCTGCTCTGCCACAACCTCTGAGCCCCCATCAGTTCGTTACGAGCCTCAGAATCGCTAGTCAATTTGAAATATGTGTGGCCTGTGTGTGTGTGCTGTGTGTGCTCAGTTACTAGCTTCAGAACCTATTCAAGATTGAAACTGTGTGTGTCCCGCTTGACGTCTAACAACGCCACTATATTCGAGGAAATCTGACCTAGGTGTCTGGACACAGTTAACATAATAAAAGTTCAGAACAGACAGAAAGAGTTTCTCGCGGTTGGGTTGTTTAAATGTGGTATATGATCGTCGGATCCAATCCTATCAAATCGCTTTCATAACGACACTTACTTATAGACAAGGGTCTTGGATCTGTGTGCGCTCTCGGAGACGTTGGCTCCAACAGGACGAGTAGTTAGATTGAATGAGTGCACTCCTCCGCGCCTGTTAACTCCCAGCTACGCCAGGTAGCAACAGGTCGCGGCGGTGGTGTTGCGATTATATCACACACCAACTTGGTTCTCTTAGTCCCAAAACAACAAGCTTTTCACTCGTTTGAACACTAACACTTTCAATCACCTGTCCGGGTGTAGAAAACAAACTGCAGTACTATTACTTGTTTTATACCGACTCGGTCCCCTTAAGCGAGTTCACTAACAGCCTTTCCTCTGACTTCATTTCAAACCTAGTTTTGGTCACACCGCTAGAATGGGAAAACATAGTTAGAACTGGAAGACTTCCAATATACATGTGGACGACAGCACTGACCGCTTAACAAGTCTTCATTGCGGTACTAGATTGTGTTGGTTTTACTCAGAATGTCGAGGAACCTCCTCACATTCATAACCACACCTTGGACCTTGTCTGACTACGGCGTGATGTCTCCAATGTGTGACCTCCAGCGTCAAAGGCTCGTTGCTGTCTGACCATTTCTTGAATCAGTTTGATCTCGCTTTGGAGGACTTTCCTGTCCCGCACAGATAAACCTTAATGAAAAGAACCTTAAATGATAAAATCTATCACAAGGTTCAAAGAACTAATACAGCCTATGTTGATACTGCTGCAGGTGAACCTGTTCACCGCAAGCTTGCAGTCCCTCAGTCATTGACCAAACGGTGGGCACACACTATGGAGTCTTTAAAATCTGCATTAAATGTAGCAGCTCCTTTTAAACCAGATAACCATTTGGATTACGCTCATCCCGTTTTTTCACCTTGTACAGACGTTCAACTCCACCACTTTAAAACAGGACGTCAGAAAATTGGAGAGGCTAATTCGCCATCCCACTCGGAGCCTGTCCCACAGGGAGTGTGAAAGGCAGGACTCCGAATACAGAACGGCCCCTTCGCCGGGGCTCGAACTCAATATATTCATCTTTAATAGAAGCGAATAAAAACAACAGTTAGATTTTGTTTGGCCACCGTCGCTATACTCACAAACTGCCATCGCGACAATGAGCCTTAAATTCCAGCTCCACTGCGCAGTGTCGAACTTCTCCACTTCTTTAATAATAAAATTACATCCCAACCGTGACAAGCTGGAGGAGGTTGTCCTGCCTGTGGTAGTGGGACCGGTGAAGCGGCATAGTGACTTCCCCTTAGACTTTCAGTGGGCCTTAATAAAATTCATGGCTGTGAGCCAGCGAGGTGTTCTCTGTCGCGTCAACATCCTCCAAAAGCCTCAAACTTGCATGTTAGTTCGCAGTCCCGACCTGGCTCTTCCAAAGACATACTTCGCTTGATAATTGAGCCTATCGTAAAATATCATAAAACGCATCCATACAATGTGGCTATGTCCCACAAGCTTTTAAAACCGCGGTTAATCAAACCCCTTCTGAAGACAAAACACACCCCTGGACCCCCCAGACACTACTTACCCACTACAGGACCGATTCTCAAACCTCCCACATTTATATCTAAACATCCTGGAAAAACTTAGCTGAGCAGCTACCGCTGGCCCCACCTGTCAGGGAAAATAATATGTTTGAAGTCTTTCATATCAGGATTCAGAGCTCATCTCGCACTGAAACGGCACTAGTCAAATAGTCACAAATGACTACTACTGCTGCCGATAATGGACAAGTGTCAGTGCTGGTCCTACTGGCCTTAGTGCTGATTTGACTCACCAATAGACCACAGCATTCTCCTGGCCGAGGCCTAGAACTGTGATATAGGTTCCCTAGAGGATACCGCCCTTGGTGGTTTACAATATCCTATTTATAGATCGATTCACTTCGTCAAGGTGATCAGGACTCTCGCCTTATTCTGGGTGGATTCGTGTGCCGCAGGGTCCGGTACTCGGACCGATTCTTTTTTACTCTCTACATGCTGCCACTGGGAAAAACATTATTAAAAAAGCATGGAATTAATTCTCCACTGTGCAGATGCTACACCACAGCGTTATTGTCGATGACGCCGAACCCAGACAGCTCAGCTAGAAAAGCTCCGTGCCTGCCTAAAGGACCTTAAAATGTGGATGACTCTTAACTTCCTACTTCTCAACCCGGGAGACGACCATGAAGTGATCCCTAACTCGGGTCCGGAAGCGCCTGCCGTGACACCCGCATAAACCAGATGGTTACTCTCGCTCATTTAGTATTATACCGTAACCAGTGTGGTTTTTGGAGTCATTTTGACCAAGAACTCTCCTTCATAGGCTTATATAAGCCAAGCAACTAAAACGGGTCCTTCCACTTAGGAACATCGCTAAAATTAGGAATTTCCGTCCTAAAAGTGACGCGGAAAACCTGCCATTCACGGCGTTGTCCCGCAAGGCTCGACTACTGTAACGCTTTACTGGCAGCGTGCCCTAAAGCCTGCTTTGAAGAGTTCCAGCTCGTTCAGAAAACAGCAGTAGGATTTAAAGGTACCACAAGGAGGAGCACCTAACTCCGGTGTTAAAAAATCACGTCACTGGCTCCCTGTGGAGTGATTTTACACCGGAGTTATGTGCTCCCTCCTTTTTGGTACCTGTGTTAAGATCCAGCTGGCTGTTTTCTGAACCGAGGAGCTGGAAGCTCTTCCAAAGAGGGCTTTTGGGCCCCCGCTGCCCGTAATGCGTTACAGTAGTCGAGCCTTGAGGTGACCACGCGTGTGAATGAGTTTTCCGCGTCCACTTTTAGGAAAGGATAAATTCTCATTTTAGCGATGTTCCGTAGTGGAAGTACGCCGTTATCGTTGCTTGGGCTTATATAAGGCCTGTGAAGGAGAGTTCTTGGTTCCAAAAAAATGGACTCCAGATTCCTCACAGTGTTATGCGGTTATATACTGACTTCTATCGAGTAGTACACCATCAGTTAGGGCGGAGTTGCACGCAGGCGCTTCGGGCCGAGTCGGATCACTTCTTGTCTTCTCACCCGGGTTGAGACGTAGGAAGTTAAAGAGTCATCCACTTTTAACGGTCCTTTCTGCAGGCATGAGCTTTTCTAGCAGATCCTGTCTGGTTACGGCTTCTTCGACCCTATAAAGCTGGGTGTCATCTGCAGCAGTGGAAATTAATTCCATGCTTTAATACTGTTTCCCAGGGCAGCATTGTAGCGAGTACAAAGAATCGCGTGGCTCCGTACGTACCGAACCCTGCGGCCACACCCGCTTCCACCTCCAGACTAAGGCGCCGAGTCCAGCTTCCATTGACGAAGTGATATCGATTCTGCTAATTAGGATTTAAACCCGCCAAGGGCCTTGTTCTCTAAGACCTATATCACATTCTGTCTCTGCAGTAGAATGCTGTGGTCCTATTGTGTCTAATGCAGCACTAAGGTCCAGTTCGGACAGCACTGCCACATGTCCATTATCGGCAGCTTAGTCGTAAGTCATCTTGCTGACTTTGACTAGTGCCGTTTCAGTGCTATGATGAGCTCTGATCCTGAATTGAAAGACTTCAAACATATTATTTTCCTGAGGTGGCAGCGGGAGCTGCCTCAGCTCTAGTTTTTCCTAGGCTTTGAGATTATTAAAAGTGAGGTTTGAGAACTGGTCTTTAGATTGTTAAGCTATTTCTGGGTCCAGGTTTGTTTTTTAGAGGGGTTTGATTGTACCGGGTTTTAAAAGCTTGTGGAACATAGCCACATTGTGATGGATGCGTTGATTATTATTTTCGGTAGGCTCAATTTCAAGGAAAGTATGTCTTTGGAAGAGCCATGTCGGGACTGGTCTAACATGCAATGTTGAGGCTTTCTTGAGGATGTGACCACAGAGCTCACCTCTGCCTTGGCTCACCGCCATGCAGTTATTTAAGGCCCCACTGGAAGAGTCTAAGTGGGAAGTCACGTATGCCGCTTCACCCTGTACATACCAACAGCAGGAGCAACCTCCTCAGCTTGTCACGGATGTGGAGTAATTTTTTATATTAAAGAAGTGGAGAAAGTCGCACTGCTCCAGTGAGCTTGGAATTTTAGGCCTCGATGGCGCTATGGCAGTTGTGAGTTTAGCGACCGGTGCCCCAAACAAAAATCTAACTGTTGTTTTTATTCGCTTCCTATTAAAGTTGAATAGTATTTGAGTTCGTAGCCCCGCGAGGGGCTTCTTCTTGTAGTTTCGGAGACGCTGCTTTCCACTACCTGTGGACAGGTCTCCGAGTCGGGCAGTGGGCGAGTATGCTCTCCAATTTTCTGACGTCCTGTTTTAAAGTGTGGAGTTGAACCACTGTCACCAGGGCGACGATGCTCTAATCCTATGGTTTTCTGTTTTAAAGAGAGCTACATTTACTGCAGATTTCAAGGACTCCTAGTGTTGCCCAGTTTGGCCATGAGAGCTGAGGGGACAGCAGGCTGACTGTGAACAGGTTCACCTTCGCAGCAGTATTCAATCCATATCGGTGATTCGTTCTTGGACACCTCTATGTTGATAGATTTATCATTTAAGGTTCTTTTCATTCTGGTTTTATCATGCGGGACAGGAAAGTCCTCCCAACAGCGAGATCAAACGTGATCAAGAATGGTAGGACTGCACACGAGCTATGACGCTGGATGTGTCAACATTGGAGACATCAACTGCGTAAGGGCAGGATACAAGGTCCAAGGTGTGGTTATGAATGTTAGTAGGTTTCTCGACATTTGAGTAAACCAAACACCATCTAGTCCGGCATGAAAGCTTTGTTTCAGCTGTCAGTGCTGTCGTCCACAGGTATATTGATCGTCTCCAGTGTATAACTATGTTTTCCCATTCCAATTAGGTTTGAATATGCAGTCACGAGAATTCTGTTCGGAACTCGCTGTAAGGGACCAGGAGGTCGGTATAAAAACTATAAATTAGTATGTTTATTGTTTTCTCCACCCAGGGGACAGGTGATTAAAGGTTAAGTTTACAAAAGACGTGAAAAGCGTTGTTGGTTTTGGGGACTAAGAACCAAGTTGGTGTGTGCTATAATCGCAACACCCCGCCTTGCGCCTGTAGCTCTGCCTTTATGGTAGTTAACATGCGTCGGAGGAGTGCACTCATTCAATCTAAACGTACGTCCGTCCTGTGTGGAGCCAGTCTCCGGATAGAGCGCTAATCAGATCCCAAGACCTTGTCTATAATAAGTTCGTTTATGGATAGCGTTTTTGACGAGATGATCCGACGTTCATTAAAAACCACATTTATACAAACCCTACCGCTAGAACTATTTCTGTCTGTCTGAACTTTTATTAAGTTACTGTGTTCTGCCACCTAGGTCAGATTTCTGCATATAGTGCTTTAGACTTCATGCGGGGCTCACACACAGTTTCAATCTGACTCCGGTACTGAGGCTCGTAATGAGCACACATCGGCACCACCACACCCATGCCACTCACTATTTTCCAATTGATAGCTTCTGAGGCTAGTAACTGAACAGATGGGGGGTCTCAGAGGATGTGCAGAGCAGCTCTGCACCGGGCCTCAGTTCTGCCTGTCATTTGCGCCGGGCAGAAACCCAGTTTAGAGCCAGGGGCCAAATTCTTAGCCCCAACAGGGGAGGTACCCGCCAACGTTGGGTGGTTATCATCCGAGCGGATGAGACCGGGCTTTCCCCCAAAGGCCACTCCAATTGTCAACATGAACACCACCACTTCGAGGGCTCCAGCAGCCAGACCAGCCAGCGGTTTGAACGCGTGTGGTCTGCTGAATGCTTCTGCATGCTTCGTGCTTGGGGTAGGGGTCACCCAGAGACGATGACAGTGTCGGCCATTGTGCTAGCCAGCTTGCACGCGGCGGCGACTTGCAGCTTCAAAATCACCTCGGGGGACTGTTTCCGCCCGAACTTCATTGCACACGCCGATGAATAACAATTCGACGGAACGCTGCTTGTTGGTCATATGAGCCTAGATTCCTCTCAATATCACCAAGCCTGCCCCAGGGAAGCACCGAACAGTGGCTCTGGGTCTTAACACCTCTAACAATGAGGAGCCAATTACCAGACCCATCAGCGACTCCATCGGCCTTCTGCTCAGCAGCTCTCTAGCTTGCTCTCTCTGTGGGGTCCTTCTTCCCCGCCCGGCCGCGCCGGGGGGGCGCAAGCCGGACAGAGGCGTCACTCGATTGTAAAGGCTACAGGAGGACGGCCCAATGGGGAAACTACCAACAACCGTTCGCCCCGCTCCAGACCAGTCACAAAGCCATCACTATCCTGGTCTTGTCCCAGCTGCTGAGGCCGGGCTGGGTGGCTAGGCTCGTCGTTCTCCTCCTGCCTTTCCCTAAAAGCTGCGCTCGCTGCCCTGAGGATACGGCCTGGCTGTAGCTATGCTAGCGCTAGCTCGAGACTCCCAGTGCTCGGAGACGCGCCCTCTAACTCCACTGACCTGGATTCCAGAGAGACCTACGACTACATA
Organism: Knipowitschia caucasica; assembly: GCA_964034765.1. Classification (NCBI taxonomy): domain Eukaryota; kingdom Metazoa; phylum Chordata; class Actinopteri; order Gobiiformes; family Gobiidae; genus Knipowitschia; species Knipowitschia caucasica. The sequence continues at coordinate 46,686,224 of OZ035828.1, read as the reverse complement.
CAATTCACACCATCTTTCACTACCATCAGAGAAGGACTCCAGGTTCTAGACTCGCCAGTATGGCAACGCGAGAAGCAGTAAAGGATTGAGGGAGAGACAGCAGCCGCATAGTAGCGAGTTAGCGGGAGGTAGGCTAGGCTAGGCTAAGCTAGTTAGTACGGCTCCGGGGCCCGCACAACAGACTCCGAGCCAGGGACCCCACACGCTACCTAAACCTCAGCTGCAGTACAGCTGTACTCGGAGTGCTCTTTCACAGTTCGCTGGTGTACAATACGTGGATTTGTAATGTGTTTGTTAGAGCAAACAGAGAAGCAGGAGTGATTAGCAGTCAAGAAACACGCTCACCGGATTACCGGGGAAGTCAGTACGTCACGTTTATACAAAAGTAAATCTGATGAAAGCTCAGCCCAATAAGCACAGAGCACTTCCTATTGGCGTTCTGTTAGCTAGCGTGTTAGCATTAGGCATCCAGTATACAGTCAGTTGTGTGCTAGCCCGGCGACTCCAAAGATGGCGCCCTATTCACTGAATGGTTGAGCTCTTCGTTGGCGCTTTGGACGGCCGATGGGGGCTGAAGATTAGCGGATGAAGTCGTCCTGAACTCTCAAAAGTTCTTGGAAACTCTACAAAGCTCTATGGGAACTTCGCCATTTGTCTATGGGAGAAACTCTCAAAGATATATGGGACAACTCTCACAAGACTCTATGGGAAAACCTCTCAACGGACTTTGGGAAACACTCTAAGATTCTATGGGTTAACTCTCAAAGGATCTCTGGAAACTCTCAAAGATCTTTATGGGAAACTCTCAACGATTGATGGGAAACTCTCAAAGATCCTCTGGGAAATCTCCAAAGGATCTTTTGGGGAAACTCTCCTGTATTTGGGCATCTGTCTGGTCTCCCGGTTCCGTGAGTGGATGATCCCCCATAATGCATTTGCGCCCAAAACGCGTTTGTGGGTCTCACCACCGGGTCTCACGCAGTGCCCAGAGGGTCCTCACGCACGTGCCCACAGTGGGTCTCACGCACGTGCAAGGGGGTCGGCCGCGCTCCGCGCTCTGACCAATCAGAGCAGTCATCGAGCCGGGAGTAGGAGCGGAGCCAGAGGGAGCAGAGTTTGTGGCACTAAAGTGTGGATTTAAACAAAACCGAAGGATTTACAGACGAAAAAAAAGTTCGGATGACAAGGGACTCTAAAATCCCCACCAAAATACTATCTTTATTAAGCTGTAGGGGCTCTGTCAGCGTTCTCTGTCAGCTGAGGTCGAGCTGTTTTAATATGATTGAGTTCTCTGGGGACACTTTTTTGGTAGCCCACGTGATCTGGTCTCATAGATGGTCTTCTCTGGTCTCTCCTCTGGTCTCTCTTGGGACTCTCTCTGGTCTCTCTCTGGTGCTCTCTCTGGTCTCCTCTCTGGTCTCTCTCTGGTCCTCTTCTGGTCTCTCCTCTGGTCCTCTCTCTGGTCCGCTCTCTGGTCTCTCCTCCTGGTCTCTCTTCTTGTCTCTCTCTGGTCGTCTCTTGGTCTTCCTTCTGGTCTCCTCCTCTGGTCTTTCTCTGCCTCTCTCTCTCTCTGTGTCTGTCCTTGGTTCTCTTGGTCTTCTTCTCTGGTCTCTCTTGTCTCTCTCTGGTCTCTCTCTGGTCGTCATGTGTTGAACAGTTTGATTTTTGAAGTGTTCTCGGTGAATCCTACAACTCTGTCAACAGTCCTTAACAGACTTTAGACTGCTGCTGGGATTGTAGAGCCGCTACACACCCAAAAACTCCCAGACCAGACCAAGACCGCTCCACACCCACAAGTACAGACCCAGAACCATAGACAGGACCCCAAGACCAAAGACAAGACCAGACCTAAGACGCAGCCCAAGAACAGACCCAAGGATTCAGCCCACACACCCATTGACCAGACCACGGACTAGCAGACACACCCCAAGCAAGACCCAGAACCAAGATCCGGACCCGAAGACCAAAGGACCAGACCCAAGCCCTAGGACGGACAACACGAAGACCAGACCTCCCAGCACAAGACCGGACCCCAAGACCCAAGACCAGACCAAAGACCAGACCCCGCCCAGACCCAAGCCCCAAGACCAGACCCAGACCCAGACCTGGAGTTTTATTTTGAGACGTACCTGTGGTCCAAAATACTATGACCAAATCAAGACCAAACATGGTCTAAAATCAGACTTAACTGAAAACCCAACCTGGACCATGACCCAGACCGGACATGCGATCCCAGACCTCCAGACATACCTGTCTCTGCCTCGCTCCCTCGCTCCTGAGGTGTCAGTCTGCTGCCGGATGAGGGGTCTCCACTGCTCCCCAAATGTCACATGACTCAGCCTGTTTATTCAGTATTCTACCTGATGCTCAGCAGACAGGGATCCTGGTTTACCTCTCTCTCTCTCTGTCTCTCTCTTGCTCTCTCTCCTCAGGTTCTCTCTCGCTGCTCTCTATCTCTCGGACTCTCTCTTGTCTCTCTCTCCTGCTCTCTCTTCTCTCTACTCTTGGTCTCTCTTTAAATCTTTAATCTTTCTCTGTCTCGCTGTCTCCGATACTCTGTATCTCTCTTTCTCTGCTCACTCTCTCTCTCTCTCTGCTCTGCTCTGTGGTCTCTCTTGCTGCCTTCTCTCTGGTCTCTCTCTCTCTCTGGGTCTCTCTCTCTCTCTGGTCTCTCTTTACTCTCTCTCTATCTTTCTTGTACCCTCGCTGTCTAAGCTAGCTCTGGTTATCTCTCTTTCTGGCTCTCTCATTGCTGTCTCTCTCTCTCTCTCTGCTCTGTGGGTACTCCTTCTTGGGTCTCTCTCTCAGGTGTTCTCTCTCTCTGGTCTCTCTCTCTGATCTCTCCTCTCTGGTCTCTCTCTCTGGTCTCTCTCTCTGATCTCTCTCTCTGGACTCTTCCTGTTCTGTGTCCCTCTTCCTCTCTCTGGTCCTCTCTATCTTCTGGTCTCTCTCTGGTCTTCTCTGAGGTTCTCTCTCTCTGGGTCTCTTCTCTGGTCTCTCTCTCTGGTCTCTCTCTCTGGTCTTTCTCTCTGGTCTGTCTTGGTCTCTCTGATCTCTCTGATCGCTCCTGTTCCTGGATCGATTAGAGATCCGGCGAGACCAGAACGATAGTGAGAGACCGAGAGAGGACGAGGGACCCACAAGAAACAAGTGAGAGAGTCCAGAGAGAGGCGATCAGAGAGAGAGACCAGAGAGAGAGACCAGAGTGAGAGATAGCAGAGAGAGACCAGAGAGAGAGAAACCTGCAGAGAGAGCACCAGCGAGAGACCACAGTAGCAGAGAAGAGAGAGAGAGGAAGTCAAGTAGAGAGAGCCGAGCAAAAGAGAGATTACCCAGCAGATAGCTTCGGACAGCTGAGACAGGGAAAAGATAGAGAGAGTAAAGAAGAGACCCAGAGAGAGAGAGAGACCGAAGAGGAGAGAGAGACCAGGAGGAGAGAGAGCAGAGACGCGACCCCCCCGAGCAGAGAGTCGAGAGAGAGAGAGCGCAGAGAAGAGAGATCCAGAGATAGGTCAGACAGCGAGGACAGAGAAAGATAAAGATTAAAGAGCAGCCCAGCGAGTAGAGAGAGCAGAGAGCAAAGAGAGAGAGAGGGCAGAGCGCGAGACCAGAGAGAGAGAGAGCCAGCGCGAGAGGGACCCAGAGAGAGCAGCGAGCAGCGAGCGAGACCAGAGCGAGAGCGAGGTAAACCCAGGGATCCCCCTGTTCTGCTGGAGTCTGGTGCATCTGAGATAAATGCTGAGTCATGTGACATTTGGGGAGCAGTGGGAGGACCCCTCATCGGAGCCGACATGGACACACCAGGAGCGAGGGCCGAGGAGGAAGGTCTGTCTGAAGCGTCTGGGTCAAGGTCCGGGTCTGGGTCTGGTCCAGGGTTGGCGCGTTTTAGTGTAAGTCTGATTTTAGACCTGTTTGGTCTTGATTTGGTCTTTATTAAATTTGCCCACAGTACTTCTCAAACTAACCGTCCAGGTCTGGGTCTGGGTCTGGTCTTGGGTCTTGGGGTCTGGGTCTGGGTCTGGTCTTTGGTATGGTCTTTGGTCTTGGGTCGGTCTGGTGTGGGTCTGGTCTTGGGTGTGTGTCCGGTCCTTGGTTTGGTCTGATCTTTGGTCTGGGGTCCGGTCTTGGTTCTGGGTCTGTTCTAGGGTGTGTTTAGCCCTTGGTCTGGTCTTGGGTGTTGTCTGAGATTGGTCCTGGTCTGGTCCCTGCGGTTTGTGTTGGGTCTGTCTTTGGTCTAGCGGTTCTGGTCTTGGTTTGGGTCTGTTCTTGGGTGTGGGTTGGTCTTGGTCTGGTCTTGAGTTTTTTGTATCGCTCTAAATCCCAGCAGCCGTCTCAAGTCTTTACGGACTTTACAGAGTTGTACGATTCACCGAGAACACATCAGAAAAATCCACAACTGTTCAAACATGACCGGACCCGAGAGAGCCCAGAGAGAGACCAGAGAGAGACCAGAGAGAGACCAGAGAGAGACCAGAGAAGACAGAGAGGAGAGAGCAGAAAGGACCAGAGAGAGACCAGATGGAGAGACCTGAGACGAGACCAGAGAAGACCCAGAGAGAGCCCAGAGAGAGACCAGAGAGCGACCAGAGAGCGACCCAGAGATGAGCCAGAGAGGAGACCCCAGAGAGCGACCCAGAGAGAGGATCCAGCGAGAGACCCGAGAGAGACCAGAGAGAGCCAGAGAGAGCCAAGCGAGGAGACCAGAGAGAGACCATCTTGAGACAGATCACGTGGGCTAACCCAGAAATTTTCCTCCCTTAGAACTCAATGCAAATTAAACCGCTGACTCAGCTGACTGAGAAACCTGACAGAGAACCCTACAGCGTTAATCAAGATAGTATTTGTGGGGATTTTAGTGTCCCTTGTCATCCTGGACTTTTTTTTTTCTTAACTCCTTGGTTTTGTTTAAATCCCACACCTTTCGTGGCCACAAAAACTCTGCTCCTCTGGCTCTCGCTTAACTCCCGCTCTGATGAAACTGCTCTGATTCGGTAGAGCGCGGCGAGGCCCCTTCCTGTGCACTGTGCGTGAGACCCTGTGCACGTGCGTGAGACCTCTGTGCACGTGCGTGAGCACCCCGGTGTGAGACCCACACACGTGTTTGGCGCAATGCCTTATGGGGAAGATCATCCCCTGACAGAACCGGAGGACAGACGATGCCCAAATACAGGAGAGTTTCCCAACGATCTTTGAGAGTTTCCCAATAGTCTTGAGAGTTTCCATAGATAATTTGAGAGTTTCCCATAGACTTTGAGAGTTTCCAGAGATCTTTGGAGGTTTCCATTGATCTTTGAGAGTTTCCCAAGATCTTTGGCGTTTCCCCTAGATCTTTGAGAGTTTCCATAGATCTTTGAGAGTTTCCCCATAGATCTTTGCGAGTTTCCCATCGATCTTGAGATGATTTCCCATCTATCTGTTGAGAGATTCCAGGCGACTTCCGAAATTCTTTCAGCCCCATGCCGTCACAAAGCGGCCACTGGCACACCCATTCATTTGCAAGGGCGCCATCTTGGATCGCCGGGGCTTGCACCACAACAGCCTGTATCACTGAGGCTAATGCTAAACCACGCTAGCTCAAATGAACGCAATCAGGCAGTGACTCTTGCTTATGGCTGTGCTTTCATCAGATTTTACTTTTGTCCACCGTGACGTGACGGGTGACTTCCTGTCATCGGTGAGCGTGTTTCTTGACTGCTATCCCTCTGCTCTCTGTTTGCTCTAACAAAACACATTACATAATCCACGATTATTGGTAACCAAGCTAACCTGTGTCAGCACTCGAGTCAGCTGTATGCAGCTGAGGTTTAGGTATCGGTTGTTTGTATGGTTCTCGGAGTCTGTTGTGCGGGCCCGTCCGTACCTCCTTTATCCTAGCCTAGCTTAGCCTAGCCGCTAACTCGCTACTAAGGCGGCTGCTGTCTCTCCACTCACTCCCCTTGTACTGCTCGCGTTGCCATATGGCGAGTCTAAAACCCTGGATCCTTCTCTGTGGGTAGTGTTAGATGTGTGAAGTGTAGTGTAGTCGTCACTTGGAATCCAGCGTTCAGTGAGTTAGGCTGCGTCCACGAGCCGGAGTCTCGAGCTCGCGCTAGCATTAGCTACAGCCCTGGCCCGTATCCTCAGGACCGCGGAGGCAGCCTTTAGGCAAGGCAGAGGAGTAACTAGCGAGCTAGCTCCCAGCCCGTCCCTCCGCAGCTGGGACAAGCCAGGATAGTTGACTTGGATTGTGGACTGTTCGGTGCGGGCGACGTGTTGTTGGTAGTTTCCCATGGGCCTCCTCCTGTTAGCATCTACAATCGTGGGACGCTCTGTCCCGGCTTCGCCCCCGCGCCGGCCGGCGCTGGGAGAAGGGCCCCATGAGCGCGTGCTGAGAGAGCTGCTGAGAGAGCCGATGGAGTCGCTGATGTGCTGGTAATTGGCTCCTCTATTGTTAGAGGTGTTAAGATCCCTGGAGCCACTGTCGGTGCTTCCCTTGGGGCCAGGGCTTGGTGATATTGAAGGGAATCTGCGCTATGCTGACCCACAAGACCAGCGTTTCCGTCGAATTGTTATTCACGCGTGGTGGTAATGACGGTTCGGGCGAAACAGTCCCGAGGTGTTTGAAGCTGCCAAGTCGCCGCCGTGTGCAGCTGGCTAGCCACCATATGGCCTGACACTGGTCATCTTCCCTGGGCCCCCTACTAGCACTAGCAGTGCGAGGGCATTCAGAGACACTCGGCTTTCAACCGCGGCTGTATGGTGGTGCCCGAAGTGGTGTAGTTCATGTTGACAATTGGAGTGCCTTTTGGGGAAACGCCCCCACCCCCCCCCCCCTCCCCCCCCCCCCCCCCCCCCCCCCCCCCCCCCCCCCCCACCCCCCCCCCCCCCTCCCCCCCCCCCCCCCCCCCCCCACCCCCCCCCCCCCCCCCCCCCAGGTCTCATCCGCTCGGATGATATCCACCCACCGTTGGCGGGGACATCCTTTTGGCCTAGAGAATTTGCGCCCTGGCCTCAAATGTTCTGGCCCGGCGCCTTCATGACCGATGCAGACTTGAGGCCCGGGTGCCAGAGTGCTCTGCCCAAACCTCTGAGCCCCCATCAGTTCAGTTACTAGCCTCCAGAAGCTAGTCAGGATTGAAATATGTGGGCCATGTGTGTGTGTGCCGTGTGTGCTCAGTTACTACGCCTCAGGGAACCTAGTCAGATTGAACCTGGTGTGTTCACCCCGCTTTGAAGTCTAAAGCAACTCTATGCGAGGAAAATCTGACCTAGGTGTCAGTCACAGTAAACTTACTAAAAGGTCAGCCCGACCGAAATAGTTCTAGCGGTCGGGTTGTCTAAATGTTGTTTAATGAACGTCGGATCACATCTCGTTATAAATCGTTTTCATAAACCGACCTTATTATAGACAGGTCTTGGATCTGGTTTTCGCTTGGGACTTGGTCCACAGGAGAGTCCGTTAGCATTGAATGGGTTGCACTCCTCGACGATGTTACTAATACCAGAGCCAGAGCCTACAGGTCGCGGCGGGGGTGTTGCGATTATATTCAATCACCAACTTGGTTCTTAGTCCGCCCAACCAACCAACGCTTTTCAACTCGTTTGAAACTTAACTACACTTTCCAATCCCTGTCTCCTGGGTGGAGAAACAACAAAGCAGTACTATTTATAGTTTTTCTACCGACCTCCTGGTCCTTACAGGCGAGATCCCTAACAGATTCTCTGACTTCCTTTCCACAAACTAGTTTTGGAATGGGAAAAATAGTTCTAAATGGAGACTTCAAATACATGTGGGACGACCGCACTGACAGCTTAAAACAAAGCTTTCCCCCAGGCCGTACTAGATGTTGTTGGTTTTACTCAGATTGTCGAGGAACCTACTCACATTCCATACACCACACCTTGGACCTTGTCCCCTGACCTACGGCTGATGATGTATCCAATGTTGACATCCAGCGTCAAAGCTCGTTGCTGTCTGACCAATTTCTTGATACGTTTGATCTCGCCTTTGAGGACTTCCTGTCCGCAAGAATAAAACCATAATGAAAAGAAACCTTACACTGATAAATCTATCACAAGGGTTCAAAGAACTAATACCAGCTATGGTGCATACTGCTGCAGAGGTGAACCTGTACCTCCGCAGCTGCAGTCCCTCAGTCATTGACCTACACGGTGGGCAACACTATGGAGTTCCCTATAAAAATCTGCCATTCAATGTAGCAGGCTCCTTTAAAACAGATAAAACCTTAGGACTTTGGATCAACGTCGCCCTGGTACCGTGTCACACTCCACACTTTAAAACAGGACCGTCCAGAAAATTGGGAGAGGCTATATCGCCCACTCCCATACTCGGAGCCTGGCCACCGGGAGTGGAAGCAGGTCTCCGACATACAAGAAGCCCCTTCGCGGGGCTCGAACTCATATACTCATTCAACTTTAATAGAAGCGATAAAAAAACAGTAGATTTTTGTTTTGGCACCGGTCGCTAACCTCACAAATGCCATCGCGCAATCGAGCCTAAAATTCAAGCTCACTGTGCAGTGTCGACTTTTCTCCCACTTCTTTAATAATAAAATTCCATCCCTCCGTGACCCAAGCTGGAGGAGTTGCTCTGCTGTTGGTAGTGGACAGGTTGAAGCGGCATTAAGTGACTTCCCACTTAGACTCCTTCCCGTGGGGCCTTCATAAATTATGGGCTGTGAGCCAAGCAGAGGTGATCTCTGTGGTCACATCCTCAAAAGCTCAACTTGCATGTTAGACGCCGTCCCGACAGGCTCTTCAAAAGAATACTTCCTTTTTGATAATTGAGGCATATCGTAATCTAATAATACGCATCCATAACCATGTGGCTATGTCCCACAGCTTTTAAAAACCGCGTACATCAAACCCCTTCTGAAGAGAACAACACCTGGACCCAGACAACTTACACAACTAAGACCGATCTCCAACCCTCCCTTTTCTATCTAACATCCTGGACAAACTATATAGCTGAGCAGCTACCGCTGCCAACCTGCAGGAAAATAATATGTTTGCAGTCCTTTCAATCAGGATTCAGGAGTCATCTTAGCCCTGAAACGGCACCTAGTCAAGTCACAAAATGACTGTCCTACTGATGCCGATAATGGTACAAGTGCTGTGTGGTCCTACTGGACCCTTAGAGCCTGCATTTGACACCAATAGGGACCACAGCATTCTACTGCAGAGGCTGAATGTGATCTAGGTCTTAGAGGAACTCAGCCCTTGGCTGGTTTTAAATCCTATTTATCAGATCCGATTCACTTCGTCAGATGTGCATCAGGACTCGTCGCCTTTATTCTGGAGTGGAATTCGGTGTGCCGCAGGGTTCGGTACTCGGACCGATTCTTTTTATCTTCTACATGCTGGCACTGGGAAACATTATTAAAAAGCATGGAATTAATTGTCACATGCTATGCAGATGACCCACAGCTTTATCTGTCGATGAAGCCTAATCAGGACAGAATCGCTAGGAAAAGCTCAGTGCCTGCCATAAAGGACCCTTAACAATGTGGATGACTCTTAAACTTCCTACTTCTCAACCCGGAGAAGACAGAAGTGATCCCTACTCGGTCCGAAGCGCCTGCGTGACTCCCTCATAACCAGATGGTTACTCTCGATAATGTCAGTATAATCACCCAGTAACACTGGTGAGGAAATCTTGGCAGTCATTTAGACCACGAACTCTCCTTCACGGCTTCTATAAGCCAAGCAAAAACTAAAACGGCGTACTTCCACTTACGGAACATCGCCCTAAAATTAGGAATTTCCTTCCTAAAAGTGACGCGGGAATACCAACAAAAGAAACAACTCATTCACGCGTTTGTCACTCAAGGCTGAATACTGTAACGCTTTACTGGCAGCGTGCCCTAAAGCTCTTTGAAGAGCCTTCCAGCTCGTTCAGTAAAAACAGCCGCTTGGATCTTAACAGGTACCACCAGGAGGGCAATAACACTCCGTGTTAAATCACTCCACTGGCTCCCTGTGAGAGGATTTTAACCGGTAGTTAATGCTCCTCCTTTTGGAAACCTGTTAAGATCCTAGCTGCTGTTTTCTGAACGAGCTGGCAAGCTCTTCAAAGAGGCTTAAGGGCCCGCTGCCGTAAAGCGTTACTGTGAGTCGTGCTTGACGGTGACCAAAACGGTGCATAGGAGTTTTTCCGCGTCACTTTTAGGACGGAAATTCCTAATTTTAGCGATGTTCCGTACGTGGAAGTACGCCGTTTTAGTTGCTGGGCTTATATAAGCCTTGAACGCGAGAGTTCGTTGGTCAAAAATGACTCCAAGATTCCTCACCGTGTTTATGGGAATAATACTGACCTATCGAGGGTAAACCATCTGGTTAGTGGAGGGAGTCAGCAGCGCGCTTCGGACGTGTTAGGATCACTTCTGTCTTTCGGGTTGAGAAGTAGGGCAGTTAAGAGTCATCCCACATTTTCCGGTCCTTTATGCAGGCACCTGAGCTTTTCTAGCTTGTTGATCTGTCTGGTGTTATTAGCTTCATCGACCGGATAAAAGCTGTGTGTCATTGCGCAGTGGAACTTTATTCCCGATGCTTTTTAATAATGCTTCCAGTAGGCAGCATGTCGAGAGTAAAAAGGAATCGGTCGAGTACCGGACACTGCGGCACACGACTTCACTCCCGAATAAGGCGACCGAGTCCTGTTCCCATTGACGAAGATGATATCGATCTGCTTAACATAGGATTTAAACCCCGCCACGGGCTGTATCCTCTAAGACCTATTATCACATTCTAGCCTCTGCATAGAATGACTGGTGGTCTATTGTGTCCAAAATGCAGCACTAAAGGTCAGTAGGACCAGCACTGACACTTGTCCGTTATCGGCAGCTAGTAGTCAAGTCATTTGTGACTTTTGACTAGTGCTGTTTCAGTGCTTTGATGAGCTTGACTCCCTGATTGAACGGACTTCAAAACCTATTATTTTCCTGCAGGGGTGGCAGCGGAGCTGTAGCTATAAGTTTTTCCAGGATTTTAGATATAAAAGTGAGGTTTGAGATCGGTCTGTAGTTGTAGTATTTCTGGGTCAGGTTTGGCTTTCTTCAGAAGGGGATTTGATACCCGCGGTTTTAACCAACTTGTGGGACATAGCCACATTGTATGGATGGTGCGTTTAGTATATTTAGCAGGCTCAATTATTCCACAAGGAAGTATGTCTTAGAAGAGCCATGTCGGGACTGCGTACTAAACCCTGCAAGTTGGGCTTTTGAGGACGTGACCACAGAGATCACCCTCTGCCTTGGCTCCAGCCATGAAATTTATTAAGGACCCCACTGAAGTTTAAGTGGGAAGTCAGTCTGCCCGCTTCAACCTGTCCCCCTACCAACAGCAGAGCACCTCCTCCAGCTTGTCACGGATGGATGTAATTTTATAATAAAGAATGAAGAAGTGAGACAGTCGCCATGCTCAGTGAGCTTGGAATTTTAGGCTCGATTGCGTATGGCAGTTTGTGTAGTTTAGCGGGACCGGTGCCAAAACAAACATCTTCCTGTTGTTTTTATTCGCTTCTATTAAAGTGAAATAGTTATTGCGTACCGAGCCCCCGCGAAGGGCCTCTTGTAGTTTCGGAGACTGCTTCCCATCCCTGTGGACAGGCTCCGAGTGGCAGTGGCGATTATAGCCTCTCCAATTTTACTGACGTTTCCCTGTTATAACGTTGTGGAGTTAACATGTAACAGGGCGACGATGATCTCAGATCCTAATGGTTTTCTGTTTTTTAAGGAGCTGATATATTTAATGCAGATTTTAAAGACTCCATAGTGTTGCCCACCGTTTGGTTCACTGAGGCTGCGGGCCACTGAGCTGCTCGATGAAGGTTCACCTGCGCAGTATTCAACATAGGCCGTCTTAGTTCTTTGGAATGACCTTGTGATAGGATTTATCCATTCTTTAAGGTTCTTTCACATTATGGTTATCCCTTGCGGGACAGGAAAGTCCTCCAAAGCGAGATCAAACGTGATCTCAAGAACTGGTCAGACAGCACCGAGGCTTTGACGCTGGTGTCAACATTGGAGACATCACAGAGTAGGTCAGGACAAGGTCCAGGTGGGTTATGATGTGAGTCGGGTTCTCGATCATTCTGAGTAAAAACCACACACCATCTAGTACGGCACTGAAGCTTTGTTTAAGCTGTCAGTGCTGTCGTCCACCTGTATATTGAAGTCTCCGTTATAAACTATGTTTTCCCCATTCCAAAACTCGGTTTGACAATGAATGTCAGATGAATTCTCGTTAGGAACTCGCGTAAGGACCTGGCGGTCCGTATAACAACTATAATAGTACAGCTTTTTGTTTCTCCACCAGGACGGTGATTGAAAGTGTTAAGTTTTCAAAACTGAGTGTAAAGCGTTGTTGGTTTTTGGGGGCTAAGACCAACGTCTGGTGTGTGTTATAATCGCCCAACACCCCGCCCCGCGACCTGTAGCTTGGCTTTTCTGGTAGTTATACATGCGTCGGAGGAGTGCACTCATTCCATTAACGTCTCGGCCTGTTGGAGCAAGTCTCCTGAGGAGCGCCAAAGATCCAAGACCTTGTTATAATACGTTGTTTATGAGAAGACGCGTTAGTCGGATTGATCCTGCCCGTCATAAACACCATTTAACAACTACCGCTAGACCCGATTTCTGTCTGTCTGAACTTTTATTAACGTTACAGAGTCTGGGACACTAGGTCAGATTTCCTCTCCATTTTTAGTGCTTTAGCTTCAAGGGGGAACACACACAGTTTCAATCGACTAGGGTTCTGAGGCTAGTAACTGTAGCACACACCAGGCCCACACACCCATGCCACACAGAGTTTCAATTGACTAGCTTCTGAGCCAGTAACTGAACAGATGGGGGTCCTCAGAGGTTGTGGCCTGAGCAGCTCTGCCACCCGGGGCCTCAGTTCTGCATCGTCATTGAGCCGGCCAGACGTTTAGAGCCACGGGCCAACTTCTTAGCCAAAAGTGGATGTTACCGCCAAAGTTGGTAGTTGGTATCATCCGCGCGGATGAGACGGGCTTTCCCCAAAAAGGCACTCCACCTTGTCAACATGAAAACAACCACACTACGAGGGCATCCAGCCAGACAGCCAGCGGTTGAACGCCGAGTGTCTGCTGAATGCTTCTGCACTGTAGTGCTAGGTAGGGGCCCACGAGCAGATGCCAGTGTCGGCCATTGTGCCTAGCAGCTTGCAACGGCGGCGACATGCAGGCTGAACACCTTCGGACCTGTTTTCCCGAGCGAACGTTCATTACCACCCGCCGTGAATAAACAACTTCGACGGCTACGCTTGCTAGTGGGTCATCATGAGCCTCAGATTCCCTTCAAATACGCAACAAGTTTGGGCCCACCAGGGTGAAGCAGTCCGCCCACGCGAACCCAGTGGCTCCTGGGATCTTACACCCCTCTTACAATAGAGGAGCCAATTACCAGCACATCAGCGACTCCATCGGCTCTACTGCAGCTCTCTCTGCCGCTCTCTCCAGTGGGGCCTTCTTCCCGCCCGGCCGCGGCCCGGGGGCGCTGCCGGCCCAGCGCGTCCCCAAGCGATTGTAAATGCTTAACAGGAGGAGGCCCAATGGGGAAACTACCAAAACACGTCGCCCTCTCGAACAGTCACACAGCCATCACTATCCCCTGGTCTTGTCCAGCTGCGGAGGAGGGCGGGAGGCTAGGCACGCTAGTTCTCCTCCCTGCCTTCCCATAAGCTGGCTCCGCTGTCCCTGGGCTACGGCCTGGCTGTACGCTATGCCTAGCGCTAGCTCGAGACTCCAGTGGCTCGGAGCCGGCAGCTCTAACTCACTGACCTGGATTCCAAGAGCTACGGATACACTACACTTAACATCTATCATACCCTCCAGAGAAGGATCCAGGGTTTAGACTCGCCATATGGCACGGCGAGCAGTAACGGATTGAGGGCGAGACCAGCAGCCGCATTACGTAGCGAAGGTCGCGGCTACGGCTAAGTAGGGCTAGGCTAAGCTACGTACGGATCCGGGGCCCCGCACAACCGACTCCCGAGACCAGAAAACAACCGCTCCCCTACTAAAACCTCAGCCTGCAAGTACCGCAGACTCGAGTGCTACACCAGTTAGCTTGGTGTTCAATACGGGATGTAATGTGTTTGTTAGAGCCAACAGAGAGCGAGTGATGCAGTCAAGAAAACCGCTCCCACCGGGATTCAGGAAGTCACGTCACGTCACGTTTTACAAAAGTAAATCTGATGACAAGGCTCAGCCCCAATAAGCAGTGCACCCTTCTTATTGGCGTTCTTTGAGCTAAGCGTGTTAGCATTTAGCCCATCAGTATCCAGTCTGTTGTGTGGCCAAAGCCCCCGTGCGATCCCAAGATGGCGCCTCTATTCAACATGAAATGGTTGTGCTCAGTGGCTGTCCTCTTTGTGACGGCAAGGGGGCTGACAGATTCTGAGGAAGTCGCCTGAATCTCCAAAGATCTTCATGGGAAACCTTCAAGTCTATGGGAATACTCGCAAAGATTCTGGGAAACTCTCCAAGATTCAATGGGAAACTCCTGCAAAGATCTATGGGCCAACTCTTCAAATGATCCTTTTGGGACAACTCTCCAAAGATCTATTGGGGGAAACTCTCAAAGATCTCTGGGAAACCTCTAAAGATCTCTGGGAAACTCTCAAAGATCTATTGGGAAACGCTCACCTGCTTATGGGAAACTTCAAAGATCTATGGGAACTCTCCGTATTTGGGCATTCCGTCACTGGTCCCTCCGGTTCTGTGCAGTGGATGATCTCCCATAACGCATTGCGCCCAAACAGCGTGTGTGGGCTTCACACCGGGTCTCACGCCACGTGCACAGAGGCGTCTCAGCACGTGCCAGAGGGTCTCACGCACGAGCACAGAGGGGCTCGGCCGCGCTCTGACCAAACAGCGCAGTTTCATCAGAGCGGGGAGTTAGAGACTGTGCAGCCAGAGGGCAGTCGTTTGTGCTGCTCCTGCACTGAATGTTCATTTCTCCTCCATGAGCCGTCTCCAAAGGCCAGAGAGAGAATACTGCAGTACCTCCAACCAGCCTCACAACCGCAGACCACACGTGTAACCACAGCAGGACCTCCACATCCAGCCCAGGACCTCCACATCCAGCCCAGGACCTCCACATCCAGCCCAGGACCTCCACATCCAGCCCAGGACCTCCACACCAGTCCAGGACCTCCACATCCAGCCCAGGACCTCCACATCCAGCCCAGGACCTCCACATCCAGCCCAGGACCTCCACATCCAGCCCAGGACCTCCACATCCAGCCCAGGACCTCCACATCCACCCCAGGACCTCCACATCCAGCCCAGGACCTCCACATCCAGCCCAGGACCTCCACATCCAGCCCAGGACCTCCACATCCAGTCCAGGACCTCCACATCCAGTCCAGGACCTCCACATCCAGCCCAGGACCTCCACATCCAGTCCAGGACCTCCACATCCAGTCCAGGACCTCCACACCAGTCCAGGACCTCCACATCCAGCCCAGGACCTCCACCCCAGTCCAGGACCTCCACATCCAGTCCAGGACCTCCACATCCAGCCCAGGACCTCCACATCCAGTCCAGGACCTCCACATCCAGTCCAGGACCTCCACATCCAGCCCAGGACCTCCACATCCAGTCCAGGACCTCCACACCAGTCCAGGACCTCCACATCCAGCCCAGGACCTCCACACCATTCCAGGACCTCCACATCCAGCATCGTGTGAGCGCTTTACTGATGTCACTGTTGTGGATGGTATGGCCCATGGTGGCAGTGGCGGAGCCAGAGGGGTAGCCAGGGTGGCCACTAAAAATACCCTTGCCACCCCCAGTGCCCCCCTCGGAAGACGGCAAAGTTAATCTTGAAAATCTTCCGCACTTTTTCCGCCAAAAGCTAAAAATTCCCACGGTTTCCCCCGTCTGTGAACGCACCCTGACTCTGTGTGGGGCCGGTGCTGTTTGCTAATGCTTTGTTGGACATGTGCCCGATGCAGAGCCAACCGTTTACATTTGACACAAAGCATAGACACACGTGCTGCAGCGCACTTGTTCAGTTTCTAGTACTTTTAGTGTGTGCGTGTGTGCCTGTGTGTGTCTGCGCGCCTGTGTACGTGCGTGCCTGTGTGTGTCTGCGTGCCTGTGTGTGTGTGTGTGTGCCAGTGTGTGTCTGCGTGCCTCCGTCGAGCACAGACGTGTCTCAGACGCTCCTGCTTCTGACTGCTGCTATCTCCTGTTTTTGTCTTTTTCCTGGAGTTTTGCCACAGACAACTTTAACAAGAATGGAAATGATTAACTGGTCCCTCAACGCAATTGATTCTATCTTTTCAACACGTAAGCGTGGGTCTGGAGAGCCCGTGTGCCCGGACGGGACTTCACCAGCGGGGTATACTCTTGACAGCTGGAACAAGTGGCAGCCCCTCTGTCTGTCGACCCTGTCCATTGAAGATTCGGAAGACGTATATATCTTTGGCATTTTGGTGGTGGGAATCCTCCTGTTTGGGTTTGGAGCTGTTCTCTTCTACCACAAATTCGGAGGCATGGCAGTTCGCAAGATTCACGAGCTGCTGGCCGACAAAATTGATGGGATGTACAAGGAGCTTAGCCGCGTCGTGGTTGAGAGCGCCGTGTCTGGACAAAGAAGAGTGGTTTTGGTGGAACAGTTGATAAAAGATCTTGCAGCTCGTTCACTCGAAGGGAACAAAACTCTGGAGTTGAGATTGAATGACATTGTGTGTCAGGCTTGAACTCTCTGACCCGGCTTGGATTTGCCCCTGTGTACGGGGTCTGAGGGCGCCGCAATTCGGTTTAATTGGATTTAATAGAATATCTGCCTGCTTTTGATGCTACATTGCATTAATATTGTCCCCCTGAGGCGATGTGTTTTTCTCCTCCTGTGTCTTCTCTCCACTCTTATCTCACATTCCTCGGCCAAGGCCATAATAACAAAGGTCCCATCTACAACAATCTCACACTATTCAGTCTCCAGCTTGGATCCCGTTTCCCCCGCCTCCCTCTCTATCCATCTTGCTCCCTCCCTCCCCTCCACTCCTCACTGTGTTTCCGACTCACCCCCTCCCTGACCCCGCCCCCCTCTGACAGCCACATTGGGCCGGCAGTCGGAGGTGCTCATCCCGAGAAAAAAACCCGTGGTTTATTCAAAGCACAATGTGTCTATCCAACTGTCTGTGAAACTGTATGTTATTGCTCTCTGCTGTTTATTCTACTGTTTGTCGCATGGCGCCGGAAAGATGGCGCCGTGGCAAGAGCTCTGGTGTGTGTCGTCTTCTCTGTCTGGTGCACACCGGGGTAGTCTTGCACAGTTTTTCCAATGTGGTTTTGCTGCAAATGGCAAATAAATGAATCTGAATCTGTGTGTGTGTGTGCGTGCCTGTGTACGTGTGTGCCTGTGCGTGTGTGCCAGTGTGTGTGTGCATGCCTGTGCGTGTGTGTGTGTGTGTGCCTGTGCGTGTGTGTGTGTGTGTGTGCGTGCCTGTGTGTGTGTGTGTGCCATCGTATCATCGCCCTCTTCCCTTTAGTGTAAACATGAAAAGAAAAGGAGGAGCCATGACTGTAGATCTGTAGGCTGTAGGCTGTAGACTGTAGGCTGTAGGCTGCAGGCTGTAGATCTGTAGGCTGTAGGCTGTAGATCTGTAGATCTGTAGGCTGTAGGCTTTAGGCTGTAGGCTGTAGATCTGTAGGCTGTAGGCTGTAGATCTGTAGGCTGTAGGCTGAAGGCTGTAGGCTGTAGATCTGTAGGCTGTAGATCTGTAGGCTGTAGGCTGTAGATCTGTAGGCTGTAGGCTGTAGACTGTAGGCTGTAGGCTGTAGGCTGTAGGCTGTAGATCTGTAGGCTGTAGATCTGTAGGCTGTAGGCTGTAGACTGTAGGCTGTAGGCTGTAGATCTGTAGGCTGTAGATCTGTAGGCTGTAGACTGTAGGCTGTAGGCTGTAGGCTGTAGGCTGTAGGCTGTAGATCTGTAGGCTGTAGGCTGTAGGCTGTAGGCTGAAACCTGGAGCTCAGACTCGGAGGCAGTGTGTTTTGAGATGATGATGGATTTGTTGTATTAAAATATAGCTTATATAATTGAGTTTCCCAAACTAGGCGGCTTCTTGGGAGGAAAAAATGGATTAGAGAGTCTCTATTGGACTTCCTTGTCCTTTTGGAACGTTTGGAAAGTGTTTTTTAATACCTGTCAGTACTGCGTCTTGTGAAAGAAGTTTCTCTGCCCTAAATCTTATTAAAAACCATCTGAGAACCATGGCAGATGATTGAGTCGTCTTGTATCCTCAGTGTATCCTCAGTGTATCCTCAGTGTATCCTCAGTGTATCCTCAGTGTATCCTCAGTGTATCCTCAGTGTATCCTCAGTGTATCCTCAGTGTATCCTCAGTGTATCCTCAGTGTATCCTCAGTGTATCCTCAGTGTAGAGTCCAGGAGGAATATGGATGAGTTAGTCTACATACTTTGCTGCTTTACACCAGAACCGCAAGAATTTGCTAAATTTGTTAAAAGAAAAATGTAATGCAATGTTTGAATGATGTCATGTTGCACTTTTTTGTTCAGACTACTGTTTAAATACACTTTTTTGGTTTGTAGTTTCCAAGTGTGCTCTCAGTTCACTTTATATAAAAAGACAAGATTAAGATTGTCGTTTAGCCAGTTTTTGTGTGAAATAAAATTTCGGAATAGTATAAATGTGGACCCGTTAAAAAAAACCTTGCCACCCCCTGTTTAAAAGTCTGGTTCCGCCACTGCATGGTGGTGTGAGTCCGCAGACCCAGATACTGACTGGTTCTGAGACCCCAGACCCAGATACTGACTGGTTCTGAGTCCCCAGACCCAGATACCGACTGGTTCTGAGTCCCCAGACCCAGACACTGACTGGTTCTGAGTCCCCAGACCCAGATACTGACTGGTTCTGAGTCCCCAGACCCAGACACTGACTGGTTCTGAGTCCCCAGACCCAGACACTGACTGGTTCTGAGTCCCAGACCCAGACACTGACTAATAATGTGAATCTGGAATGAATTTTAGATCTTTAAGACCATCTCATGGAAAATGGGAGAAAAAACAACAGTGTATTTTTTTTGAGTGTACAAGGTTTTACAACCTTAACACACTATTGTGACTCGGACTCTGAGGAATGTGAGGAATGTGAGGAATGTGAGGAATGTGAGGAATGTGGTTTGGAACAGATTTTTAAACGTGTCTCTGACTTTCTCTGTTTTTAGCCAAAGACTTCATTGTTCATCTGATGGAGAGAGACCCCAGTGAGCGCTACACCTGCGAGCAGGCTCTGCAGCACCCCTGGTCCGACACGCACGATAGCTTTAGCATTAGCATTAGCATTAGCTCTAAGTCTCATTATGTTTGACTGTAGGATTTGTGGAGACACTGCTCTGGACAAGAACATCCACGAGTCTGTGTCTGCTCAGATCAAGAAGAACTTTGCCAAAAGTAAATGGAAGGTGAGAAATGTTCATGTGACATCACAAACAGCCTGTACAGGACCATGCAGCACATTTATTTATTTATGTGGATAATGGTGACTTCCTGTATCCGGTGAGCGTGTTTCTCGACTGCTATCACTCTGCTCTCTGTTTGCACTAACAAACACATTACAAATCCACGTATTGTACACCAAGCTAACTGTGTAAGCACTCCGAGTCAGCTGTACTGTAGCTGAGGTTTAGGTAGCGGTTGTTTGTCTGGTCTCGGAGTCTGTTGTGCGGGCCCGGATCCGTACTAGCTTAGCCTAGCCTAGCTTAGCCTAGCCTAGCCGCTAACTCGCTACTATGGCGGCTGCTGTCTCTCCCTCAATCCTTTACTGCTCGAGTTGCCATATGGCGAGTCTAAACCCTGGATCCTTCTCTGAGGGTAGTGATAGATGTGTGAAGTGTAGTGTAGTCGTAGCTCTGGAATCCAGGGTCAGTGAGTTAGAGCTGCGTCTCCGAGCACTGGAGTCTCGAGCTAGCGCTAGCATTAGCTACAGCCAGGCCGTATCCTCAGGGACAGCGGAGCGCAGCTTTAGGGAAAGGCAGAGGAGAACTAGCGAGCCTAGCCTCCCAGCCCGTCCTCCGCAGCTGGGACAAGACCAGGATAGTGATGGCTTTGTGACTGTTCGGAGAGGGCGACGTGTTGTTGGTAGTTTCCCCATTGGGCCTCCTCCTGTTAGCATTTACAATCGCTGGGACGCTCTGTCCGGCTGCGCCCCCGCGCGCGGCCGGGGGCGGGGAAGAAGGCCCCACTGAGAGAGCCGCTGAGAGAGCTGCTGAGAGAGCCGATGGAGTCGCTGATGCGCTGGTAATTGGCTCCTCTATTGTTAGAGGTGTTAAGATCCCAGGAGCCACTGTTCGGTGCTTCCCTGGGGCCAGGCTTGGTGATATTGAAGGGAATCTGAGGCTCATGATGACCCACAAGCAGCGTTTCCGTCGAATTGTTATTCACGCGGGTGGTAATGACGTTCGGCGGAAACAGTCCGAGGTGTTGAAGCTGCAAGTCGCCGCCGTGTGCAAGCTGGCTAGCACAATGGCCGACACTGTCATCTTCTCTGGGCCCCTACCTAGCACTAGCAGTGCAGAAGCATTCAGCAGACACTCGGCTTTCAACCGCTGGCTGTCTGGCTGGTGCCCTCGAAGTGGTGTTTGTTCATGTTGACAATTGGAGTGCCTTTTGGGGAAAGCCCGGTCTCATCCGCTCGGATGATATCCACCCAACGTTGGCGGGTACATCCCTTTTGGCTAAGAATTTGGCCCTGGCTCTAAACTGTTCTGCTCGGCTCAAATGACGATGCAGAACTGAGGCCCGGGTGCAGAGCTGCTCTGCCACAACCTCTGAGCCCCCATCTGTTCAGTTACTAGCCTCAGAGGCTAGTCAGATTGAAACTGTGTGTGCATGTGTGTGTGTGCCTGTGTGTGCTCAGTTACTAGCCTCAGAACCTAGTCAGATTGAAACTGTGTGTGTTCCCCGCTTGAAGTCTAAAGCACTATATGCGAGGAAATCTGACCTAGGTGTCAGACACAGTAACTTAATAAAAGTTCAGACAGACAGAAATAGTTCTAGCGGTAGGGTTGTTAAATGTGGTTTAATGAACGTCAGATCAATCTCGTCTAAATCGCTTCTCATAAACGAACTTATTATAGACAAGGGCTTGGATCTGTTTGCGCTCTCGGAGACTTGGCTCCAACAGGACGACTACGTTAGATTGAATGAGTGCACTCCTCCGACGCATGTTAACTACCAGAAAGCCAGAGCTACAGGTCGCGGCGGTGGTGTTGCGATTATATCACACACCAACTTGGTTCTTAGTCCCAAAACCAACAACGCTTTTCACTCGTTTGAAAACTTAACACTTTCAATCACCTGTCCTGGGTGGAGAAAACAAAAAGCAGTACTATTTATAGTTTTATACCGACCTCCTGGTCCTTACAGCGAGTTCCTAACAGAATTCTCTGACTTCATTTCAAACCTAGTTTTGGAATGGGAAAACATAGTTATAGCTGGAGACTTCAATATACATGTGGACGACAGCACTGACAGCTTAAACAAAGCTTTCAGCGCCGTACTAGATGGTGTTGGTTTTACTCAGAATGTCGAGGAACCTACTCACATTCATAACCACACCTTGGACCTTGTCCTGACCTACGGCTGTGATGTCTCCAATGTTGACATCCAGCGTCAAAGCTCGTTGCTGTCTGACCATTTCTTGATCACGTTTGATCTCGCTTTGGAGGACTTTCCTGTCCCGCAAGATAAAACCATAATGAAAAGAACCTTAAATGATAAATCTATCACAAGGTTCAAAGAACTAATACAGCCTATGTTGAATACTGCTGCAGGTGAACCTGTTCACAGCAGCTGCAGTCCCTCAGTCATTGACCAAACGGTGGGCAACACTATGGAGTCTTTAAAATCTGCATTAAATGCAGCAGCTCCTTTAAAACAGAAAACCATTAGGATTAGATCATCGTCGCCCTGGTACAGTGTTCAACTCCACACTTTAAAACAGGACGTCAGAAAATTGGAGAGGCTATATCGCCACTCCCACTCGGAGCCTGTCCACGGGAGTGGAAAGCAGGTCTCCGAAACTACAAGAAGGCCCTTCGCGGGGCTCGAACTCAATACTATTCAACTTTAATAGAAGCGAATAAAAACAACAGTAGATTTTTGTTTGGTACCGTCGCTAAACTCACAAACTGCCATAGCGCAATCGAGCCTAAAATTCCAAGCTCACTGAGCAGTGTCGACTTTCTCCACTTCTTTAATAATAAAATTACATCCATCCGTGACAAGCTGGAGGAGGTTGCTCCTGCTGTTAGTGGTGGACAGGTTGAAGCGGCATACGTGACTTCCCACTTAGACTCTTCAGTGGGCCTTAATAAATTCATGGCTGTGAGCCAAGCAGAGGTGATCTCTGTGGTCACATCCTCAAAAGCCTCAACTTGCATGTTAGACGCAGTCCCGACATGGCTCTTCAAAGACATACTTCCTTTGATAATTGAGCCTATCGTAAATATAATAAACGCATCCATACAATGTGGCTATGTCCCACAAGCTTTTAAAACCGCGGTAATCAAACCCCTTCTGAAGAAAACAAACCTGGACCCAGAAATACTTACAAACTACAGACCGATCTCAAACCTCACTTTTATATCTAAAATCCTGGAAAAACTTATAGCTGAGCAGCTCCGCTGCCACCTGCAGGAAAATGATATGTTTGAAGTCTTTCAATCAGGATTCAGAGCTCATCATAGCACTGAAACGGCACTAGTCAAAGTCACAAATGACTTACTACTAGCTGCCGATAATGGACAAGTGTCAGTGCTGGTCCTACTGGACCTTAGTGCTGCATTTGACACAATAGACCACAGCATTCTACTGCAGAGGCTAGAATGTGATATAGGTCTTAGAGGAACAGCCCTTGGCTGGTTTAAATCCTATTTATCAGATCGATATCACTTCGTCAATGTGAATCAGGACTCGTCGCCTTATTCTGGAGTGGAATTCGGTGTGCCGCAGGGTTCGGTACTCGGACCGATTCTTTTTACTCTCTACATGCTGCCACTGGGAAACATTATTAAAAAGCATGGAATTAATTTCCACTGCTATGCAGATGACACACAGCTTTATCTGTCGATGAAGCCTAATCAGACAGATCAGCTAGAAAAGCTCAGTGCCTGCATAAAGGACCTTAAAATGTGGATGACTCTTAACTTCCTACTTCTCAACCCGGAGAAGACAGAAGTGATCCTACTCGGTCCGAAGCGCCTGCGTGACTCCCTCACTAACCAGATGGTTACTCTCGATAATGTCAGTATAATCCCAGTAACACTGTGAGGAATCTTGGAGTCATTTTTGACCAAGAACTCTCCTTCAAGGCTTATATAAGCCAAGCAACTAAAACGGCGTACTTCCACTTACGGAACATCGCTAAAATTAGGAATTTCCTTCCTAAAAGTGACGCGGAAAAACTCATTCACGCGTTTGTCACCTCAAGGCTCGACTACTGTAACGCTTTACTGGCAGCGTGCCCTAAAGCCTCTTTGAAGAGCTTCCAGCTCGTTCAGAATACAGCAGCTAGGATCTTAACAGGTACCAAAAGGAGGGAGCACATAACTCCGGTGTTAAAATCACTCCACTGGCTCCCTGTGGAGTACAGAATAAAGTTTAAAATCCTACTCTTAACATATAAAGCCATAAATGGCTTGGCTCCTTCTTATCTCCAAGACACGTTAGTGTCGTATCAACCAGTCGAGCGTTGCGCTCACAAAACGCCAGACGTCTGGTGGTCCCTAAGGTCTCAAAGGTCACTGTTGGTGGCAGAGCATTTAGCTACCAAGCTCCTTTACTGTGGAATCAGCTTCCCATTTATGTTAAGGAAGCAGATACGGTCTCCACATTCAAGGCCAGGCTTAAAGCACTTTACTTTAATTTAGCATATAATTAGGTAATATATAATATGTAGTGTATATATTATATATATATGCTGTATTATGTTATATATTATGTTATATATTATTCAATAATGTATTGTGTTATGTTGTATATTATGTTATATATTATGCTGTATGTTATTCTTTATTCAAGGCTAGGTTTAAAACAGTCCTCTTTAGTTTAGCATATGGCTAGGAAGGTAAGACTCGGAGAAGGTTAAACTCCTCAGAGTGTTAGTCAAGCTGCATAGGGAGTCAGTTTGCTGGGAGAAGTATGGTAACTTGAGCACTATCCTCTCCTCCTTCCTACTTTATCTGTTTAGCATTTTTAGGATTCTGACTGTAGTTTGTTCATTGCTATTCACCCGTTGTCCCATTGTCTGTTTCATGGTACGATGACGGGATCTCTGAGCCTGGCCTCTTCCATCTACACCTGCGGACTGCCCCGCCCGACCCGCCTGGGAGTGCTTCAGTCCTGCACCGGACCTGTCCACGTTCAGCGTCCACTGGTCCACGTTCTGTAGCTAGCTTAGGTCCTGGATCATTAGTCTGTCCGTCCGGAGGAGCGGATCCCTTTCTCATATGGGTCTCCCTCCCTGTGGGTTTCCCTAGTTCTCCTCCAAGGTTTCTCACTTTTTCCCACTGGGTTTTTTAAGAGTTTTTCCTTGTCGATGCAGGAGGGTCTTGTTGGACAGTTAGTGTCCAACAGAAAGGATTGGTGATGATCAGGACACTTTAGCATTCTACAACATGTATGGACATTTTCTTCTGTGTGTGCTTTATACTGTATTCTTCATGTGTTTTAACTGTTGATTCTCTGACCTGTGTTGGTGATTTCAATGGTTTTGTTAAGTCCTCTGAGATGACTTCTGTTGTGACCTAGGGCTATACAAGAATAAATTGTTGTTGTTGTTGTTGTTGTTGTGATATGGTCAACATTTTGGTTGCGCATATGACAAATGAACATGGTAAAACATTGCTAATTTTGCAAGTTTCACTGTTTCATAACTAAAATATAACCTATTATTTTAAAGAAGTCCTTCAAGGCGTGTAAAAGACGAATATGCCAGAGGAATTATTGCCTTGTTATCTCTGTTTGGCAGATCCAAAGAGCTAACTTGGTATGATACTTAACTCGTCTGAACATTTGTATCCGAGTCATTCACAGGCATGTTGTCAAACTATGTTTTTATTTCAGGAGCACTATTACCGTTTTTCTGGCTGTGTCCTATGGTCCCAAAAGGACACCATTACCAAAAGGTTAGTTAAAGACTGTTGAGTTATTCTCTCCCCCTCTCACATGTCTCCTCCCCCTCTCACATGTCTCCTCCCCCTCTCACATGTCTCCTCCCCCATCTCACATGTCTCCTCCCCCCGGTCTTCACAATGTTTTCACATGTCTCCTCCCTCTCACATGTCTCTCCTCCCTTGATCTCTTCACATGTCTCCCCTCCTCCTCACATGTCTCCTCCCCCTCTCACATGTCTCCTCCCCCTCTCACATGTCTCCTCCCCTCACATGTCTCCTCCCCTCACATGTCTCCTCCCCCTCACATGTCTCCTCCCCCTCTCACATGTCCCTCCTACATCCCCCCTCACATGTCTCCTCCCTCTCACATGTCTCCTCCCCTCTCACATGTCTCCTCCCTCCCTCTCTCTCACATGTCTCCTCCCTCTCTCACATGTCTCCTCCCTCTCTCACATGTCTCCTCCCTCTCTCTCACATGTCTCCTCCCTCTCTCACATGTCTCCTCCCTCTCTCACATGTCTCCTCCCTCTCTCACATGTCTCCTCCTCTCTCACATGTCTCCTCCCCTCTCACATGTCTCCTCCCTCTCACATGTCTCCTCCCTCTCACATGTCTCCTCCCTCCCTCTCACATGTCTCCTCCCTCTCACATGTCTCCTCCCTCTCTCACATGTCCTCCCCCCTCTCTCACATGTCTCCTCCTCTCTCCATGTCACATGTCTCCTCTCTCACATGTCTCCTCCCTCACATGTCTTCTCCCTCTCACATGTCTCCTCCCTCTCACATGTCTCCTCCCTCTCACATGTCTCCTCCCTCTCTCACATGTCTCCTCCCTCTCTCACATGTCTCCTCCCTCTCTCACATGTCTCCTCCCTCTCTCACATGTCTCCCTCTCTCACATGTCTCCTCCCTCCCTCTCACATGTCTCCCCCCTCTCTCACATGTCTCCTCCCTCTCTCACATGTCTCCTCCCTCTCACATGTCTCCTCCCTCTCTCACATGTCTCCTCCCTCTCTCACATGTCTCCTCCCTCTCTCACATGTCTCCTCCCTCTCACGTCTCCCCCTCTCACATGTCTCCTCCCTCTCTCTCACATGTCTCCTCCCTCTCTCACATGTCTCCTCCCTCTCACATGTCTCCTCCCTCTCTCACATGTCTCCTCCCTCTCTCACATGTCTCCTCCCTCTCTCACATGTCTCCTCCCTCTCACGTCTCCCCCTCTCACATGTCTCCTCCCTCTCTCTCACATGTCTCCTCCCTCTCTCACATGTCTCCTCCCTCTCTCACATGTCTCCTCCCTCTCTCACATGTCTCCTCCCTCTCTCACATGTCTCCTCCCTCTCTCACATGTCTCCTCCCCCTCACATGTCTCCTCCCCCTCACATGTCTCCTCCCCCTCACATGTCTCCTCCCTCTCACATGTCTCCTCCCTTTCTCACATGTCTCCTCCCTCTCTCACATGTCTCCTCCCCCTCACATGTCTCCTCCCCCTCACATGTCTCCTCCCTTCCTCTCACATGTATCCTCCCTCTCTCTCACATGTCTCCTCCCTCTCTCTCACATGTCTCCTCCCTCTCTCTCACATGTCTCCTCCCTCTCTCTCACATGTCTCCTCCCTCTCTCTCACATGTCTCCTCCCTCTCTCACATGTCTCCTCCCTCTCTCACATGTCTCCTCCCCCTCTCACATGTCTCCTCCCTCTCTCTCACATGTCTCCTCCCTCTCTCTCACATGTCTCCTCCCTCCCTCTCACATGTCTCCTCCCTCTCTCACATGTCTCCTCCCTCTCTCACATGTCTCCTCCCCCTCTCACATGTCTCCTCCCCCTCTCACATGTCTCCTCCCTCTCTCTCACATGTCTCCTCCCTCTCTCACATGTCTCCTCCCCCTCTCACATGTCTCCTCCCTCCCTCTCACATGTCTCCTCCCTCTCTCTCACATGTCTCCTCCCTCCCTCTCACATGTCTCCTCCCCCTCTCACATGTCTCCTCCCCCTCTCACATGTCTCCTCCCTCTCTCTCACATGTCTCCTCCCTCTCTCAGATGTCTCCTCCTCCTTCTCCTCAGGGCGTGGTGAAGTCCCAGCAGGTGGACTTTGATCTCCTCCCTGATGAGGAGCGACAGTGTTCGCGATGCCTCAGCACCTGTTTTCTGTCTGGGATCAGCTGCGACTGTTGCCCCAAGAAGATGGTGTGTCTGTACCACCTGCACACGCTCTGCCAGTGTCCCACAGACTCTCTCACTCTCAAG
Source organism: Knipowitschia caucasica (assembly GCA_964034765.1). Lineage (NCBI taxonomy): Eukaryota > Metazoa > Chordata > Actinopteri > Gobiiformes > Gobiidae > Knipowitschia > Knipowitschia caucasica. Next base: position 46,658,808 of record OZ035828.1, on the reverse strand, counting down.
TGAGTAACTCCACACGAATGTTCACATGTTCACATGTACCACCTGCACACGCTCTGCCAGTGTCCCACAGACTCTCTCACTCTCAAGTGAGTAACTCCACACGTATGTTCACATGTTCACATGTACCACCTGCACACGCTCTGCCAGTGTCCCACAGACTCTCTCACTCTCAAGTGAGTAACTCTACACGTATGTTCACATGTACCACCTGCACACGCTCTGCCAGTGTCCCACAGACTCTCTCACTCTCAAGTGAGTAACTCCACACGTATGTTCACATGTACCACCTGCACACGCTTTGCCAGTGTCCCACAGACTCTCTCACTCTCAAGTGAGTAACTCCACACGTATGTTCACATGTACCACCTGCACACGCTCTGCCAGTGTCCCACAGACTCTCTCACTTTCAAGTGAGTAACTCCACACGTATGTTCACATGTACCACCTGCACACGCTCTGCCAGTGTCCCACAGACTCTCTCACTCTGAATTCAGTAACTTCACACGTATGTTCACATGTTCACATGTACCACCTGCACACGCTCTGCCAGTGCCCCACAGACTCTCTCACTCTGAATTCAGTAACTTCACACGTATGTTCACATGTACCACCTGCACACGCTCTGCCAGTGCCCCATAGATTCTCTCACTCTAAATTCAGTAACTTCACACGTATGTTCACATGTACCACCTGCACACGCTCTGCCAGTGTCCCACAGACTCTCTCACTCTGAATTCAGTAACTTCACACGTATGTTCACATGTTTTCCAGTTATAAGTTTCCGCTGCAGGAGCTGCATCGGCTGAAGGAGGGAGTGAAGCATCGCTCCGAGTCCTACAAGAACTGGTTCAGGGACACGTCCGAGGTCGTGGAGAAGAAAGAGGCCGACAAAAGAAGTATGTATTTAACCTTAACATGTTTGAGACGCATGTTGTTGACGTCTTTGATCTGAGATCCGTGTTTGTCTGTGAAAGTGTGGAGCGGGGCCCGTGTGAAGATTCCGTGACCTGTTACTGACCTTACGTCATGTGTGACACGTGTTGGACTCTGACCATACGTCATGTGTGACACGTGTTGGACTCTGACCATACGTCATGTGTGACATGTGTTGGACTCTGACCATACGTCATGTGTGACACGTGTTGGACTCTGACCATACGTCATGTGTGACACGTGTTGGACTCTGACCATACGTCATGTGTGACACGTGTTGGACTCGTACCATGCGTCATGTGTGACACGTGTTGGACTCTGACCATACGTCATGTGTGACACGTGTTGGACTCTGACCATACGTCATGTGTGACACGTGTTGGACTCTGACCATACGTCATGTGTGACACGTGTTGGACTCCGACCATACGTCATGTGTGACATGTGTTGGACTCTGACCATACGTCATGTGTGACACGTGTTGGACTCTGACCATACGTCATGTGTGACACGTGTTGGACTCTGACCATACGTCATGTGTGACACGTGTTGGACTCGTACCATGCGTCATGTGTGACACGTGTTGGACTCTGACCATACGTCATGTGTGACACGTGTTGGACTCTGACCATACGTCATGTGTGACACGTGTTGGACTCTGACCATACGTCATGTGTGACACGTGTTGGACTCTGACCATACGTCATGTGTGACATGTGTTAGACTCTGACCATACGTCATGTGTGACACGTGTTGGACTCCATACGTCATGTGTGACACGTGTTGGACTCTGACCATACGTCATGTGTGACACGTGTTGGACTCTGACCATACGTCATGTGTGACATGTGTTGGACTCGTACCATGCGTCATGTGTGACACGTGTTGGACTCTGACCATACGTCATGTGTGACACGTGTTGGACTCTGACCATACGTCATGTGTGACATGTGTTGGACTCTGACCATACGTCATGTGTGACACGTGTTGGACTCTGACCATACGTCATGTGTGACACGTGTTGGACTCTGACCATACGTCATGTGTGACACGTGTTGGGCCGTGTGCTCCTCAGCTCTGGAGGAGCTGCACAGTTTGGTGGAACTTGGCAACACCGGAGGTTTCCCCGATAAAAGTCTCCAGGAGCAGCTGAGGTCCATCACCGCCGAGGCCGACCGAGCGGCTGCGACGGCACAGCAGCTGCTCAACGGCAAGAGGCAAACCAGGTACAAGCACCTGACCCTAGGTACAAGCACCTGACCCTAGGTACAAGCACCTGACCCTAGGTACAAGCACCTGACCCTAGGTACAAGCACCTGACCCTAGGTACAAGCACCTGACCCTAGGTACAAGCACCTGACCCAATGTACAAGCACCTGACCCAATGTACAAGCACCTGACCCTAGGTACAAGCACCTGACCCAATGTACAAGCACCTGACCCTAGGTACAAGCACCTGACCCAATGTACAAGCACCTGACCCAATGTACAAGCACCTGACCCAATGTACAAGCACCTGACCCTAGGTACAAGCACCTGACCCAATGTACAAGCACCTGACCCTAGGTACAAGCACCCTGACCCTAGGTACAAGCACCCTGTCCCTAGGTTCAAGCACCCTGACCCTAGGTTCAAGCACCCTGACCCTAGGTACAAGAACACATCAGTCTGAGGAAGACTTTAGTCCATGGTTCTCTGTGTTCAGTCTGATGAAGACCATGGTTCTTTGTGTTCAGTCTGATGAAGACCATGGTTCTCTGTGTTCAGTCTGATGAAGACCATGGTTCTCTGTGTTCAGTCTGATGAAGACCATGGTTCTCTGTGTTCAGTCTGATGAAGACCATGGTTCTCTGTGTTCAGGTTCCGTTCTTGTGGTAAATCCCAGAGTCAGAACGATCCGACGGTGGAGGAGCTGAGGTCGTTCGTTCGTCAGTTGGACGCTCTGCCCTGTCACATCCGACAGGCTCCACTGCTCAGGGTACGTCATCAGGGTCTGCGTCATCAGGGTCTGCGTCATCAGGGTCTGCGTCATGAGGGTCTGCGTCATGAGGGTCTGCGTCATGAGGGTCTACGTCATGAGGGTCTGCGTCATGAGGGTCTGCGTCATGAGGGTCTGCGTCATGAGGGTCTGCGTCATCAGGGTCTGCGTCATGAGGGTCTGCGTCATGAGGGTCTGCGTCATGAGGGTCTGCGTCATGAGGGTCTGCGTCATGAGGGTCTGCGTCATGAGGGTCTGCGTCATGAGGGTCTGCGTCATGAGGGTCTGCGTCATGAGGGTCTGCGTCATCAGGGTCTGCGTCATCAGGGTCTGCGTCATCAGGGTCTGCGTCATCAGGGTCTGCGTCATCAGGGTCTGCGTCATGAGGGTCTGCGTCATCAGGGTCTGCGTCATCAGGGTCTGCGTCATCAGGGTCTGCGTCATCAGGGTCTGCGTCATCAGGGTCTGCGTCATCAGGGTCTGCGTCATCAGGGTCTGCGTCATCAGGGTCTGCGTCATCAGGGTCTGCGTCATCAGGGTCTGCGTCATCAGGGTCTGCGTCATCAGGGCCTGCGTCATCAGGGCCTGCGTCATCAGGGCCTGCGTCATCAGGGCCTGCGTCATCAGGGTCTGCGTCATCAGGGTCTGCGTCATCAGGGTCTGCGTCATCAGGGTCTGCGTCATCAGGGTCTGCGTCATCAGGGTCTGCGTCATCAGGGTCTGCGTCATGAGGGTCTGCGTCATCAGGGTCTGCGTCATGAGGGTCTGCGTCATCAGGGTCTGCGTCATCAGGGTCTGCGTCATCAGGGTCTGCGTCATGAGGGTCTGCGTCATCAGGGTCTGCGTCATGAGGGTCTGCGTCATCAGGGCCTGCGTCATCAGGGCCTGCGTCATCAGGGTCTGCGTCATCAGGGTCTGCGTCATCAGGGTCTGCGTCATCAGGGTCTGCGTCATCAGGGTCTGCGTCATCAGGGTCTGCGTCATCAGGGTCTGCGTCATGAGGGTCTAAGGACAGTCTCCATCATGAGGGTCTAAGGACAGTCTCCATCATGAGGGTCTAAGGACAGTCTCCATCATGAGGGTCTAAGGACAGTCTCCATCATGAGGGTCTAAGGACAGTCTCCATCATGAGGGTCTAAGGACAGTCTCCATCATGAGGGTCTAAGGACAGTCTCCATCATGAGGGTCTAAAGACAGTCTGACAGAGAACTGTGTGTAAACACAGGATGTTGAATGTTTTGTCAGGACCTGCTGACTCGTGTGGAGGACTTCGAGCAGCGCAGTGAGAGGCTGCTGTCGGACGAGGCCCCGAGGCCCGCGGACCTCCAGGAGCTGCTGGACCTGAGCCTGGGCCTGGATGTGGAGCTGCCCCAGAGACCAGAGCTCCGTGAGAGGCTGGAGCAGGCGCGCTGGCTGGAGGCGGTGACTCAGGAGAGCGCTCAGCCTGACGCCCTCTGTCTGGACACCATGAGGCGGCTGATCGACCAGGGCGTGGGGCTGGCGCCGCACGGCTCCGTGGAGAAGGCCATGGCCCGACTGCAGGAGCTGCTCACGGTGTCGGAGCAGTGGGAGGAGCGAGCGCTGGGGCTCATGGAGAACAGGTCTGAGGAAGACTTTACAAACACACTATTGTTAGGTTTGATAGATTTCACCAAAGCTTTAGGGACACGTTCTTATTTAGAGCAAATGTCTTTATCAGATTCATCGACGGCATCAAACTCTGACCGGTCACGAAGACATTCAGTGAAGAGATCTAACACTTTCCTTTTGATAAAAGATGGAAGCATAGTTCTTTTGTAAAAGGAGATTAAACTTCATCAGATTCAGTGACAGGCCCGTGTTATAAACCACAGAAACGTGTTGTTTTTAGGCCCTTCCAGAGCCTTGAGGATCTGGACGCCGTGCTGCAGGAGGTGGACAACATTCCAGCGTTTCTGCCCAACTGTCTGGAGCTGAAGGATGTGGTGGAACGAGGCAAGAGCTGGACTGAAGAGGCAGAGGCCCTGCAGGTAACTGCCTTCACACAACAAATACTCAAATACATGAAGAATGAGGTACTACTTCAGTCACAGCTGCCCTGGGGGAGACCGACAGAAGTGAGCATGTATGTACCATACTGGTCTGTGCTCACACCATGTGGCCCCCCTCACCAGTGTCTTCAGAGGGTTTTCAGATCAGGTTGTGTAGGTCCTGGACATGGCTCAGTTGTGTTCATAAAGTGCTGTGTGCAGCTGGGCGGGCGGATCCCGGTCCTGGAGAGCCTCTTGGAGCTGGTGCACCGGGCTGACTCCATCTCAGTGAAACTGGAGCCACTGAGTCGTCTGGAGGCTTTGGTCGGTGACGTCCAGACGTGGAAGGAGAGCGCAGCCAAGACCTTCCTCCTCAACGACTCCAACTACTCTCTGCTGGAGGTAAAGGTTGATCTGTGTAGTTTAACCGACACCAGTCTGATGTACACATGACCCAAGAGGATATGAAGCATCTGAGAGAAGTTACTGTCATTACATAAACACATCCAGAGGTTACACCACGAGAGGAGACAAAGTGTAGCGACATATCACAGGTCCGTGGGATATCATTTTATAGACTTCATATACTTCACTCTACTATCACAGGTCCTGTGTCCTCGCTGTGACGTGGGCCCTGCTTTGCTGAGGTCCAGGTGTAAAAAAGGAAAAGAAGCTTCGCCTCTGAGTCGGAGGAGTCCCTCGAGGCTGGACTCTGTGTGCGACGTGGAGAAGGCTCTTTCTGAAAGTAAAGATTCTGCCTCAGCGGTGAGTCTGTTCTATGGATTACTATATACCAGCCATTCCCAAACTCAGTAACACCGAGGCCCCCTTAAAAATCTGACGGGTCTGTGTGGCCCCCCAAAATAATAACCAAGAAGACAACATTAAGAATAGGCTCTTCTGGTTATTTTATTTTGGGGAAATAGCCTCTGCTACAAACATTGTAATACAAAAATGATTACAGTGGATTATTCAAGTCAAATAATGAACACAAATATTTTAATATTACAAACAAAACATTATAAATTTAACATTAAATAATTATATTATTTTTTGTATTTTTTTAATGACCTCCCGCGGCCCCCCTGCAGTACCCTCGCGGCCCACCAGGGGGCCGCGGACCCCACTTTGGGAGACACTGCTATATACAATATACAAGTTCACATGGTGCACACAATATAAGGTGACAGCAGTAAAGTGACTTTATAAAGGGCAGTAACATGTCAGGTTATGAAGTGTTTAAGAGTCAACAGCAGAGGGGAAGAAACTGTTCTTATGGCGGGAGGTTTTGGTCCTGATGGACCGCAGCCTCCTGCCTGAGGGGAGTGGTTGGAACAGTCCATGTGCAGGTGAGAGGGGAGTGGTTGGAATAGTCCATGTGCAGGTGAGAGGGGAGTGGTTGGAACAGTCCATGTGCAGGTGAGAGGGGAGAGGTTGGAACAGTCCACGTTAGGGATGTAAATTGGCGACCGTTTAACCGGTGGTTGACCGTCACAGCGTTAACCGGTCAAAGCTGTCGGTTAAAAAAGAGAAAAGGGGAGAGGGGAGGTCTCTTAATAACGCTATTTTAAGCCCTATTTGCACGGTGTGACGAGCGGGTCCCTATCTAGCTGTGTGCGCCAATGTAACAGTAAACTCTGGGCCGACTCTCACGCCGTACGAGCCACATATGCACACACGCATGCGTGCACGCACACACACACACACACACTTTCCCCCCTCTCCATACGTAACATCCACACGCATCATCTCTCCCCTCTGTTACCGTCAAAGTTATACATACACACACACACACACACACACACACATACACACATACATACACACATACACACACACACACACACACACATACCGGTCTGTCGCGCTCCTCTGTGTCACGGAGCCCAAAGGATTCGCGCAAACACACGGCTCCAGTCAAACCACATGGAACATGTTTGTGTTTATGGTCCTCGGGATCAGCTCCACACACATCACTTGTATTTAAACTTTTGTGAAGACCTGTGAGACGCGTCACTCGCTGCTCTGACCATGTGAACGAGCCGTCGTTTGCTGCTAGAAAGTTTTGGTATTAACCCGCAGCACAGCAGAATGGGAAGATTAAAACAGCAGTTCTCTGTGCGCAAAGGTGCCGGAGCTGTTGCGGGTTTGGGCGCCGCTGTCTCAACTCTGATCCAGTAGAACGCAGAGCTGCACTTATGAAAAGTACGCGGCTCGAAATGGCTGTTATTTCAAAGAACGTGGACTATTTTAAACTACGCGGTTAACCGGTTTCAACCGGTTAATGAGGCTCGGTGGTCGGTCATGAAAATTCATAGTTTTTTACATCCCTAGTCCACGTGCAGGTGAGTGGTTGGAACAGTCCATGTGCAGGTGAGAGGGGAGTGGTTGGAATAGTCCATGTGCAGGTGAGAGGGGAGTGGTTGGAATAGTCCACGTGCAGGTGAGAGGGGAGTGGTTGGAATAGTCCATTTGCAGGTGAGAGGGGTCGGCTGTGATACCTCGAGCTCGGGCGACGTACAGGTCCTGCAGCGATCACCTTCTCTACAGAGCGCACAATGTATTTAGTAGTTTTTATTCTTCCCACTGTTTCTGTGGAAAAGCTTCTGCAGTTTCAGAATCAGACACATTGATAAAAAAGGAATTACACAATGAATGATCACCTCCAGAAACAAATAATTGTTTCCTGAGAATTTAGCTTCACTTTAGTGACTTTGATTTAGTTTTAGAGCTAACAACACACAATCTCCCTCTGAAGTGACTGTTCTTTCACATCTAACCAAACTCTGCAATAACCATTGTCTCGCTCTCAGATGGACACTCTGGCTGAAGTGCAGCGCTCGGAGATGGAGCTGCTGTTGGCTCTGCGCACCTCAAACGACTCTCGGATTCTCTCGGCTGAAGCCTGCAGCTCTTTGGGGGTGTGTGTCTGTCAGAGGCCGCCGTCTGGAGCAATGGTGCGCTGTGAACTCTGCAGAGAGCTCTTCCACTGTGACTGTGTGCGTCCGGAGCAGCAGCAGGCCTGGTTCTGTCCTCTGTGTCAAAGATCAAGGAAACCTCCTCTGGACAAAGTGCTGCCGCTGTTGGCGTCGCTGCAGAGGATCCGAGTGCGTCTGCCCGAAGGAGACGCACTCAGGTTTCTGATCGAGAGGACGGTACGATGGCAGCATAAGGTCCAACAGGCCTGTGCCGACGGGCTGCTGGAGCGACTGGGCAAGGTACAGGACCAACCCCAACGCTAACCCTAACGCTAACCCGGGCAAGGTACAGGACCAACCCCAACGCTAACCCTAACGCTAACCCTGGTCAAGGTACAGGACCAACCCCAACGCTAACCCTAACGCTAACCCTGGTCAAGGTACAGGACCAACCCCAACGCTAACCCTAACGCTAACCCTGGTCAAGGTACAGGACCAACCCCAACGCTAACCCTGGGCAAGGTACAGGACCAACCCCAACGCTAACCCTGGTCAAGGTACAGGACCAACCCCAACGCTAACCCTGGTCAAGGTACAGGACCAACCCTAACGCTAACCCTAACGCTAACCTGGGCAAGGTACAGGACCAACCCTAACGCTAACCCTAACGCTAACCTGGGCAAGGTACAGGACCAACCCTAACGCTAACCTGGGCAAGGTACAGGTCCAACCCTAACGCTAACCCTAACGCTAACCTGGGCAAGGTACAGGTCCAACGTTAACCCTGGGCAAGGGACAGGACCAAGGCCTGGCTCTGCCTGTGAGGCCTGCCCCTAATGCAGACATGTTTCAGTTTAATGCGACATCCATCCATCCATTTTCTTCCCCTCAATCCATTTCTGGGTCAGGGGGGTGGCAGTCAGAGCTGCACCCAGTCACAGAGCACCAGCCTCTCACTGATCCTCCTGCAGGAGCTGAGTCCACAGGAGCTGAGATCTTTCAGTTGGGGCTTTGGGCAAAGTAGGGTTAAGTGTCTTGCCCAAGGACACAACGACAGCAGTCATCAGTGGGAGTCGTGAAGTAGGTCTTTCGGTGGGTTCGAACCCACGACCTTCAGGCCCAAAGGCCAATGCTCTACCAACTGAGCTACTGTCGCCCCTAAATGTGACATGTTTCAGTTAAAAGCCAAGAGGCAGTGGATGTTTCTTTAACTTCTTGGAGATAGTTGTGGTAATGGTTTGTCTTGGACTAGATAGTTTTAGGTAGTTCTTGTAAATGTTTTTTAGGTCAGTCAAACTGCAATAGCAGACAGCTACCTGAAGGGGGCCCTCTCACTCGTCTCATAGACCTCAGTAGTATCAGGATTGGATTATGGACCTGTAACTTGTGTCTGCTCTCTGCAGTCCAGAGGCCGTCAGCCGCTGCCTTCACGCACAGACTGGGAACGACACGGTGCTTCTTTCTACATGGAACACGCTTCTTTTCCAGTTCACGGTGAGGCCTTTGTTGCTTTGACAGAATGTTTTACGACTAAATATCTACGACACACTGTTATACAGAGACAACAGCAATAAAGAGAAAGACTTTTGATTAAGGTTTTTGATTGTTACGAAACAAGGAAACGGGGAGATTGTAAAAGTAAAGGATGTGAATGATCTTCAAAGACTAAACTAAGCGTCCTTCTGAAGAGTCTTTGCTTGTGCCTCTTGGCAGCTCTTCCATCGGAGCTGGACGAGCTGTTGGTGGAGGGGTTCCTGCTGCAGGTGACTCTGCCGGAGACTGAGCAGCTTCACAGATACTTGTTGTACAAACTGACACCGCCTCCTGCACCTTCACCCAGACACAGCCCCGAGAGGGAGCAGCGCCGCCACAAGAGTGGGAAGGTACACAACTACTGTTACTATGTGTTACTATGTGTTACTATGTGTTACTATGTGTTACTATGTGTTACTATGTGTTACTATGCCGTGTTACTATGGCGTGTTACTATGGCGTGTTTCTATGGCGTGTTTCTATGGCGTGTTACTATGGCGTGTTTCTATGGCGTGTTACTATGGCGTGTTACTATGAAGTGTTTCTATGGCGTGTTACTATGGCGTGTTACTATGCCGTGTTACTATGGCGTGTTACTATGGCGTGTTACTATGGCGTGTTACTATGGCGTGTTACTATGAAGTGTTTCTATGGCGTGTTACTATGGCGTGTTACTATGCCGTGTTTCTATGGCGTGTTACTATGGCGTGTTACTATGGCGTGTTTCTATGGCGTGTTACTATGGCGTGTTACTACGGCGTGTTACTATGGCGTGTTACTATGGCGTGTTACTATGGCGTGTTACTATGGCGTGTTACTATGGCGTGTTACTATGGCGTGTTTCTATGGCGTGTTTCTATGGCGTGTTTCTATGGCGTGTTTCTATGGCGTGTTTCTATGGCGTGTTACTATGGCGTGTTTCTATGGCGTGTTTCTATGGCGTGTTACTATGGCGTGTTACTATGGCGTGTTACTATGGCGTGTTACTATGGCGTGTTACTATGGCGTGTTACTATGGCGTGTTACTATGGCGTGTTACTATGGCGTGTTACTATGGCGTGTTACTATGGCGTGTTACTATGGCGTGTTTCTATGGCGTGTTACTATGGCGTGTTACTATGGCGTGTTACTATGGCGTGTTACTATGGCGTGTTACTATGGCGTGTTCTATGGCGTGTTTCTATGGCGTGTTACTATGGCGTGTTACTATGGCGTGTTACTATGGCGTGTTACTATGGCGTGTTTCTATGGCGTGTTACTATGGCGTGTTACTATGGCGTGTTACTATGGCGTGTTACTATGGCGTGTTTCTATGGCGTGTTACTATGGCGTGTTACTATGGCGTGTTTCTATGGCGTGTTTCTATGGCGTGTTTCTATGGCGTGTTACTATGGCGTGTTACTATGGCGTGTTACTATGGCGTGTTACTATGGCGTGTTTCTATGGCGTGTTACTATGGCGTGTTACTATGGCGTGTTACTATGGCGTGTTACTATGGCGTGTTACTATGGCGTGTTACTATGGCGTGTTTCTATGGCGTGTTTCTATGGCGTGTTTCTATGGCGTGTTTCTATGGCGTGTTACTATGGCGTGTTACTATGACGTGTTTCTATGGCGTGTTTCTATGGCGTGTTACTATGGCGTGTTACTATGACGTGTTACTATGACGTGCTTCTATGGCGTGTTTCATTGAAAGTGGTAAAGATGTTGTGATTAAAGGATCATTTAAACCTTTCGTTCCAGACCAGAGGATCCAGTCCTTCCAAGGAAAACTGTCAGAGCAAACGCACCAAAAGGCGCAAAGACAGCTCTGACTCTCAGCTCCACGAAAAGGCCAAGAAATCCAGAAAAAAGAAGTCAAAGCGAAGTAAGGAGAGGAGAGAGGAGCGCAGGAAGGAGAGGAGAGAGGAGGCGAGGTTGGAGAGGAGAGAGGAGGCGAGGTTGGAGAGGAGAGAGGAGGCGAGGTTGGAGAGGAGAGAGGAGGCGAGGTTGGAGAGGAGAGAGGAGGCGAGGTTGGAGAGGAGAGAGGAGGCGAGGTTGGAGAGGAGAGAGGAGGCGAGGTTGGAGAGGAGAGAGGAGGCGAGGTTGGAGAGGAGAGAGGAGGCGAGGTTGGAGAGGAGAGAGGAGAGCCGGGAGCAGAGCAGGAGGAGCAGCTGTTCTCCGCCCCACACCTCAGATCCTGCAGAGTCCGAGTCTGAGGAGGACTTCTCTCTGTGTGCAGCAGCGTGGTGCAGGGAGCCCGAGGGAGACGAGGTACAGGCTGCTGTGTGTGTCTCATGTGTGATGTGTGTGTCTCATGTGTGTGTCTCATGTCTGATGTGTGTGTCTCATGTGTGTGTCTCATGTCTGATGTGTGTGTTTTCAATGTTGCAGCTGTGAGTCTAAGACACATTTCTTACGGGACATAATTGTGAGAGGGGGATGAAGTTATTGCAAAAGGGGATGTGTAGTTTAAAACCATAAATATTCAAAGTTATGACCCGAAAAGAGGAGGAGAGCACGTAGTTGCAATAAAGGGAAAACAGGCTCTGCCGCCGTCTGGATCAGGCCTCTTGGTGCTCATCCCGGTGGATCCCTTCCCCCGTGGTGCCGCGGACCCTGGAGGCAAAGCACATCCACAGCCAACACACCCCGACGAGTCTCCTGCCCCAGGCCACTTCATGAACACCACAACTGCATGCATTCTGGTCCTTACCACAGGAGGCGGTCGTTCAGTCTCGTGGTGTTCTCTGTTGACTCGTGCGGCAATGGCGGCGATGGCGGCGATGGTGATGGCTGTGGTCCGGGTCCAGATGCAGATCGAGATTGCGTACCTGATATGGTGCTGTGCTGTCCAGCGTGTCCAGCGTGTCCAGCGTGTCCTGCGTGTCCAGCGTGTCCTGCGTGTCCTGCGTGTCCAGCGTGTCCTGCGTGTCCTGCGTGTCCTGCGTGTCCTGCGTGTCCTGCGTGTCCAGCGTGTCCTGCGTGTCCTGCGTGTCCAGCGTGTCCTGCGTGTCCTGCGTGTCCTGCGTGTCCAGCGTGTCCAGCGTGTCCTGCGTGTCCTGCGTGTCCAGCGTGTCCTGCGTGTCCTGCGTGTCCTGCGTGTCCTGCGTGTCCTGCGTGTCCAGCGTGTCCTGCGTGTCCAGCGTGTCCAGCGTGTCCTGCGTGTCCAGCGTGTCCAGCGTGTCCAGCGTTGCTCCCAGTCTGCCCTTTTGTCCCCCTGTCCCCGCTGAGGACCAAGTGCACTGATTAGTTCGAGGGCAGGCCTTGGTCAAAAGTCACGTGTGGCCCGGGGCGTCAGGGAATCATATTAAAATTAAATAAAACCATGCACTAAAAAGTCCACACTATAAATAAAAGAAGATAAGACATGAATCTCTCTCGTCATGATCACTGTAGAAAGTTGGAAACATCTGAAACTTTGAAGCATAACTTTCCTGGTGTAACCTCCTGGTGTTGGTGTTTCAGGTGAACTGGGTGCAGTGCGACGGCAGCTGTAACCAGTGGTTCCATCAGGTCTGTGTGGGTCTGTCGGCAGAACGAGCCGAGACCGAGGACTATGTTTGTATAAGCTGCACACAACCCGACTATGACCGGGACAAATGACCTCCCCCTGCGCCTCCTGCTCCTCCTGGGCCTCCTGGGCCTCCTGCGCCTCCTGCACCTCCTGCGCCTCCTGGGCCTCCTGGGCCTCCTGCGCCTCCTGGGCCTCCTGCGCCTCCTGGGCCTCCTGGGCCTCCTGCGCCTCCTGGGCCTCCTGCGCCCCCTGCTCCTCCTGCGCCTCCTGCGCCTCCTGGGCCTCCTGCGCCTCCTGGGCCTCCTGCGCCTCCTGCGCCTCCTGCTGTGAAGACGGTGCTACTTCAGATGTTTTCCAGAACAGACTCCTCTATAATATATCACTGTATTTTGTCTCCCTGGACTCTTTCTTAGCCGTACAATCAACTAACCCTTTTCCTCTTCACTTTCCAAGACTTGATGTACAGAAAGGCTAAGGGTGAAGTCTGCAGCGCGTTTTTGAACTTTTGAACCAAAAAAGTTTAACATCTTTTTTTAAAAATATATTTGTCTTTTTTCCCAGATCAATATATTATGAACTTATTTTTCTTGTAAATATTATTTATCCTTGAAACAACTGAACGACTTCAGTGAAGCTAACGATGACTTCAGAGGTCTTTGTCTAAAACACATAAAATGAAATCCTTTTTATCAATTATTTGATATTTAACATTTCTGTGAACCTTTTAGTAGTGACTCGTGCAGAAAGTTTGCACAACTATTTTCTTGAGAGTTTCTGAACAGTTTAAGTCCGGAGTTTCTTTGCGCCGTCGTGAAGATCTTGGAGTTGGAATTCTAAAGGAATGTATATTTAGTTTGCAGTGGATTTCCTTCAATCCCAAATGTTTGTTGGACTTAGATTAACACAGTGTGACTAATGCCACGGGACCTTTTCCTGCTCCTTTGAGTGAATAATATAATTCATATGTTGCAGTTTGCATTATAAATAAAAACAGTTTGTTGCTGTTTGTCTGTTTTTTTTCTGTTTAAAATTGATTTGATAAATATTTAGATCCTTTTGACCATCTGTACTACTGTATTGCTAACCATTCAGTAGTGGCCGAATAATAGAAGTATTTCTCATAAAACTATAAAATAATTTATGTGGAAATGTATTATCAACGGAAATCTTGTGTCCTTTTATGGTTTGAGATTATTTAAGTCTCATTAGTCAATTATACAACTATAATTTCAGAACGCTCAAAAATATGTGCAATTATTCCATTCAACATTTTTATTTTACAGTCGACTCAAACCTCTCTCAGTTTAGTCTCAGAATGACAGCGAGTCGTTTGTACAGTGTTTAATATCTATCAGAATCTGTTATTGTCATGTGTATGTTTCCACATTTATTACTTTGACATTTCTCCTGTGTGAGATCTTAATATATACAGTCTATGTGTGAGATGAATAAAGTCTATAAGGTTCGGGTCAGGGTTCGGGTCAGGGTTCGGGTTACTGCCTTCTGGATGGATGATCCAGCCGCCTCTCTATTCACCCACAAATACAGAAGTTTTATCAATTTCATTATTTTAAATTGATAAATCTTCTGTATTTGTGGGTGAAGACAATACATTATATTTATGAATACCCTCAATAACAAACTAATTGATTTGAAAATAATAAAAACGGGGCGTGGTCTGTGCGTCGCCATTTTCACGCTTGTTGTTAGCATGTTAGCATGTTAGCTGCGTGGGGCTAAGCTAACTCCACAGCATCTTTCCTGTAAATAAAGTTAAAGTTACAACAGTTGAGTCTGAAGTTCTAGCAGGAGGATGGAAGATGAATATTACAGCAGCGGAGGAGGAGGAGGAGGAGGAGGCGCGGACTGGGAAGGACCTGACGGAGGCTTAATGGTGAGAAACCTGCTGTTAGCATCTTTAGCATTAGCCTTATTTGGATTTGTTTATTTCATAATATTCCACGTTTAGTTGCTACCAAATAAACGTGGATGATGTACATGTGACATCACAGAGAAGTGTTAAACATGTTTAAAGTTAAATATAGTCTGTGCAGGATATATATTTATATTTTTATAGTTATTTCATTATTTCAACTGAAGGTTTGTATAATCATCTTTAGTTTCTGATTTTATCGCTGTTTACACTAACATAAATATATACCTTCATCTGTACATTTATCCTCTGTGTACTCTGTACCACTCTGTGTACTCTGTACCACTCTGTGTACTCTGTACCACTCTGTGTACTCTGTGTACTCTGTACCACTCTGTGTAATCTGTGTACTCTGTACCACTCTGTGTAATCTGTGTACTCTGTGTACTCTGTACCACTCTGTGTACTCTGTACCACTCTGTGTAATCTGTGTACTCTGTACCACTCTGTGTAATCTGTGTACTCTGTACCACTCTGTGTACTCTGTGTACTCTGTACCACTCTGTGTAATCTGTGTACTCTGTGTACTCTGTACCACTCTGTGTACTCTGTACCACTCTGTGTACTCTGTGTACTCTGTACCACTCTGTGTAATCTGTGTACTCTGTGTACTCTGTACCACTCTGTGTACTCTGTACCACTCTGTGTACTCTGTGTACTCTGTACCACTCTGTGTACTCTGTACCACTCTGTGTACTCTGTGTACTCTGTACCACTCTGTGTAATCTGTGTACTCTGTACTACTCTGTGTACTCTGTACCACTCTGTGTACTCTGTACCACTCTGTGTACTCTGTACCACTCTGTGTACTCTGTGTACTCTGTACCACTCTGTGTACTCTGTACCACTCTGTGTAATCTGTGTACTCTGTGTACTCTGTACCACTCTGTGTACTCTGTACCACTCTGTGTACTCTGTACCACTCTGTGTACTCTGTGTACTCTGTACCACTCTGTGTACTCTGTACTACTC
This sequence comes from Knipowitschia caucasica, assembly GCA_964034765.1. Taxonomy (NCBI): domain Eukaryota; kingdom Metazoa; phylum Chordata; class Actinopteri; order Gobiiformes; family Gobiidae; genus Knipowitschia; species Knipowitschia caucasica. The sequence goes on along the minus strand of OZ035828.1, from coordinate 46,643,036 downwards.
TGTGTACTCTGTACCACTCTGTGTACTCTGTACCACTCTGTGTACTCTGTACCACTCTGTGTACTCTGTACTACTCTGTGTACTCTGTACCACTCTGTGTACTCTGTGTACTCTGTACCACTCTGTGTACTCTGTACTACTCTGTGTACTCTGTACCACTCTGTGTACTCTGTGTACTCTGTACCACTCTGTGTAATCTGTGTACTCTGTGTACTCTGTACCACTCTGTGTACTCTGTACCACTCTGTGTACTCTGTGTACTCTGTACCACTCTGTGTAATCTGTGTACTCTGTGTACTCTGTACCACTCTGTGTACTCTGTACCACTCTGTGTACTCTGTAGATTCAGATTCATTGTATTAGCCATGTGCAGTATAAAAACTACATTGGAATACATTTGCAAAAAAGGTACTCTGTGTGCACCGACAGAATAAAGAGCACGACACACTGTAATATAAAATACACATACACTGGAAATAAATGAATAAAAAAAAACAGCTGACACTGTGGCACCGATCAACAAAAACGATACAAGGGGTAAAAGCAGGAATTAAAGTGCTCTGTTTAGGCACCTAACAGCCTGTGGAAAGAAGCTGTTAGCATAGCCAGATGTCCTGCATCTCAGAGAGCGATATCTTCTGCCAGAGGGAAGAAGCTGGAACATGGCTTTCCCAGGGTGGCCAGAAGAGTCATTAACAATCCTAAGAGCTTTGTTTAAAAGTCTGGATTTATAAAGAACCTCCAGAACAGGAAGCTCACAGCCCACGGTCCTCTTTGCAGAGCGGAGCACCTTGTTTAAAGCTCTCTTTTCTTTATCTGTGATGTTTCCAAACCACACAGACACAGAACCAACAAGTAAACTCTCAATGGTGCAGCCATAAAAGTTAAGCACAATCTTAGAGTTAGTGGTAAATTCTCTAAGTTTCTGCTGTACCACTCTGTGTACTCTGTACTACACAGAGCGGTACAGAGTACACAGAGTGATGTATTCAGTGGATCTAGACTCTTGACATTTGTTATTAATGTTATTCTCAAAGCGACAGAATAACAGGTGTATTTGTTTTGCAGGAGGATGGTTTTGCTGATGACGGCAAAATTCAAGAAACATGTCTGGAAAAATTCTCAAGCAGAGATTATATAATGGAACCAGCCATTTTTAACACTTTAAAAATGTAGGTGTTGCTTTGGTCACATTGTCACTATTTTATTGATATTGTGTTTTGATTGTGTCTGTATTTCAGGTACTTCCAGGCGGGTGGCGCTCCAGAGCATGTGATCCAACTGCTGTCTGAGAACTACTCTGCCGTGGCTCAGACTGTGAACCTTCTGGCTGAGTGGCTCATTCAGATGGGTCCGTGACATACATTTATTACATATATTACATTATACTCAGAACAGTTAAGTAAATATTTCTGTAGTACATTAGTATTAAATGACATTGTGTCTAAAGGTGTGGAGCCGGCACAGGTCCAAGAGCGAGTGGAGAACCACCTGAAGAGTCTCCTCATCAAACACTTTGACCCACAGAAAGCAGACTCCATTTTCACGGTGGAGGGAGAGGTACAGTTTATTGGTTTGAAACATATCTGCCCCAGACGGATGCGGCCCATGACCACAGAGCGTGTTCTTTCAGACCCCTGCGTGGCTGGAGCAGATGATCGCTCACACCACCTGGAGAGATCTGTTTTACAAACTGGCAGAAGCTCATCCAGACTGCCTCATGCTCAACTTCACTGTCAAGGTAGAGCCAAGTCTTGAGACCATAAGTCCTGAGACCATAAGTCCTGAGACCATAAGTCCTGAGACCATAAGTCCTGAGACCATAAGTCCTGAGACCATAAGTCCTGAGACCATAAGTCCTGAGACCATAAGTCCTGAGACCATAAGTCCTGAGACCATAAGTCCTGAGACCATAAGTCCTGAGACCATAAATGTCTAAGAAGGTCTGTGTGTGCAGCTGATTTCAGACGCTGGGTACCAGGGAGAGATCACGTCTGTGTCCACAGCCTGCCAGCAGCTGGAGGTCTTCTCCCGAGTCCTCAGGACCTCACTGTCCACTCTGTTGGACGGAGGAGAAGAGAACTTGGAGAAGAACCTGCCCGAGTTTGCAGTGAGTGACTTTAGACTACAGCTGTCGTCCACAGCTGTAGTCCACAGCTGTCGTCCACAGCTGCAGATGTTTCTGTGGAACACATACAGATTGCTGTTGTTTGTAGAAGATGGTGTGTCACGGAGAGCACACGTACCTCTTCGCCCAGGCCATGATGTCCATCCTGTCGCAGGAGGAGCAGGGAGGCTCGGCCGTGAGGAGGATCGGGCAGGAGGTGCAGCGCTCTGCTCACCACAGGTGCACACAGCTGCACACAGCTGCACACAGCTGCACTTACAGTTCACACACATGCTCCAACTGCTGCTCTCAAACGGTTTTACATTTGTGTAACATTATATGATTATATTTATTTAAATTATAGTTTGGGCCAAAAGTCTTTTACTAAAACATATTGAATCATAAGGTGAAACCATGAAGGTGAAACCATGAAGGTGAAACCATGAAGGTGAAACCATGAAGGTGAAACCATGAAGGTGCTGTGTTCCAGGGGCCACGATGCCAGCCAGATCACTCTGGCCCTGGGCACCGCTGCAGCGTACCCTCGCGCCTGTCAGGCGTTGGGCGCCATGTTGTCTAAAGGAGCGTTGAATCCAGCCGACATCACCGTCTTGTTCAAAATGTTCAGCAGCATGGACCCGCCTCCTGTGGAGCTGGTGAGATTAAAGCTGGGTAACCTAACTTTCAGACCACAAAGAGCTATATACTTTCTGCCTTTGGCTCAGATCCGAGTTCCCGCCTTCTTGGACCTCTTCATGCTATCGCTGTTTAAGCCGGGCTCAAAAATCAACCAGGACCATAAACACAAATACATCCACATTCTGGCTTACGCTGCCAGTGTCGTGGAAACGTGGAAGAAGGTAAAATCTTAGTTAATCTGAGCGTTTGAACACCGTAGAATACCATAGGTTTGTTTTGATGTGTTCTGTTCCCTCTGGATACGGGTCTTACTCCTTTTCCTCCAGAACAAGAGAGTGAACATCAACAAAGATGAGCTGAAGTCCACGTCCAAAGCCATCGAGACGGTTCATAATCTGTGCTGCAACGAGAACAAAGGAGCCACGGAGCTGGTGGCGGAGCTGGGAACTCTGTACCAGTGCATACGGTGAGAGCAAAGGGGACTGGATCTCACAACCTAAGGTCAACAAGAAATGCCTCTAAGATCAAACAGTGAAATCCATCAATCAAAGCCATCCATCCTTCATGGATGTCATGATGAGTCATGATGTGTCACGTGTCATGATGAGTCATGATGTGTCATGATGTGTCATGATGAGTCATGATGTGTCATGTGTCATGATGAGTCATGAGTCATGATGAGTCATGATGTGTCATGATGAGTCATGATGAGTCATGATGAGTCATCATGTGTCATGATGAGTCATCATGTGTCATGATGAGTCATGAGTCATGATGAGTCATGATGTGTCATGATGTGTCATGATGAGTCATGATGAGTCATGATGTGTCATGATGTGTCATGTGTCATGATGAGTCATGATGTGTCATGATGAGTCATGATGAGTCATGTGTCATGATGTGTCATGATGAGTCATGAGTCATGATGTGTCATGATGAGTCATGATGAGTCATGATGTGTCATGATGTGTCATGTGTCATGATGAGTCATGATGTGTCATGATGAGTCATGTGTCATGATGTGTCATGATGTGTCATGATGAGTCATGATGTGTCATGATGAGTCATGATGTGTCATGATGAGTCATGATGAGTCATGAGTCATGATGTGTCATGATGAGTCATGATGTGTCATGAGTCATGATGAGTCATGATGAGTCACGATGAGTCAGGATGTGTTATGATGAGTCATGACTCATGAGGTGTCATGATGTGTCATGATGAGTCATGACTCATGATGTGTCATGAGTCATGACTCATGATGTGTCATGATGAGTCATGACTCATGATGTGTCATGATGAGTCATGACTCATGATGTGTCATGATGAGTCATGACTCATGATGTGTCATGATGAGTCATGACTCATGATGTGTCATGATGAGTCATGATAAGTCATGATGTGTCACGATGAGTCACGATGAGTCAGGATGTGTCACGATGTGTCATGATGTGTCATGATGAGTCATGATGAGTCAGGATGAGTCATGTGTCATGATGTGTCAGGATGTGTCATGTGTCATGATGTGTCATGTGTCATGATGTGTCTTGTGTCATGATGTGTCATGATGAGTCATGATGAGTCAGGATGAGTCAGGATGAGTCAGGATGAGTCAGGATGAGTCATGATGAGTCATGATGAGTCAGGATGAGTCATGATGAGTCATGATGAGTCAGGATGAGTCAGGATGAGTCAGGATGTGTCATGATGAGTCAGGATGAGTCAGGATGAGTCAGGATGAGTCAGGATGAGTCATGATGAGTCATGATGAGTCAGGATGAGTCATGATGAGTCATGATGAGTCAGGATGAGTCAGGATGAGTCAGGATGTGTCATGATGTGTCATGATGTGTCATGATGAGTCAGGATGAGTCACGATGTGTCACGATGTTGTCCTTCAGTTTCCCAGTGGTGGCTATGGGGGTGCTGAAGTGGGTGGACTGGACCGTCTCAGAGCCTCGATACTTCCAGCTTCAGACCGATCACACTCCAGTTCATCTGGCTTTGCTTGACGAGGTAACAAGCCTTCATGGTGCTTCATGGTTTTCATGATGGGGCGGCACGGTGGCTGAGTGGATAGCACTCTCGCCTCTCAGCATGAAGGTCCTGGGTTCGAATCCCGGTTGGACCAGGGCCTTTCTGAGTGGAGTTTGCATGTTCTCCCCGTGTCTGCGTAGGTTTCCTCCGGGTACTCCGGTTTCCCCTACCACTAAAAATATGTACAATAGGTCTGGCATGCGCCTCCTGTTCTGGCCCCGCTCCCAAAAATAACAATTGTAAACCGCTTTGAGACTCCGATGTGCAGTGAAAAGGCGGTATATAAATAAAGATTACTTACTTGCTTACATGGTGCTTCATGGTGCTTCATGGAGCGTCATGGTTCTCTGCCACCTTGTTCGATGAGGCAACATGCTGCAATAATGAAGCCTTTAAGGACATTAGTTACATTTCCATGATCAATCACTTTGATCAAAATTGTGTTTCCAACTTCCGCCTCCAAATCAGGGCTGAACAAAGAAGAGACACTTCACACTCGTTCAGGGTTTGGCAGTTTTTCCTGAAGGTTGAAGAAGCAGCTTCCTCCCATTATTCTCCTTGTGCTGCTCCGACCCTGAGCTCTTTGAAGACACACACTTGTTACTTGTTTAGACGTTCTTATCCAGACGTGTCCTTTTGGAGGTTTAGAGAAATGAGAGATAATAAAACATAGTTCTGGTGTCTCTTGGTTTGGTCCGTCTCACTTGGTTCTGGTCTGTCTCACATGGTTCCATCTCAGATGGTTCTGGTGTCTCACATGGTTCCATCTCAGATGGTTCTGGTGTCTCACATGGTTCTGGTGTCTCACATGGTTCCATCTCAGATGGTTCTGGTGTCTCATGGTTTTGTCCGTCTCACTTGGTTCTGGTGTCTCACATGGTTCCATCTCAGATGGTTCTGGTGTCTCATGGTTTTGTCCGTCTCACTTGGTTCTGGTGTCTCACATGGTTCCATCTCAGATGGTTCTGGTGTCTCACATGGTTCCATCTCAGATGGTTCTGGTGTCTCACATGGTTCCATCTCAGATGGTTCTGGTCTGTCTCACATGGTTCTGGTCCTCAGATCTGCACCTGTCACCAGCTGCTGCACCCTCAGGTCCTGCAGCTCCTCATCAAACTGTTTGAGACCGAGCACTCGCAGCTCGACGTCATGGAACAGGTGCTTTAACATATTTACATTTCATTAATTAATTAGCTAACCCTAATTTATAGGACACTACACTGTAGGACACTGCAGGACACTGTAGGACATGGTAAGACTGTAGGACACGGTAGGACACTGATTGTCTCATGGTTTGAATTGTGCTATATAAATAAACTTGCCTGATTGTCTCGTGGTTTCCATGGTTTCCAGATGGAGTTGAAGAAGACGCTGTTGGACCGTAAGGTTCACCTTCTCAGCCGCGGATACGTTCTTCCTGTGGTCGGATACATCCGTAAATGTTTAGAGAAACTCAACACTGACATCTCCCTGATCCGATACTTCGTCACTGAGGTGATGGTTCAGAGCCACAGTTAGCCACATTAGCTCTGTAGAGCAGTTAGCCACATTAGCTCTGTAGAGCAGTTAGCCACATTAGCTCTGTAGAGCAGTTAGCCACATTAGCTCTGTAGAGCAGTTAGCCACATTAGCTCTGTAGAGCAGTTAGCCACATTAGCTCTGTAGAGCAGTTGGCCACATTAGCTCTGTAGAGCAGTTAGCCACATTAGCTCTGTAGAGCAGTTGGCCACATTAGCTCTGTAGAGCAGTTAGCCACATTAGCTCTGTAGAGCAGTTGGCCACTTAGCTCTGTAGAGCAGTTAGCCACATTAGCTCTGTAGAGCAGTTAGCCACATTAGCTCTGTAGAGCAGTTAGCCACATTAGCTCTGTAGAGCAGTTAGCCACATTAGCTCTGTAGAGCAGTTAGCCACATTAGCTCTGTAGAGCAGTTAGCCACATTAGCTCTGTAGAGCAGTTAGCCACATTAGCTCTGTAGAGCAGTTAGCCACATTAGCTCTGTAGAGCAGTTAGCCACATTAGCTCTGTAGAGCAGTTAGCCACATTAGCTCTGTAGAGCAGTTAGCCACATTAGCTCTGTAGAGCAGTTAGCCACATTAGCTCTGTAGAGCAGCCTGTTCTCTCCCATGTGACCTGAGCGTGATAGTCTCTGGTCTGGTCTCTGATGTGTAGTCTGCAGGTCCTGGATGTGGTCTGTGACCTTTAGTCTGTGGTCTGGTCTGCAGGTCCTGGATGTGATCGCGGCCCCGTACACCTCAGACTTTGTGCAGCTGTTTTTGCCGATCCTGGAGAACGAGAGCATCGCAGGAACCATCAGAGCAGAAGGAGAACACGACCCAGTGGCTGAGTTCATCAGTGAGTTCGTGTGTGTGTGCGCGTGTGTGCGTGCGCGTGTGTGCGTGTGCGTGTGTGCGTGTGCGTGTGTGCGTGTGTGCGTGCGCGTGTGTGTGTAGAACTGAAGGTGTGATTTTAAATACTGGATTTAAAGCACAGATCTGTGTTTTCAGCTCACTGTAAATCCAACTTCATCATGATCCACTGACACCATCCAGACCCGAGGACAAAGTCTGTTGCTGAAAAGCCACATTATTTTCTATTAATTTGTTTTTCTAAATGAGGTTTGTTTGAGAGACACCAAATGTTTATAGATCTATAAACATATAGTTTATATGTTCATAGTTTAACTGCTGGCTCCACTTTTCAATGTTTAAATATGACGTGAACACATGTTGTAAATATGTTTTTATTGAAAGTTTGATTAAAAAGTTTTTCAGAAAATGTGAGTTTGTCCCATTTCCAACAAAGTGCAATAAAACCATTATGGAAGTGAACACATACGTGTTCTTTAAACATACGTGTTCTTTAACATACGTGTTCTTTAACAGACGTGTTCTTTAAACATACGTGTTCTTTAAACATACGTGTTCTTTACCATAAAAAACATGTTTTTTGATCCATAAAAGGCACAATGAAAACGTTGGCACTAAATATAAAACAAATTGCACCAAAGACGTTTTTACATTTTCAAAAATCCAGTAAAAAGTTCCCTTTAAAAGTAAAATAAAACCTGTAAAGTGAATTTAAAGTAATTGTAAAATACTGAATTTACACCAATGTTTTTATATCAATGTTTAAGAATAAAACAAAAACACATTCGTTCAAAATAAAGTCATTTTTGTGAGAATAGAAAATATTTCAGCATTTGGTGAATTTACCTGAAACTGAGACCTGTCCCAGAGACTGGTCTCAGAGACTGTTCTCAGAGTCTGGTCTCAGAGACTGGTCTCAGAGACTGGTCTCAGAGTCTGGTCTCAGAGACTGGTCTCAGCGGTAGGTCTTGGGTACGATGACGTCTCCGTACATACAGTCTTGCTCGATGGCGAGGCTGTAGTTCCCGTCTTTGAAGGCGCTGGTCACGATCCGGAGCCAGCCTTTCTCGCCCTGAAACACATTTCACTTTCACTTTCGATCGTAAACAAAGAGACATCGAAGGTTCAACAGTTTCAAACCCACGAATGATACAAATGTAAAACGTACATTTAAGAACTTTTCTTCAAAAGCTCAAACGACCCATAAATGATTAAAATAATTAAATATTGGATTCATTTGAATGGAATATAAAATATATAAATAATCTAAACATACAATATATAAATAAACTAAGAGCTTGAAACAAAGTTCTCAAAGGCTTCACTTCACCAGAATAATTACTCAGTCATGTGACTTTACTTTTAAACATTGTACGTAAGTACCAAGTTTGAGATGGGAACAGTTCAAACAGAAGGGATGGGGGGACATCTAAATGTGGATGGAGCTAAAAACATCTCCGGGTCTGTTCTCACCCAGGGCTCTCCCCACGAGTTCCTGACAACCCAGAACTCCACCCCCTTCTCCACGCCCCAGCCAACCACAGACACGATGTGGTTAATGAAGGCGGGGTTCTGGAACTCCGAGAACACGCCCCCTGTGTACGCGTCCAGCTTCGAGGTCGCCATGATGCCACAGCTGCCAGGACCATGGGTCAAACAAAGAGGACAATGGGTCAAACAAAGACAGGACCATGGGTCAAACAAAGAGGACCATGGGTCACACCTGATTGGACCATTAGCAAAGATCTCTGCCTTCATCTTGTCTCTGCCGCTGACTTGGCCGAAGTCTGCGACCGTCCACAGCGTGTAGTTCTTCACCACGTCACAGACGCCAAACGTGGTGCAGGTGCCACACTGGTTAAACACGTCACAGTCTGTACCAGGAGAGACACATGGTGTTAGGTCTGTACCAGGTGAGACACACGGTGTCACTGGTGTCTGTTGTCTCTGGTGTCTGGTGTCTGTGTCACTGGTGTCTCTGTCAGTGGTGTCCCTGGTGTCGTCACTGGTGTCTCTGTCACTGGTGTCTCTGTCACTGGTGTCTCTGTCATTGGTGTCTCTGGTGTCTGTGTTACTGGTGTCTGTGTCACTGGTGTCTGTGTCTCTGTCATTGGTGTCTCTGGTGTCTGTGTCACTGGTGTCTGTGTCTCTGTCATTGGTGTCTCTGTCAGTGGTGTCTGTGACTCTGGTGTCTGTGTCTCTGTCACTGGTGTCTCTGTCACTGGTGTCTCTGTCAGTGGTGTCTGTGTCACTGGTGTCTGTGTCTCTGGTGTCTGTGTCTCTGTCACTGGTGTCTCTGTCAGTGGTGTCCCTGGTGTCTGTGTCACTGGTGTCTGTGTCTCTGGTGTCTGTGTCTCTGTCACTGGTGTCACTGGTGTCTGTGTCACTGGTGTCTGTGTCACTGGTGTCTGTGTCTCTGGTGTCTGTGTCTCTGTCACTGGTGTCTGTGTCACTGGTGTCTGTGTCACTGGTGTCTGTGTCACTGGTGTCTGGTGTCTGTGTCTCTGGTGTCTCTGTCACTGGTGTCTGTGTCACTGTCATTGGTGTCACTGGTGTCTGTGTCTCTGGTGTCTGTGTCTCTGTTACTGGTGTCTGTGTCTCTGGTGTCTGTGTCTCTGTCACTGGTGTCTGTGTCTCTGTCATTGGTGTCACTGGTGTCTGTGTCTCTGGTGTCTGTGTCTCTGTTACTGGTGTCTGTGTCTCTGGTGTCTGTGTCTCTGTCACTGGTGTCTGTGTCTCTGTCATTGGTGTCTCTGGTGTCTGTGTCACTGGTGTCTGTGTCTCTGGTGTCTGTTACTGGTGTCTGTTACTGGTGTCTGTGTCACTGGTGTCTGTGTCACTGGTGTCTCTGTCACTGGTGTCTCTGTCACTGGTGTCTCTGTCACTGGTGTCTGTGTCTCTGTCTCTGGTGTCTGTGTCTCTGGTGTCTCTGTCACTGGTGTCTCTGGTCTCACCCTGGTCCTTGGCCTGGTAGTTGTTGCAGGTCTCGTCTGGGATGCCGTGTGTGTTGGCGTACTGCCAGACGCCGCCGTGGTCGCCGCCGTGACAACTTCCTGCGTCTGCGCAGTCGACCACGTTCTGCACGGACAGGTAGGCGGATGGCCACGCCCCCTTCCTCTTGATGTTGATGCGATCTGGAAAACACGGAAACTGAATCCATCCGTCCGTTTTCTTCCGCTTCATCCGTTGCCAGGTCGCGGGGGCAGCAGTCTAAGCAGAGACGCCCAGACTTCCCTATCCACACACACTTCCTCCAGCTCGTCCGGGGGGACCCCAAGGCGTTCCCAGGCCAGCTGAGAGACATAGTCCCTCTGTGTCCTGGGTCTTCCCCGGGGCCTCCTCCCGGTGGGACGTGCCCGGAACACCTCCCCAGGGAGGCGTCCAGGAGGCATCCGGAACAGATGCCCGAGCCACCTCAACTGATTCCTCTCGACGTGGAGAAGCAGCGGCTCTACTCCGAGCTCCTCCCGTGTGACCGAGCTCCTCTATCTCTAAGGGAGCAGCAGCTCTACTCCGAGCTCCTCCCGTGTGACTGAGCTCCTCACCCTATCTCTAAGGGAGCAGCCACTCTGCGGAGGAAGCTCATTTCGACCGTTTGTATCTGCGATCTCGTTCTTTCAGTCATTACCCAAAGCTCATGACCATAGGTGAGGGAGCTCTGACTGCAGACGCTGCTCCCTCATGACCATAGGTGAGGGAGGGAACGAAGATTGACCGGTAAATCGAGAGCTTTGCCTTTCGGCTCAGCTCCCTCTTTACCACAACGGTCTGATACAGCTCTGACTGCAGACGCTGCTCCCTCTTTACCACAACGGTCCGATACAGCTCTGACTGCAGACGCTGCTCCCTCTTTACCACAACGGTCCGATACAGCTCTGACTGCAGACGCTGCTCCCTCTTTACCACAACGGTCCGATACAGCGACCGCATCACTGCGCACGCTGCACCGATCCGCCTGTCAATCTCACGCTCCATCCTTCCCTCACTCGTGAACAAGACCCAGAGATACTTGAACTCCTCCACTTGAGGAAGTAAGTAGTAAGTACGTTTTTATTTATATACCGCCTTTTCACTGCACATCTGAGTCTCAAAGCGGTTTACAATTGTTATTTTTGGGCATTTGTCTCTCACTCCACACAGAGATGGGAGGGGCCAGTACAGGAGGCACATGCCAGAACTATTGGACATATTTTTAGTGGTAGGGGAAACCGGAGTACCCGGAGGAAACCTACGCAGACACGGGGAGAACATGCAAACTCCACTCAGAAAGGCCCTGGTCCGACCGGGATTCGAACCCAGGACCTTCTTGCTGAGAGGCGAGAGTGCTATCCACTCAGCCACCGTGCCGGAAGGACCTCTCCACCCACCTGCAGAGGGCAAGGCACCTTTTTCCGGTCGAGCACCATGGCCTCGGATTTGGAGGTGCTGATTCTCATCCCAGCCGCTTCACACTCGGCTGCAAACCGTCCCAGTGAATGCTGCAGGTCCTGGTTCGTTGGAGCCAACAGGACGACATCGTCCGCAAACAGCAGAGATGAAATCCTGTGGTCTCCGAAACGGACCCCCTCCGGCCCCTGGCTGCGCCTAGAAATTCTGTCCATAAACACAGTGAACAGAACCGGTGACAAAGGGCAGCCCTGTCGGAGGCCAACATTCACCGGGAACAGGTCTGACTTACTGCTGATGCGAACACAGCTCTGGCTCCGGTCATACAGGGATTGGATGGCCCTCAGCAGAGGACTCCGGACCCCGTACTCCCGGAGAACCCCCCAAAGGACACCCCGGGGAACACAGTCGAACGCCTTCTCCAAATCCACAAAGCACATGTGGACAGGTTGGGCGAACTCCCATGAACCCTCGAGTATCCGATGGAGAGTATAGAGCTGGTCCAGTGTTCCGCGACCGGGACGAAAACCACACTGCTCCTCCTGGATCCGAGATTCGACCATCGGCCGTAGCCTCGTCTCCAGTACCTTGGAGTAGACCTTACCGGGGAGGCTGAGGAGTGTGATCCCACGATAATTGGAACACACTCTCCGGTCCCCCTTCTTGTAGAGAGGGACCACCACCCCGGTCTGCCACTCCATTGGCACTGCCCCCGATCGCCACGCGATGCTGCAGAGACGTGTCAGCCAAGACAGTCCTACAACATCCAGAGACTTTAGATAATCAGGACGGATCTCATCCACACCCGGAGCCTTGCCACCAAGGAGGCTGCCAACCACCTTGGTGACCTCAGCCAGGGAGATGGATGTATCCGCCCCAACATCCTCAGCCTCTGCCTCTGTAACAGAGGACGTGACGGGGGGATTGAGGAGAACCTCAAAGTATTCCTTCCACCGCCCGATAATATCCCCAGTCGAGGTCAGCAGCTCTCCACCCTCACCGTACATGGTGTTGGCAAAGAACTGCTTCCCCCTCCTGAGGCGCCGGACGGTTTGCCAGAATCTCTTCGAGGCCGACCGATAGTCATGCTCCATGGACTCTCCGAACTCCTCCCAGTCCCGGGTTTTTGCCTCTGCAACAGCAGGTTCAGAGCCCAAGCTGTGTGTGGAGGTGAGGCCGACTATCTCTAGTCTATCGCTCAACCTCCCCCACGAGCTCAGGCTCCTCCCCCCCAGTGAGGTGACGTTCCACGTCCCAAGAGCCAGATGTTTGGTTACGAACATAAAATCTAATTATTCGCTGACGATGTTGTAATCTATCTGACAAATCCAGACTCCTTTTTCCCCAATCTTATTTCATATCTAGACTTCGAGACAGTTCTGTCTCTGGCTAAAGCTCAACATCCATAAAACACAATTACTTAGATTCAATTACAATCCTAGTCGTTCGATAACCTCCAGAATGATTGGGACTCGGAATGTATAAAATATCTCGGCCATTTTTGTCTTCCTTGACATCTACACCCTTTGCGCATTCTCTCAACGGACACGTAAAATCATGATCACACACACACACACACACACACACACACACACACACACACACACACACACACACACACACACACACACACACACACACACACACACACACACACACACACACACACACACACACACACACACACACACACACACACACACACACACACACACACACGTTTTCATATGTTTGTCTTTTTTCTGTATTGCTGAATAAAATGTTAATAAAAAATACATAAAAAAAGTATCTCGGTGTGAATAAGACCAATCTAAACGAATCGAGGTAAATAATAAACCCTTGATTGAAAAAAACCATAATGATATCAGAAGATGGGACCTGCTACCGATATTTAACTCTGAATCCCGGGTGGAGACAGTCCCTCGCCGCACCGCACCACGCCACATCGTGCCGGACCACGCCTCCACGCACAACGCCGCCCCCACAGGCCCGGGGTGGTATTGCAGCATGTCAGCGCACGTCATTTTGGCCACTTTTGAGTTGGGACCCTCCCCCACTGCTCACACCACGCCGCCCTGCACCAAGCCGCACCACGCCGCCCTGCACCAAGCCGCACCACGCCGCCCTGCACCAAGCCGCACCAAGCCGCACCACGCCGCCCTGCACCAAGCCGCACCACGCCGCCCTGCACCAAGCCGCACCACGCCGCCCTGCACCAAGCCGCACCACGCCGCCCTGCACCAAGCCGCACCACGCCGCCCTGCACCAAGCCGCACCACGCCGCCCTGCACCAAGCCGCACCACGCCGCCCTGCACCAAGCCGACCACGCCGCCCTGCACCAAGCCGCACCACGCCGCCCTGCACCAAGCCGCACCACGCCGCCCTGCACCAAGCCGCACCACGCCGCCCTGCACCAAGCCGCACCACGCCGCCCTGCACCAAGCCGCACCACGCCGCCCTGCACCAAGCCGCACCACGCCGCCCCGCTTATTGGATGTGCCGCTGCCGCGCCATTATTTGGTCCCGTAGCCATAAAAGAAAGAAAGTGTAATGAATATGATGAGTGGAGTTGGTTTGGCTTCCAATGTAAAACTTTGACCCCATCTCTAGGGGGCACTAATGGGCCAATTTCAAATATTTCACTTTCAAATGACCTAGATCCTAGAGTTAAACAATGTGTTAAAGTTTTGTGCAAATCAGACTTTGTTTGTGCAAACGGGAGCTGTTTTTTGATCATGAAAAATGGCAAAAAAAGGTCATATTTTGCCGCTCCGCTGCTCAAACAATGTTTCACTGATCAAAAATCCCTGAGGAAATTTTGAAGGTACATGTGTTGAGATGATGTGGAGCGATTTTGAGGCGAATCGGTGAAACGGCCGAGGAGGAGTCGCTTTCCAACCGACATGTATGAGAACTTTTGCTGTTCATTTTTCCATTTTGCAGTGACATTTATGGGCTTCCTGTTTGTCAGAGGGCGGAGCCATAATAATATTTTTTTCTTGTCTTGACTTGAGGAACATGTACCAAATTTCATGGCTCTACGACAAACTTGATCTTCAGAACTCCCATAGGGGTATTATTTTGGCTGTTGTAGGTGGCGCTGTTCTGGCATTTTTTGAGTCCCATAAAAATAAACACCAAAATATCACATTTTTCACCAGGTCTGATTTTTGGGGGCTGATGCGTCCGTCACTCACCACCAACATTTGTTTTAACCATTGTGAAAGCAATAGGCTTTATTAACATTCTACCCAGACTGTCCCCATTCAAACTTCCAATGAACAATTCAACCATTGGGATAAGTGAATTTCTAAATTGATATGGCAAGGGAAAAGACCGAGACTAAGGTTAAAAACTCTTCAATTCCCAAATGAGAGCGGAGGACTAGCCCGGCCCTGTTTAAGGATCATCACACTTCAGCCCAGTTTAGAGCCTGGTGCGACTCAGCCCAGTTTAGAGCCTGGTGCTGGTGCGACTCAGCCCAGTTTAGAGCCTGGTGCGACTCAGCCCAGTTTAGAGCCTGGTGCTGGTGCGACTCAGCCCAGTTTAGAGCCTGGTGCTGGTGCGACTCAGCCCAGTTTAGAGCCTGGTGCTGGTGCGGCTCAGCCCAGTTTAGAGCCTGGTGCGACTCAGCCCAGTTTAGAGCCTGGTGCTGGTGCGGCTCAGCCCAGTTTAGAGCCTGGTGCTGGTGCGGCTCAGCCCAGTTTAGAGCCTGGGGCTGGTGCGGCTCAGCCCAGTTTAGAGCCTGGGGCTGGTGCGGCTCAGCCCAGTTTAGAGCCTGGGGCTGGTGCGGCTCAGCCCAGTTTAGAGCCTGGGGCTGGTGCGGCTCAGCCCAGTTTAGAGCCTGGGGCTGGTGCGGCTCAGCCCAGTTTAGAGCCTGGTGCTGGTGCTGAGCTGCTCTGACAGTTGTCCGCTCCCGGTCATACTGGGGACAAAAGACTCGTTAGGAAACAGACCAATGGATACATTTACTTTCGGATCAATTCTGTGTTTTTTTTTGACATGTGTTTCACTAACAAACCACCAGTGGAACACTTCGAACAGTTGCAGAGGCAACTGTTCGAAGAAGGCACATAAATGAAAATACGGGTGAACTATTTATGGGAATGATAAACTTTGAGAATGCATCGTATTCTACTGTAGATGAACTGTTTAACTCTGTCACCTCTAGTGTTTTGAATGTTCTGGACACCATCGCTCCTGTGAAGGTTAAAATAGTGAAAAATAAGCAGAAGGCGCCGTGGGCTAAAGCAGACTCGGTCAGAGCACTGAAGAGAAAGTGCCGGAGGGCCGAGCGGAAGTGGCGCAAGTCCAACCTCCAGGTTGATTACAAGATCTTCAAAGATAAGTTGTGCGAGTTTAACCGGGTGCTACGTAGTACGAGAGAAAGGTATTTTTCTGAAATGATTGAAGGCTGCAGCAACAATCTGCGTGTTCTGTTTTCAACAGTTAATAGATTAACAAACCCCCCCTGTTCAGATGCCATTAGAGCTAACTTCCAAACGTAAATGTAATGAGTTTGCACATTTTTTCAATGACAAGGTTCAAGGCATCAAAAACGCCATTGTCTCCAATCCACAGATAACAATCCAACAGCCAGAAAGGCTCTCTGAGCTAACTCACTTTGCACCTGTAAATGATAAAACTGTCCAAGAGATAATCTCCAGTTTGAGCTCCTCCACATGCAGCCTGGATGTACTACCCACTAGACTTCTAAAGTCTGTTCTGAGCAGTCTGTTACATTCACTCACACAGATAGTAAACATGTCCCTTCATTCTGGAATATTCCCAAAGGCCCTGAAAACTGCAGTCATCAGGCCCCTGCTAAAAAAGAGCAGCCTGGATGCTACGGTACTTAACAACTATCGTCCCATCTCAAATCTGCCATTTATGGGGAAAGTCCTTGAGAAAGTTGTCTACCTACAGCTTACTAGATTTCTTATAATCAACAACTCATTTGATATGTTCCAGTCCGGCTTTAGACCCCACCACAGCACTGAGACTGCTCTCGTTAAGGTTACAAACGATATCCGGCTGAACACTGACGCAGGCAAAGTCTCAATCTTAATCTTGTTAGATCTGAGTGCTGCCTTTGACACTGTCGACCATGAGATCCTCTTACAGAGACTAGAGGACTGGGTTGGCGTCGCTGGCACCGCCCTAAGTTGGTTTAGGTCTTACCTTGAGGACAGGAAGTACTTTGTGGAGATTGGAAACTGTGTCTCAGATCATATGGCCCTGACCTGTGGAGTACCACAGGGGTCGATCCTGGGACCTCTTCTGTTCAATCTCTACATGCTGCCGTTAGGTCAGTTAATACGCAGAAACAAAGTTTCCTATCATAACTATGCAGACGACACTCAGATCTATGTCTCACTGACTGCAGGAGAACATGGACCAGTGGACTCACTCCTTCACTGTATCCAACAGATCAGTGAGTGGATGCAAAACAACTTCCTTCAGCTAAACGCAGACAAAACTGAAATGATTGTCTTTGGTCCCCAGAAACAAAGAGAGAGCGTCATCTGTCACCTACAGTCTCTCTCCCTAAAACCTTCAAACAAGGTCAGAAATCTAGGGGTAATACTGGACTCAGACTTAAATTTTAATAGCCACATCAAATCAGTAACATCAGCAGCTTTTTACCATCTAAAAAACATTGCCAGGATCAAAAACATAGTGTCTAAAGCAGACTTGGAGATTCTTATCCATGCATTTGTCTCCAGTAGGTTAGACTACTGCAATGGCCTGCTCACAGGTCTGTCCAAACAGGCTGTAAAACAGCTGCAGTACATTCAAAATGCAGCAGCTCCAGTCCTGACTAGAACCAGGAAGTACGACCATATTAGTCCTGACTAGAACCAGGAAGTACGACCACATTAGTCCTGACTAGAACCAGGAAGTACGACCACATTAGTCCTGACTAGAACCAGGAAGTACGACCACATTAGTCCTGACTAGAACCAGGAAGTACGACCATATTAGTCCTGACTAGAACCAGGAAGTACGACCATATTAGTCCTGACTAGAACCAGGAAGTACGACCACATTAGTCCTGACTAGAACCAGGAAGTACGACCACATTAGTCCAGTTCTCAGGTCTCTGCACTGGCTTCCTGTGGCTCAGAGAATAGACTTTAAAACAGCTCTGCTCGTGTACAAGTCTCTCCATGGCCTCGCACCAAAATATATTAGTGACATGTTAGTCCCATATGAACCAGCCCGGACTCTGAGGAGCACAGGGACTGGACTCCTGCTGGGACTCTGAGGAGCACAGGGACTGGACTCCTGCTGGGACTCTGAGGAGCACAGGGACTGGACTCCTGCTGGGACTCTGAGGAGCACAGGGACTGGACTCCTGCTGGGACTCTGAGGAGCACAGGGACTGGACTCCTGCTGGGACTCTGAGGAGCACAGGGACTGGACTCCTGCTGGGACTCTGAGGAGCACAGGGACTGGACTCCTGTTAGTGTCCAGAGTCAGAACTAAACATGGGGAGGCTGCTTTTCAGATTCATGCTGCTAAAATCTGGAACAGTCTTCCTGAAGATGTGAGACAGGCCTCCTCTCTGACAATGTTTAAAACCAGGTTAAAAACAGTTCTGTTTAGCTGTGCTACAACTGAGGGATTTTATATTTTTATCTTTCTTTTTAATGTTCTGTGATAATTTATGATTTTAATGCTTTCTTGTTTTGTTCAGCACTTTGAATTGCCTTGTGTATGAATTGTGCTATATAAATAAACTTGCCTTGCCTTGCCTTGCAAGGAGGGCGACAGTAGCTCAGTTGGTAGAGCATTGGCCTTTGAGCCTGAAGGTCGTGGGTTCGAGCCCACCGTAAGACCTACTTCACGACTCCCACTGAGGACTGCTGTTGTTGTGTCCTTGGGCAAGACACTTAACCCCACTTTGCCTGAAGCCCCCACTGAAAGATCTCAGCTCCTGTGGACTCAGCACCTGCAGGAGGATCAGTGAGGGGCTGGTGCTATGTGTACTGGGTGCAGCTCTGACTGCCACCCCCCGACCCAGAAATGGATTAAGGGGAAGAAAATGGATGGATGGATGGATGCCTTGCCTTGCCTTACATTTACCTTTGAAGCTGTGGCTGAAATGTATAAAAAAACACAACTTTTTCGATCAGGTCCAAATACTAAGGTGGGCCCCTAATGACCCTGATGTTGTGCCGAGCAAACTGGATACGAGGTACAAAAGCTGGACTGGTCGAGGCTTGACTGCAGAGTAGACTTTTTTATAGGAGAACATGAGGGATTTTAACTCTACTCAGAGACGTTATGAGTTGGAGAAGAATGACGTTACGATATGACGTTGGTCCAAACGCTGTTCAATGGAAAATCACAAGTGCAAATTCATGAAGATGCTTTGGCTGGAAGTGCTCGAGCAGGTTTTTTATAACACCAGCACAAAGTTCTCACTATTCAGGCTCGTCCAGTTGGTGGAGGAGGCTCTTTACCGTAACTCCTGAATCTGTTCCGGTCGTGTTCATTAATCCAGAATTTTTGGAACAATATTCAATCTAAGATCCTAATAATGTTGAAGTTGCAATTTGCTTTAAACTGGGACGAACTGCTTTCTGCAGTCTTGACTCTGGGAGTACGGACTTTGCTACAAAACGCCTGTTTGGAATGTTCAGGTTAGCAGCTCGTAAATCCATCACCAGAAAATGGCTAAATCCAGAGGCGACAGACGGCACAATTTTAAAATAATAATAAAAATAACCTTCTTTAACAGGCTCCAAAATGCACAGTTTGACAAATATGGAAAAGACATACATTATCCCCAAACGTCCAGAGTTTGTATGATTCTGTAATAATCATCAATAATTTTATTTTTAATTTTCTGTCTATTTTTTGTTTGTTTTTTCTGGTTATCAAAAATATGTTAAAATATGTAAAAATTATTGTGTGAAACAAAAATTTTCTTGTAACGAATAACAATAAAAAAAGAATTACAAAAAAAAGAAACTAAAACAGGTCCGAGCCGAGACTTTGGGACCAGGCCAGAACCAGGACTGTTCACACCAGGACTGTTCACACCAGGACTGTTCACACACGTTAAACCCAGGTTAACCTGGGTTAACACTTAATATATAATATATAATGTACTGTGTACAGGTCGGTCCCGCGGCCTCATGAGTACTTGAACGTTAACCCGGGTTAACCTGGGTTAAACAAGTTTGTTTGAAGTCAGTATAAGTGAAAAGTGAAGCAGGATAAACATCATGATGACGGTGTTTGAGATGCAGCTGTGGTGCAGCTGTGTCTGTGGTGCAGCTGTGTCTGTGGTGCAGCTGTGTCTGTGGTGCAGCTGTGGTACCGGCCATGGCGCTGGTGCTGCCGTGGGCCCAGCAGGAGCCGCAGTACTGAGGGATGTGCTGGTTCCGAGTCGTACTGACAAAGTTTGTGCCATTGACGTTTCTCCAGTCCCAGGACTCAGGCAACTGCGACACGTTCAAGTACTCATGAGGCCGCGGGACCGACCTGTACACAGTACATTATATATTATATATTTATATATATATATATACACATACAGTATATACATATATACACAGACACTCATGAGGCCGCGGGACCGACCTGTACACAGTACATATATACATTAGACATATATACATTAGACATATATACATTAGACATATATACATTAGACATATATACATTAGACATATATACATTAGACATATATACATTAGACATATATACATTAGACATATGTACATTAGACATATGTACATTAGACATATATACATTAGACATATGTACATTAGACATATGTACATTAGACATATATACATTAGACATATATACATTAGACATGCTGAAAGGTTGCTGAACTTGGAGGAATCTGATCAACAGTTTCCAATCTTCACGTGTTGGATTAGTTTCTAAACACCTGTACAAACAATAATATTCATATTTAATATTCATATTAGATATTTAATATTAATATTAGATATTTAATATTCATATTAGATATTTAATATTCATATTTAATATTCATATTTAATATTCATATTAGATATTCATATTAGATATTCATATTAAATATTCATATTAAATATTCAATATTCATATTAGATATTCATATTTAATATTCATATTAGATATTCATATTCACAGTCAGGCACTGACCTCACACCAAAGTGGTTCCTGGGTTTGGGAACATAACATGGCTGCTCCGCTCTGAAGAACACTCCCGCGGACACACCGCAGAGAGCAGCCGAGAACAGGACAGTCCAGGCGGACACAGGAGCCATGGGGAGCCCGGGGAGACGAACCGACCCTGGGAGAGACAGAACCCTGAGAGAGACCGAACCCTGAGAGAGACCGAACCCTGAGAGAGACCGAACCCTGAGAGAGACCGAACCCTGAGAGAGACAGAACCCTGAGAGAGACCGAACCCTGAGAGAGACCGAACCCTGAGAGAGACCGAACCCTGAGAGAGACCGAACCCTGAGAGAGACAGAACCCTGAGAGAGACCGAACCCTGAGAGAGACCGAACTCTGGGAGGACTGGCAGGACCCAAAGATCAGAGTCAGAGTTCGGTAAAAGGAAGTGTGTGTCCGTGACACGTGACCCAAACATACGTAAGCAGCGCGTGACTCAAAGTGAGAAGTATTATACAAATGTAGACTTTATTGTAGTTTTTACAACAGTTTCTTAATTTAAAAGTAGAAAATAATAATTGGTGATAATCTTCAAAGATTCGGGTTCAGCCTTTATTATTTACAGCTCATACTATAATTAATATATATATATTTACAGCTCATACCATGTGTCCCTGGTACCATAACAGTCCCCAATGTGTTGTCCATGTTGTGAAATCTAAATTCAGGTATATATTGTATATTATAATTATTATTTATAACTGCTGCATGTTTACTGAACAGTCTAAGTTTTCCACATTAGTGCGACAGACCTCATGTCACAGATATTATATAATATATATAAAAAGATAAGTTAGCAAAGTGGCAGATGTCACATGGTTTCAGACGCTGACGGCTTCAGAACTAAAGTCATAAACAAAGATTTTAATGTTTTAATGTAAAGTACTTTTCCTGTTGGTGCACAGCCCATTGTTAGATTTATTCTTTTCTCCAGGATCAACACAAAACAAGCTTCAGTTTGAGTTTATTTGAAGTTCAATCTAAAAAGTGACAGGAAGTAAAAGTATTTACTGCATCATCATCAAACATGAGGCTGGTGAACGCTGCAGAAGGACCACAGCATGTGGAGGGTTCAAATCCCCAAACAATCTTTATTTTCCAAAAGCCACAATAAGATACTTTTCAAAACAAGGATTAGTTTAATTCATTGATATGTTTCATGGTGTTGAGTGATGTCACATGACACGGTCACACAACACGGTCAGACCAGTCTCCTGCGTTTGGCGTCGTCGTTGGCGGCGCCGCAGCTCAGAGGAGACACCTGCTTCAAAATGGAGTCGTCTGAGGCTTGACCGAACAGCGCCATGAGCAGAGCCACGCCGAACCCAGTGGCTCGCTCTCCCTGCAACACAACAAAGAGTCATGTGACCAGCTGACAATAGATCAAAGAGTCATGTGACCAGCTGACAATAGATCAAAGAGTCATGTGACCAGCTGACAATAGATCAAAGAGTCATGTGACCAGCTGACAATAGATCAAAGAGTCATGTGACCAGCTGACAATAGATCAAAGAGTCATGTGACCAGCTGACAATAGATCAAAGAGTCATGTGACCAGCTGACAATAGATCAAAGAGTCATGTGACCATATCATTTAGATAAAAATATATAATATATATCATTCATTTATTTTTAACTTTCTCTGAAGTATCGAGTATACTGCAGTATACAGCTGAACTCTGGGAGGACTGGCAGAACCCAAAGATCAGAGTCAGAGTTCGGTAAAAGGAAGTGTGTGTCCGTGACACGTGACCCAAACATACGTAAGCAGCGCGTGACTCAAAGTGAGAAGTATTATACAAATGTAGACTTTTGTATAATGCAGTATAATGCAGTATACAGCAGTATACAGCTGTATACAGCTGTATACTGCTGTATACTGCTGTTAAATGCAGAGACTTCAGAAAAGGTACATAACGTTCAAAGGTCACTTCCTCCACAAAGTTCCACATTCTTTATAGATCCTGAATCACTGAACTCTATATAATATATAAATATATCACACGCTCCTCGCAGCAGCAGCAGAACCATTGATTTGAATGTCATTTCAAAACGTTCTACAGGTCATTATTTTCTATAACGAACCTCTCAAAACAATAATGACCGCTGCCCTTTGGCAACGCACTCTCTGCTTGTCTTTCAGATGCGTGGATAACTCCGCAAGTAGTTCCGGCCACTCCTGAGCTAGCCACGCTCAAACGCAAATGCCAATCAATCAACGCAATGAAATGATAATCGGAGAATACTTTATACATATCCAGTCTTAATACAAGTGCACGGAAGTTTTCAGAATTTTCCGTTTTCATGACAAAAACACTGATGTAGCGAGAAAAGGCGATCCCGAAAAACCCGGAAGTAGATACGGCACATTTTAGGAACATTTGCAGAGGATGGAATTATGGATTTAGGTTAAGTTTATGTTTGGGTCACTCACCGCTGATGTTCAGGATTCTGTGTTCAGTTTTCATGCTGTTCCACAGAGTTCTGGTTTGGAAGTTACCAGCCTAACTGTTGCTAGCCTAACTGTTACTAGCCTAACTGTTGCTAGCCTAACTGTTGCTAGCCTAACTGTTACTAGCCTAACTGTTGCTAGCATAGCCGCAGAAAAGCCTTTGGGAACTATTTTATTTGTTGTCATTAAATAAACTTTTGGCATTCATAAAAGTGATCTGAAGTTTATGTTGTGTGTTCTGTTGGTATAAAGCCGTATAACAAGCGGGATAACGTAGTACGCAGGTCATTATCGGAAAATAATAATAATGACCTGCGTACTACGTTATCCCGCTTATTATACGGCTTTATACCAACAGAACACACAACATAAACTTCAGATCACTTTTATGAATGCCAAAAGTTTATTTAATG
This sequence comes from Knipowitschia caucasica, assembly GCA_964034765.1. Taxonomy (NCBI): domain Eukaryota; kingdom Metazoa; phylum Chordata; class Actinopteri; order Gobiiformes; family Gobiidae; genus Knipowitschia; species Knipowitschia caucasica. Next base: position 46,619,448 of record OZ035828.1, on the reverse strand, counting down.
ACAACAAATAAAGTAGTCCCAAAAAGTTTTCCCGTTGCTCGGCAACCGCGGGCAGGCAGTGTGGCTATGCTAGCAACAGTTAGGCTAGTAACAGTTAGGCTAGCAACAGTTAGGCTGGCAACTTCCAAACTAGAACTCCCTGGAACTGCATGAAAACTGAACACAGAATCCTGAACATCAGCGGTGAGTGACCCAAACATAAACTTAACCTAAATCCATAATTCCATCCTCTGCAAATGTTCCTAAAATGTGCCGTATCTTAAAATGTGCCGGTATCTTAAAATGTGCCGGTATCTTAAAATGTGCCGGTATCTTAAATGTGGCGTATCTACTTCCGGGTTTTTCGGGATCGCCTTTTCTCGCATTACATCAGTGTTTTTGTCATGAAAACGTAAACGGAAAATTCTGAAAACTTCCGTGGACTGGATATGTATAATTCACTCTCCGATTAACATTTCATTGCGTTGATTGATTGGCATTTGCGTTTATTGAGCGGCCAGAACTACTTCCGGGTTTTTCACGATCGCTTTTTGACGCAGAGAAATAGTATTTTTGTCATGAAGACAAGACCAGAAAATTCTGAAAATGTCCGTGCACGTGTGTGAAGAATGTATATGTATAAGTATTCTCCGATTAACATTTAAGTGTTGATTGAGCGTGGCTAGCTCCGGAGTGGCCGGAACTACTGTCAGAGTTATCCACGCATTTGAAAGACAAGCAGTGAGTGCGTTGCCAAAGGGCAGCGGCCATTATTGTTTTGAGAGGTCCGTTATAGAAAATAATGACCGGTAGAATGTTTTGAAATGACATTTAAATCAATGGTTCTGCTGCTGCTGTGAGGAGCGTGTAATAATATGTATATAATATGCTCGAAGCCTTGAAGATAGTTATATTTTTTGTTCTTGAAGTTAAAAGTTGCTGCATAAAACATTTATCCGAGTCTCTTCTTTGACTTTGATAAATGTTTCTGAAGCCTTTGTAGGCAGTGGATCTTGGCCTGAATAATCCACACTTGAGACTCACGGCGTGCACGGGTGACGCGATGTCCACGTGGACCCAGACCCCGGTCCAGTCGAAGCCCAAATGGGACGCAATGAAAAGCCCGGCGCAGGAGCTCTGGGCGTTCTCTCGGTCCTGGAGACCAGACAGAAGAAACCATTATTCAGCTACACATGGTGCCCCCTGCAGGTGGAAACCATTATTCATCTGCACATGGTGCCCCCTGCAGGTGGAAACCATTATTCATCTGCACATGGTGCCCCCTGCAGGTGGAAACCATTATTCATCTGCACATGGTGCCCCCTGCAGGTGGAAACCATTATTCATCTGCACATGGTGCCCCCTGCAGGTGGAAACCATTATTCATCTGCACATGGTGCCCCCTGCAGGTGGAAACCATTATTCATCTGCACATGGTGCCCCCTGCAGGTGGAAACCATTATTCATCTGCACATGGTGCCCCCTGCAGGTGGAAACCATTATTCATCTGCACATGGTACACAGTTTATCACGACTGTGTTTGGAGAGAATCTAAAACAGGTTAAACTTTACATTTGGTATAGACAGTTTCAGATCTCACACCACTTCCTTAAACCGCTTTGAAACCTCTTTAACGTTCACAGAGAAACAGGAAGTGTCCACGGTTCGGGCACACTCACTGCGACAGAGTTCTTCATGTCGGCCAAAGCGGAGGTGAACTCGCTGAAGTGCATCTCGGGGCAGTAGACCAGAGGGTGAGCCAGGTCCCCACTGCTGCGGCCCGCTCGCACACACGCCGCCTCCCACTGGTCATTGTTGGTCATTACAGCAGCGTGGTACTTCCCTGTGGAGATCCCCTGCACACAGACGGACATAAGACCATCAAGGCACGCGAGACCATCAAGGCACGCGAGACCATCAAGGCACGCGAGACCATCAAGGCACGCGAGACCATCAAGGCTACAATAGGAAACTATATATACGCCCTGTAGTGAGCAGGCCTGACCTGAGCCCCGGTGAGGGTTGCCATGTCCAGAATGATGTCAGCAGAGAGGTCTTTGCTGGCGTAGACCACTCCGTCAGCGAGCACCAGCCGCCCTTCTGCATCCGTGTTATTAATCTCCACAGTCCTACACAAACAGACGACTACAGTTTAATATCCCAGTGTATTAAAGTGATCCAGGATATTACAACAGGATTACAAATGGCGGGTACATAAATAAAACACGTACTTTCCCGAGTAGAGCGTGTGGATATCGTCAGGGCGAGTCGCAGTCGGACCCACAGAGTTCTCAGCGAGACAGAAGACAGCATGGAGGTTATCCTTAAATCCCTGTTATTGTCATGACGATAGCATCAGAGCCGTTAATATATGTCCTCGGTATAACAGCAGGAAATGTGTCAGACCAAAGGACCTGTTTGATGGTGGCTCTGAACGCTCCCAGGATGGCGGCCGCGCCTCCACAGTCCCGCTTCATTCCTGGCATCGTGGTCTGGAACATATTGAAATAATTAAATATGTGAAAGTGTGCAGGGACAGCAGGGTTCTGGGAACACACCTTCCCCTTGATGCTCAGTCCTCCAGTGTCGTAGACGATGCCTTTTCCCACCCAGGCGATGGTCTGCGTGGCCCCCGCTGGTGTGTGGCTGAGGACGGCTAAGGCAGGGGGGTGTTCTGCAGCTTTTCCCACTCCATAGATCCCTGAAAAGAACCAGCGACTACAATGACTTCACTCTAGAGTTAGGAACAGAACATACCACTGTCTCTGAACCTTTTATGGTTCATCCTTCAGCAGACAATACAGAGATCATGGGCTGCATAGGGGGGGGGAACCACATGGTTCTACATGGTTCCATAAGGTTCTACATGGTTCCATAAGGTTCTACATGGTTCTATACGGTTCTACATGGTTCCATAAGGTTCTACATGGTTCTATAAGGTTCTACATGGTTCCATAAGGTTCTACATGGTTCTATAAGGTTCTACATGGTTCCATAAGGTTCTACATGGTTCCATAAGGTTCTACATGGTTCCATAAGGTTCTACATGGTTCTATAAGGTTCTACATGGTTCCATAAGGTTCTACATGGTTCCATAAGGTTCTACATGGTTCCATAAGGTTCTACATGGTTCTATAAGGTTCTACATGGTTCCATAAGGTTCTACATGGTTCCATAAGGTTCTACATGGTTCCATAAGGTTCTACATGGTTCTATACGGTTCTACATGGTTCCATAAGGTTCTACATGGTTCTATACGGTTCTACATGGTTCTATAAGGTTCTACATGGTTCCATAAGGTTCTACATGGTTCCATAAGGTTCTACATGGTTCCATAAGGTTCTACATGGTTCTATAAGGTTCTACATGGTTCCATAAGGTTCTACATGGTTCTATAAGGTTCTACATGGTTCCATAAGGTTCTACATGGTTCCATAAGGTTCTACATGGTTCCATAAGGTTCTACATGGTTCTATAAGGTTCTACATGGTTCCATAAGGTTCTACATGGTTCTATAAGGTTCTACATGGTTCCATAAGGTTCTACATGGTTCTATAAGGTTCTACATGGTTCCATAAGGTTCTACATGGTTCCATAAGGTTCTACATGGTTCCATAAGGTTCTACATGGTTCTATAAGGTTCTACATGGTTCCATAAGGTTCTACATGGTTCCATAAGGTTCTACATGGTTCCATAAGGTTCTACATGGTTCTATAAGGTTCTACATGGTTCCATAAGGTTCTACATGGTTCCATAAGGTTCTACATGGTTCCATAAGGTTCTACATGGTTCCATAAGGTTCTACATGGTTCCATAAGGTTCTACATGGTTCCATAAGGTTCTACATGGTTCCATAAGGTTCTACATGGTTCCATAAGGTTCTACATGGTTCTATAAGGTTCTACATGGTTCCATAAGGTTCTACATGGTTCCATAAGGCTCTACATGGTTCCATAAGGTTCTACATGGTTCCATAAGGTTCTACATGGTTCCATAAGGTTCTACATGGTTCCATAAGGTTCTACATGGTTCCATAAGGTTCTACATGGTTCCATAAGGTTCTACATGGTTCCATAAGGTTCTACATGGTTCCATAAGGTTCTACATGGTTCCATAAGGTTCTACATGGTTCCATAAGGTTCTACATGGTTCCATAAGGTTCTACATGGTTCCATAAGGTTCTACATGGTTCCATAAGGTTCTACATGGTTCCATAAGGTTCTACATGGTTCCATAAGGTTCTACATGGTTCCATAAGGTTCTACATGGTTCCATAAGGTTCTACATGGTTCTATAAGGTTCTACATGGTTCCATAAGGTTCTACATGGTTCCATAAGGTTCTACATGGTTCCATAAGGTTCTACATGGTTCCATATGTGTTGTGTTTTGATGTCTGAGAAACTGAAGTGAGGGGATGGGTAAAAAGGAGGAAGCATCTTCAAATGTAAGAACTTTTTCCATTTCATTTAGACCATGGGACACCTCCACAACAGTCTTAGACCATGGAACACCTCCACAACAGTCTCAGACCATGGGACACCTCCACAACAGTCTCAGACCATGGAACACCTCCACAACAGTCTCAGACCATGGAACACCTCCACAACAGTCTCAGACCATGGAACACCTCCACAACAGTCTCAGACCATGGAACACCTCCACAACAGTCTCAGACCATGGGACACCTCCACAACAGTCTCAGACCATGGGACACCTCCACAACAGTCTCAGACCATGGAACACCTCCACAACAGTCTCAGACCATGGGACACCTCCACAACAGTCTCAGACCATGGAACACCTCCACAACAGTCTCAGACCATGGGACACCTCCACAACAGTCTCAGACCATGGGACACCTCCACAACAGTCTCAGACCATGGAACACCTCCACAACAGTCTCAGACCATGGGACACCTCACACATCCAAACCACACAGTCTCAGACCATGGACACCTCCACAACAGTCTCAGACCATGGACACCTCCACAACTCAGACCATGGAACACCTCCAACAACAAGACCATGGGACACCTCCACAACAGTCTCAGACCATGGACACCTCCACAACAGTCTAGACCATGGGACACCTCACACAGACCATGGGACACCTCCACAACAGTCTCAGACCATGGGACACCTCCACAACAGTCTCAGACCATGGGACACCTCCACAACAACATGGGACACCTCACAACAGTCTTAGACCATGGGACACCTCCACAACAGACCATGGGACACCTCCACAACAGTCTTAGACCATGGGACACCTCCACAACAGTCTCAGACCATGGGACACCTCCACAACAGTCTCAGACCATGGGACACCTCCACAACAGTCTTAGACCATGGGACACCTCCACAACAGTCTTAGACCATGGGACACCTCCACAACAGTCTTAGACCATGGGACACCTCCACAACAGACCATGGGACACCTCCACAACAGTCTCAGACCATGGGACACCTCCACAACAGTCTTAGACCATGGGACACCTCCACAACAGTCTCAGACCATGGGACACCTCCACAACAGACCATGGGACACCTCCACAACAGTCTTAGACCATAGGACACCTCCACAACAGACCATGGGACACCTCCACAACAGTCTCAGACCATGGGACACCTCCACAACAGTCTCAGACCATGGGACACCTCCACAACAGACCATGGGACACCTCCACAACAGTCTCAGACCATGGAACACCTCCACAACAGTCTCAGACCATGGGACACCTCCACAACAGTCTTAGACCATGGGACACCTCCACAACAGTCTCAGACCATGGGACACCTCCACAACAGACCATGGGACACCTCCACAACAGTCTCAGACCATGGGACACCTCCACAACAGTCTCAGACCATGGGACACCTCCACAACAGTCTCAGACCATGGGACACCTCCACAACAGTCTCAGACCATGGGACACCTCCACAACAGTCTCAGACCATGGAACACCTCCACAACAGTCTCAGACCATGGGACACCTCCACAACAGTCTCAGACCATGGGACACCTCCACAACAGTCTCAGACCATGGAACACCTCCACAACAGTCTCAGACCATGGGACACCTCCACAACAGTCTCAGACCATGGGACACCTCCACAACAGTCTCAGACCATGGGACACCTCCACAACAGACCATGGAACACCTCCACAACAGTCTTAGACCATGGGACACCTCCACAACAGTCTCAGACCATGGGACACCTCCACAACAGTCTCAGACCATGGAACACCTCCACAACAGTCTCAGACCATGGGACACCTCCACAACAGTCTCAGACCATGGGACACCTCCACAACAGTCTCAGACCATGGGACACCTCCACAACAGTCTCAGACCATGGGACACCTCCACAACAGACCATGGGACACCTCCACAACAGACCATGGGACACCTCCACAACAGTCTCAGACCATGGAACACCTCCACAACAGACCATGGGACACCTCCACAACAGTCTCAGACCATGGAACACCTCCACAACAGACCATGGGACACCTCCACAACAGTCTCAGACCATGGAACACCTCCACAACAGTCTCAGACCATGGGACACCTCCACAACAGTCTTAGACCATGGGACACCTCCACAACAGTCTCAGACCATGGGACACCTCCACAACAGTCTCAGACCATGGAACACCTCCACAACAGACCATGGGACACCTCCACAACAGTCTCAGACCATGGGACACCTCCACAACAGTCTCAGACCATGGAACACCTCCACAACAGTCTCAGACCATGGGACACCTCCACAACAGTCTCAGACCATGGGACACCTCCACAACAGTCTCAGACCATGGGACACCTCCACAACAGACCATGGGACACCTCCACAACAGACCATGGGACACCTCCACAACAGTCTCAGACCATGGAACACCTCCACAACAGTCTTAGACCATGGGACACCTCCACAACAGACCATGGGACACCTCCACAACAGTCTCAGACCATGGGACACCTCCACAACAGTCTCAGACCATGGGACACCTCCACAACAGACCATGGGACACCTCCACAACAGTCTCAGACCATGGGACACCTCCACAACAGTCTTAGACCATGGAACACCTCCACAACAGACCACATGGAACACCTCCACAACAGACCATGGGACACCTCCACAACAGTCTCAGACCATGGGACACCTCCACAACAGTCTCAGACCATGGGACACCTCCACAACAGTCTCAGACCATGGAACACCTCCACAACAGACCATGGAACACCTCCACAACAGACCATGGGACACCTCCACAACAGTCTCAGACCATGGGACACCTCCACAACAGTCTCAGACCATGGAACACCTCCACAACAGACCATGGAACACCTCCACAACAGACCATGGGACACCTCCACAACAGTCTCAGACCATGGGACACCTCCACAACAGTCTCAGACCATGGAACACCTCCACAACAGACCATGGGACACCTCCACAACAGTCTCAGACCATGGGACACCTCCACAACAGTCTCAGACCATGGGACACCTCCACAACAGTCTCAGACCATGGAACACCTCCACAACAGTCTCAGACCATGGAACACCTCCACAACAGTCTCAGACCATGGGACACCTCCACAACAGTCTCAGACCATGGGACACCTCCACAACAGTCTCAGACCATGGAACACCTCCACAACAGTCTCAGACCATGGGACACCTCCACAACAGTCTCAGACCATGGGACACCTCCACAACAGTCTCAGACCATGGAACACCTCCACAACAGTCTCAGACCATGGGACACCTCCACAACAGTCTCAGACCATGGAACACCTCCACAACAGTCTCAGACCATGGGACACCTCCACAACAGTCTTAGACCATGGGACACCTCCACAACAGTCTTAGACCATGGGACACCTCCACAACAGTCTCAGACCATGGGACACCTCCACAACAGTCTTAGACCATGGGACACCTCCACAACAGTCTTAGACCATGGAACACCTCCACAACAGACCATGGGACACCTCCACAACAGTCTCAGACCATGGAACACCTCCACAACAGTCTTAGACCATGGGACACCTCCACAACAGACCATGGGACACCTCCACAACAGTCTCAGACCATGGGACACCTCCACAACAGTCTCAGACCATGGGACACCTCCACAACAGTCTCAGACCATGGAACACCTCCACAACAGACCATGGAACACCTCCACAACAGACCATGGGACACCTCCACAACAGTCTCAGACCATGGAACACCTCCACAACAGTCTTAGACCATGGGACACCTCCACAACAGACCATGGGACACCTCCACAACAGTCTCAGACCATGGGACACCTCCACAACAGTCTCAGACCATGGGACACCTCCACAACAGACCATGGGACACCTCCACAACAGTCTTAGACCATGGGACACCTCCACAACAGACCATGGGACACCTCCACAACAGTCTTAGACCATGGGACACCTCCACAACAGTCTCAGACCATGGGACACCTCCACAACAGTCTCAGACCATGGGACACCTCCACAACAGTCTTAGACCATGGGACACCTCCACAACAGTCTTAGACCATGGGACACCTCCACAACAGTCTTAGACCATGGGACACCTCCACAACAGACCATGGGACACCTCCACAACAGTCTCAGACCATGGGACACCTCCACAACAGTCTTAGACCATGGGACACCTCCACAACAGTCTCAGACCATGGGACACCTCCACAACAGACCATGGGACACCTCCACAACAGTCTTAGACCATAGGACACCTCCACAACAGACCATGGGACACCTCCACAACAGTCTCAGACCATGGGACACCTCCACAACAGTCTTAGACCATGGGACACCTCCACAACAGTCTCAGACCATGGGACACCTCCACAACAGACCATGGGACACCTCCACAACAGTCTCAGACCATGGAACACCTCCACAACAGTCTCAGACCATGGGACACCTCCACAACAGTCTTAGACCATGGGACACCTCCACAACAGTCTTAGACCATGGGACACCTCCACAACAGACCATGGGACACCTCCACAACAGTCTCAGACCATGGGACACCTCCACAACAGTCTCAGACCATGGGACACCTCCACAACAGTCTCAGACCATGGGACACCTCCACAACAGTCTCAGACCATGGAACACCTCCACAACAGTCTCAGACCATGGGACACCTCCACAACAGTCTCAGACCATGGGACACCTCCACAACAGTCTCAGACCATGGGACACCTCCACAACAGTCTCAGACCATGGGACACCTCCACAACAGTCTCAGACCATGGGACACCTCCACAACAGTCTCAGACCATGGAACACCTCCACAACAGTCTCAGACCATGGGACACCTCCACAACAGTCTCAGACCATGGGACACCTCCACAACAGTCTCAGACCATGGGACACCTCCACAACAGACCATGGGACACCTCCACAACAGACCATGGGACACCTCCACAACAGTCTCAGACCATGGAACACCTCCACAACAGTCTTAGACCATGGGACACCTCCACAACAGACCATGGGACACCTCCACAACAGTCTCAGACCATGGGACACCTCCACAACAGTCTCAGACCATGGGACACCTCCACAACAGACCATGGGACACCTCCACAACAGTCTTAGACCATGGGACACCTCCACAACAGACCATGGGACACCTCCACAACAGTCTTAGACCATGGGACACCTCCACAACAGTCTCAGACCATGGGACACCTCCACAACAGTCTCAGACCATGGGACACCTCCACAACAGTCTTAGACCATGGGACACCTCCACAACAGTCTTAGACCATGGGACACCTCCACAACAGTCTTAGACCATGGGACACCTCCACAACAGACCATGGGACACCTCCACAACAGTCTCAGACCATGGGACACCTCCACAACAGTCTTAGACCATGGGACACCTCCACAACAGTCTCAGACCATGGGACACCTCCACAACAGACCATGGGACACCTCCACAACAGTCTTAGACCATAGGACACCTCCACAACAGACCATGGGACACCTCCACAACAGTCTCAGACCATGGGACACCTCCACAACAGTCTTAGACCATGGGACACCTCCACAACAGTCTCAGACCATGGGACACCTCCACAACAGACCATGGGACACCTCCACAACAGTCTCAGACCATGGAACACCTCCACAACAGTCTCAGACCATGGGACACCTCCACAACAGTCTTAGACCATGGGACACCTCCACAACAGTCTCAGACCATGGGACACCTCCACAACAGACCATGGGACACCTCCACAACAGTCTCAGACCATGGGACACCTCCACAACAGTCTCAGACCATGGGACACCTCCACAACAGTCTCAGACCATGGGACACCTCCACAACAGTCTCAGACCATGGGACACCTCCACAACAGTCTCAGACCATGGAACACCTCCACAACAGTCTCAGACCATGGGACACCTCCACAACAGTCTCAGACCATGGGACACCTCCACAACAGTCTCAGACCATGGAACACCTCCACAACAGTCTCAGACCATGGGACACCTCCACAACAGTCTCAGACCATGGGACACCTCCACAACAGTCTCAGACCATGGGACACCTCCACAACAGACCATGGAACACCTCCACAACAGTCTTAGACCATGGGACACCTCCACAACAGTCTCAGACCATGGGACACCTCCACAACAGTCTCAGACCATGGAACACCTCCACAACAGTCTCAGACCATGGGACACCTCCACAACAGTCTCAGACCATGGGACACCTCCACAACAGTCTCAGACCATGGGACACCTCCACAACAGTCTCAGACCATGGGACACCTCCACAACAGTCTCAGACCATGGACACCTCCACAACAGACCATGGGACACCTCCACAACAGTCTCAGACCATGGAACACCTCCACAACAGTCTCAGACCATGGGACACCTCCACAACAGTCTTAGACCATGGGACACCTCCACAACAGTCTCAGACCATGGGACACCTCCACAACAGTCTCAGACCATGGAACACCTCCACAACAGACCATGGGACACCTCCACAACAGTCTCAGACCATGGGACACCTCCACAACAGTCTCAGACCATGGAACACCTCCACAACAGTCTCAGACCATGGGACACCTCCACAACAGTCTCAGACCATGGAACACCTCCACAACAGTCTCAGACCATGGGACACCTCCACAACAGTCTCAGACCATGGGACACCTCCACAACAGACCATGGGACACCTCCACAACAGACCATGGGACACCTCCACAACAGTCTCAGACCATGGAACACCTCCACAACAGTCTTAGACCATGGGACACCTCCACAACAGACCATGGGACACCTCCACAACAGTCTCAGACCATGGGACACCTCCACAACAGTCTCAGACCATGGGACACCTCCACAACAGACCATGGGACACCTCCACAACAGTCTCAGACCATGGGACACCTCCACAACAGTCTTAGACCATGGAACACCTCCACAACAGACCATGGGACACCTCCACAACAGTCTCAGACCATGGGACACCTCCACAACAGTCTCAGACCATGGGACACCTCCACAACAGTCTCAGACCATGGAACACCTCCACAACAGTCTCAGACCATGGAACACCTCCACAACAGACCATGGGACACCTCCACAACAGTCTCAGACCATGGGACACCTCCACAACAGTCTCAGACCATGGAACACCTCCACAACAGACCATGGGACACCTCCACAACAGTCTCAGACCATGGGACACCTCCACAACAGTCTCAGACCATGGGACACCTCCACAACAGACCATGGGACACCTCCACAACAGACCATGGGACACCTCCACAACAGACCATGGGACACCTCCACAACAGACCATGGGACACCTCCACAACAGTCTCAGACCATGGGACACCTCCACAACAGTCTTAGACCATGGAACACCTCCACAACAGACCATGGAACACCTCCACAACAGACCATGGGACACCTCCACAACAGTCTCAGACCATGGGACACCTCCACAACAGTCTCAGACCATGGGACACCTCCACAACAGTCTCAGACCATGGGACACCTCCACAACAGTCTCAGACCATGGAACACCTCCACAACAGTCTCAGACCATGGAACACCTCCACAACAGTCTCAGACCATGGAACACCTCCACAACAGTCTCAGACCATGGAACACCTCCACAACAGACCATGGGACACCTCCACAACAGTCTCAGACCATGGGACACCTCCACAACAGTCTCAGACCATGGAACACCTCCACAACAGACCATGGGACACCTCCACAACAGTCTCAGACCATGGGACACCTCCACAACAGTCTCAGACCATGGGACACCTCCACAACAGACCATGGGACACCTCCACAACAGTCTCAGACCATGGAACACCTCCACAACAGACCATGGGACACCTCCACAACAGTCTCAGACCATGGGACACCTCCACAACAGTCTCAGACCATGGGACACCTCCACAACAGACCATGGGACACCTCCACAACAGACCATGGAACACCTCCACAACAGACCATGGGACACCTCCACAACAGTCTCAGACCATGGGACACCTCCACAACAGACCATGGGACACCTCCACAACAGTCTCAGACCATGGGACACCTCCACAACAGTCTCAGACCATGGGACACCTCCACAACAGACCATGGGACACCTCCACAACAGACCATGGGACACCTCCACAACAGTCTCAGACCATGGGACACCTCCACAACAGACCATGGGACAGTGAAGAAGGAGGTTACCTCCAAATCCTTTGAGTTTGAGTTCTTCTCCTCGAATGATCACTGGTGCAATTCCCAGTTCAGCACCGACCACTTTGACTTCCTGGAAGTACAAACACAGATGTTCCAGATATGTTTTAAAAACAATAGCTTCATTATTAGAAGCTACAAACACTTTTCACAATGTTCTAAAATAAAACAAAAACTTTTCTCTTCATAGTAACTGCTTTATTTTCCTGGTTATTTTCATCAAAAGAATCCAAAGTGAAACCTCCAGAAAGTGGTCCGTGTTCATCTCGTTGCACGGAGTGTCTACGATGCGAGCCGCCAGCCGGACGCCATCGGACGCGTTCGACAAACACTGTGGACCAAAGTATAAAAGATGAGATCATGTGGATTCATTAACACTGAGGACCATGTGGAGGATCTCAGACGTGTGACATCACCTGCAGCTCTGGGGCTCCCAGAGGACTGCTGTCTGCTCCCACCGTCACAAACTCCACCGTCACTCGCTTCTTCTCCGCTCGCCGTGAGGCTGAGGAGCGGCGGGAGAAGAGCGGGAAGGCTCTGGAGATGGCACAGGCCGAGGCAAAGACATCAGAGCGCTCACAAACCATCTGCACACACACCAGACGCACAGACCCACATGGTGTCATTAGTCCCATGTTACACATTTAGAACCATATCACAATGTTAATTAATGACTGACCACAATGCAGCGGTTGTTTCCGGTGGGAAGACAAGAGCGCACCAGGCGGGACAGGAAGTGCGCCGCAGACGGGCTGTTGTGGCGGCTGACTCTGGCTGGGAGCGAGGCGACTGTGGCCACGTTCAGATACAGAGGACAGCTGTCAGTAGGGTTTGGGTTCAGTGCAGAGAGCGCCGCCTGCCAGGTCTACAACAACAACAACAACAACAACAACACCTTAAAGTTGTTGTACACCTGACCTTTCTGCTCAATATTCAAGTTTATAAACTATATTTTATTTTTTCCCCCAATACGTATTATAAAAGTACAGACTGTGCTGATATTGCAGTATGCTGGAACTCTCACAATATCGTTCGTTCGACTTCACGACTTTCACATTTTTCACAAATTCGATTTTTGTCAAACGCTAATTAATTGCCCAGCCCTACACTGATGCTAACCTCTGATGCTAACCTCTGATGCTAACCTCTGATGCTAACCTCTGATGCTAACCTCTGATGCTAGAGTTAGAGATCTTGTGTGCTCCTCGGACCTACTGTTTTGTAACTTGTAATGCAACACTTAAATTTCCCAACTGCAGGACCAATAAATGTAAATGTGTCACATACACTTAACACTGAAGTAGTAGGAATAGTATGAGTAGTAGTAGGAATAGTATGAGTAGTAGTAGGAATAGTATGAGTAGTAGTAGGAATAGTATGAGTAGTAGTAGGAATAGTATGAGTAGTAGTAGGAATAGTATGAGTAGTAGTAGGAATAGTAGTAAAGCTAGTTAGCATTAGCCTGTGACAGTAGTTAGCATTAGCCTGTAGCATTAGCCTGTGACAGTAGTTAGCATTAGCCTGTGACAGTAGTTAGCATTAGCCTGTAGCATTAGCCTGTGACAGTAGTTAGCATTAGCCTGTGACAGTAGTTAGCATTAGCCTGTAGCATTAGCCTGTGACAGTAGTTAGCATTAGCCTGTGACAGTAGTTAGCATTAGCCTGTAGCATTAGCCTGTAGCATTAGCCTGTAGCATTAGCCTGTGACAGTAGTGAGCATTAGCCTGTGACAGTAGTTAGCATTAGCCTGTAGCATTAGCCTGTAGCATTAGCCTGTAGCATTAGCCTGTAGCATTAGCCTGTGACAGTAGTTAGCATTAGCCTGTAGCATTAGCCTGTAGCATTAGCCTGTGACAGTAGTTAGCATTAGCCTGTAGCATTAGCCTGTAGCATTAGCCTGTAGCATTAGCCTGTAGCATTAGCCTGTGGCATTAGCCTGTGACAGTAGTTAGCATTAGCCTGTGACAGTAGTTAGCATTAGCCTGTAGCATTAGCCTGTAGCATTAGCCTGTAGCATTAGCCTGTAGCATTAGCCTGTAGCATTAGCCTGTAGCATTAGCCTGTAGCATTAGCCTGTAGCATTAGCCTGTAGCATTAGCCTGTAGCATTAGCCTGTAAGCATTAGCCTGTGGCATTAGCCTGTAGCATTAGCCTGTAGCATTAGCCTGTAGCATTAGCCTGTGACAGTAGTTAGCATTAGCCTGTAGCATTAGCCTGTAGCATTAGCCTGTAGCATTAGCCTGTAGCATTAGCCTGTAGCATTAGCCTGTGACAGTAGTTAGCATTAGCCTGTAGCATTAGCCTGTAGCATTAGCCTGTAGCATTAGCCTGTAGCATTAGCCTGTAGCATTAGCCTGTAGCATTAGCCTGTAGCATTAGCCTGTAGCATTAGCCTGTAGCATTAGCCTGTAGCATTAGCCTGTAGCATTAGCCTGTAGCATTAGCCTGTAGCATTAGCCTGTAGCATTAGCCTGTAGCATTAGCACCTCTTTGCAGACCGCGGGCTCCAGTTTCCCTTTGACCTGGGTCCAGTTCAGCTGCAGCAGATTCTCCCGAGTCCCGAGCAACAGAACCGGGCGTTTCTGAGGCTCCGAGTCCCCGGCAGAGGCCCGGAACTCCAGAACCACCTCTGACATTAGAACTCTGCTGAACTCTGACTCCTTGGTAAAGCCTGGTCCTGTGGTCTGAGAGGCGTTCTGCTGTGGACGGAGGCCTGCAGGGACAAACTACTGCTGGGGAAAGGCGCGGTGCTGTTAACGTAACAAGAGCGCCACCTACTGGAGAACTGCTCCACGTCATTTTATTACATTTAATTACAATCATTATTACTACTTTCATTTCCAAAAACCCTTCTAGACATATGAGGACTTTTCTAAACACTAATAAAGTCACCTTTATTCATACAGCACATTTCAGACCAAACTGCCCGATACGTCATAGATAATATATTTATATACATTACATTTATAAACACTATTAATTATACATTGCTAAATATTACATACAATAAATAAAGTAGAAAGTAATCTTTATTATTGTTAAATATTTTCTACCATTGTTCATTCTTACAATTCTTAAAGTTGATTTTATGCAGTGAACACTAAGCAAATGATCCTGGTGTGAAAAGTGGCGCTTTTTGGTCCTGAATAATAAACTAAACCAAGAGAATAGACCTTAAACATGAGCTCAAAAGAAGAAATCCAAAGAAGAATCAAAAACATTTTATGTGTCCACGTTACAAAAAAAAGATAAAAACAAACAAATGTACAAACTACAGTTTTGTGTTCAAGACTTTTCAAACCATCAGTACATTTGTTCCATTCCAATTAAAAGTGAGTTTTAAATCATTTACTAAACAAGAGGATATAAAAAGTGGTTTTCAGGTCAAACAGTCCAATCCTCTTCAGTGTCACAGGTTTTTAACGTTTCTGTTTAGATAATATAGATCAAAGGTTTAGAGTCCTTGAACTTAAACTTTCTGATAATGCCTCATAAAACCATAAAACCGTGTCTAAGTCTGTTCTAGTCCAAAGTCCTGGTTTGGACCAAATATATTTGGTTTGTGTCGAGAACCACACTGCATGAAAAGTTAGATTTTCGTCACCCTAAACTGCAGGAAATCACGCTCTTTTTCGGGTATCTCAGGCAGTTTTCAGAAGGCGCAGTTAGGGTGCCCTGTCCTCCAAACTGCCGTATCCGTACCATGCTAATGTCCCTACTTTGCATATGAATGCAGCGAAACACTGCGGCCGCCGAGCGCTAATGGCCCTAATTAGCATATGAATGCAGCGGCTGGCCAGGCTGCTATTCAGCATTGGTGAATACCACTACTTTCAAACTCGTGATTGGCTGAAAAATCACACGTGGGATTACTCCCCATTGGTGGATTACTCCCCATTGGTAGCTTACTCCCCATTGGATGAAATCACTACTTTCAAATAAGTATAATCTCTCGTGATTGGCTGGCAGATCTGTCACTATTGGTCACCCTGCCTCATAATTAATGTAATAATATTTATATAAATATTCGTATTATTTATAGAAGAAATGAAAATTTTCCAGGAATATGTTCATACAAAGAAAGCTTTATTAAAACACACACACACACACACACACACACAGCTTTATGCTCACACATAGGTAATTAAAAAATTACAACTCGGAACTGTCCAAATAGCCTCCTCGGGGTTGTAATTTGGCAGGGTTCTAGATAGACGCTTAATGTGCGTGGCTCTGTACTTCCGCACCGCCTCTAACCGGTACTGCAGCTTGACAGAGTTCAGAAAACTCCGGCTTTCGAAAAGACGGCGACCGCACAATCCATCCAGAGACACCGTCCACAACGCCTTCTTCTTCATTGGACATTAGGTCTACCGTGGCGGACTTCCAGAGTTCCACTTTGTCACTTTCTAGCACACTCGGTCTCGATTCCAGCGGCTGAAAGAATCAGTAAATATTATTAGCCACATCAAATCCTTTTTCCCCATCTAAACATAGTGTCTAAAGCAGACCTGGAGATTCTTATCCATGCATTAGTCTCCAGTAGGTTAGACTACTGCAATGGCCTGCTCACAGGTCTGTCCAAACAGGCTGTAAAACAGCTGCAGTACATCCAAAATGCAGCAGCTCAAGTCCTGACCAGAACCAGGAAGTACGATGGCAAGGCAAGTTTATTTGTCTAGCACAATTCATACACAATGCAACTCGAAGTGCTGAGCAAAATAAGAAAGCATTAAAATAAATAATCACAGTACATTAACAAAGATAAATATAAAATACCTCAGTTGTAGCACAGCTAAAGCTCCTCTCTGACAATGTTTAAAACCAGGTTAAAGGGAGAAACAGTAAAACACTTACACACAATGTCGTCTTTATCAACATCGTGGAAATGTGGACTTATTGTTCACATTGTATTGCAGATATTGTGTTAAGCAAATAGGAGGTCACCGTCTCATTACGAGGCGAGATTAGTCTGAAAACAAAGTGTACAGTTATAATTGTTATCTATACATATCCATTACCGACACAAAACGTGTAGGTAAACCAAATTCAATTTCCATGGATACATTAACAATACTTACATAACCTTTTTGAGAAAATGGATCCTTCAATGAAAAAAGTGTGATAATTCTAAGAGCATAGCTTTTTTTGTTTTCAGGAAGGCATTTGTCTAAGGAGAAAAAAACACTCATGGTCAAAGGACTTCATGGTTACATAAAAAGGCTAAATTAATAGTATCTACAAGTACATATTTTCACAGGGACCTAACCAAGAGATAATCTACAGGAGAACATCTACCTAGGTCATTTATAAAAGAGATAAGTACTATTTATCTTACAATGGGGAATCAATAACAGTGCTGAGAGAAACTGAATTGTTACGTGATTATTGTGAAAGGTCTTTCAAGTGATTTACATTTTATTTTGAGTAAATATCCTTCCACTTGTAAGAAGGAACTTTTGAGTATTAACTGAGGGATACAACATACCCATGTGTTTCACTCATGTCACTGACGAGAAGGTCGACAAGTTGTCTTCGAGAGCGGTGACTTAGTGATCTCACAGAATTATAATCTTTAAGGATCTCTCGGTCACCAGGGTTTTCCTGCAGTTCCACCATCTACAAACACGTGAAAAATGTAAAATGACAATCTACAATTGTACCAAAAATCTTAGGATACAAAATGCAGCAGTACCTCTTTTGATGTGTACCTTTCTCCTTTCCCCATCTCCTCTGCTGTACATATGTGCATTTCAACACCAAACACAATCATATGTCATTTCTTTTTGTTATTGCTTTATGAACTTACACAGGAATCGAGGTGCCGGACAATCTTGGAAAGCTTAGCGCCAGCAGACCCCCTTTTGGCCTTAAAGAGCTTGATGAACTGTGTCGTTAGGCAATCCAATGCTTCAACGAAATCATTGCCCAGTTTGGAGCTGGTGATCTGGTTAAATTCTGCCAGGACCTGCAAAAAAAACAACATAAAACACTTCAAGTTAAATGCATAGATGTAAAAAATGTGTACACACCTGTCTCTCTGTATGAAGTGCTGGCCAGCGCGCTTTGACATTTTCCACAGGTGGGGCAGAATTGACTATTTCTTGTTGTCGGACTGCAACACGCTGTAAGCAAAAAAAGAATAATCAATATATATAAAGCAATATCACATGATTTTTGCTCAAATGTGTTTAAAGGAGGTCTAGATTCACTCAATAACATTATTAAGCAATGGACTTAATAAAAAAAAAAAAAAAAATGAACAGAAAGACAACAGTGACAAATGAGATGAAAAAGTACAGTAATAAAAGTGAAAGTCTTAGCTCAAACAAAGACAGGAACAGTGCAAAACAAATGATATATGTTAGATATTCCACAGTCTCCTGTATATCAGGCTCTGCCATGAGCCCAAACTGCTTTTCCTTCGGTTCTTTCGAAGCAGTCTGCTCTGTGCGCCTCGTCCCTGCTCCTGCAGCAGTTCCATGCTTTACAGAAAGTTATCACACACGGAGCAATCACATATATGTTTTGGTTGTGTAAAGAGAGTGATGATAACACCAACAACCGTTTGTGTATATACTGGTCCAAGTGCTCGTGGGTCCTCCGGTATGATCCTCCGTCTGGTTGGGAGGCCACCAGCAGACTGAAGTCGTCTGCCAATGATTTGTGTCTGAAGGTCAGGAATGTAGTTGTAATCCTTTGCTTCTTTGACAGTGTGTACCCGATACCGTTTCGATTTTTTGCTGTACAGTCTCTTTAGGCTACAAGATAAGTAATTTCACGTTAGAAGACAACTATATTTATGACTTGTCAATAGGAAGTAGTGAATGATACTTACGACACTTGGCCTTTGCTGTACACATGTGCCGGACGGTTGTTGTGGTGATTGTAGTCCAAAGCTGCGAGAAGTGTTCTTGCTTCATAAACAAAAAATGAAAAAGCAAACCGCTTTCCGGCATACATCAGAATATGGTTTTGGAATGATTCCAGCTGTGAGGTGGTCCTGCAGGGAAAGTAAGTAGGAAATAGAAGAAACACAAATCATTCAAAAAAACAAAAACTGATCTCTTACCGAAATGTGAGGAACTTCTCCACATCCTTCAGCCATCTGCGGTTCAGCACGATCTGTGACAGTGCCACATGTGCTTTAGAGCCAGTTGGTACAGGCTCTTTAGTGCCATCATCCCCCAAAGGACCATGAAGGCATCTACCCAGGTCCCACTCATGCACGCCACTAACATGGTGCAGTACACCTCGCCAAATGTCCTAATAAGCAAACATAAGAAACTGAAAAGGTATAGTAAAAATGAGAAGATAAATTCTAGTTCTACTTTACTTACCATGAACTCTTCTCGGCTGCTTGCATGCTGACAGGCATACCAAAAATGGTTAACAATGTCCTTGATCCACCCAAGGATTTGTTTTTGACCTGCTAGGACACCCGCCTATCAAAGTTATTAGTTTTGGTTATGTCTATAAAAAATAATTGAATGAGAAACGATATGAACTATCACTTACAGCATGAAGCCTCTTAGTTAGATTTTTTTCAGCATGCCAGACATCCAGGGAATGGTTAACTCCATGATCCATATATCTTCCCCGTTCTGGATCTATTATAAAGCTCAAAAATGCAGTAAGCACAAAATATAGCACATCAAATAATACAGACAAAAATACTTACGCATGAGGGCTGCAATTTGCACATGGGCGTCAGTCACAATCTCTTTGACTTTTAATTCTTTCGTGAGATCATCAAATGTTTTGATGAACGCTGCTTTCTCCATAGAGACACTTTTTCCACCAACTTGCCTTTTATCAACATTGACAACACTGATAATGTTCCATAGTGTCAAGTTCCATCGTTGTGTATGTGCAAAACGTTGCAGAATGACCTTGTTGAATCAAATATGGTGAAACACAAAGTAATACACAATAACAACACTCTTCTGCTACCAATAAAATGACCTTTATTTCAGGTAAGCTCAGTAGGAGTGTTGAATTTTGTAATAAGTTGTCGTTGAAACAATCTTCATATTACATAAATTTGTAAGAGGAGGGCAATCTTAGCAAAATTATTACCACTCATGTAATCATGTTGGCAGATCCAAAACTTGTGTCCATAAGAGCAGAAAACTTTGGAGAAAGAAACCAAATAACTTTTACTAAATGTATAACTACACATTTTGCCCTACCCTATATATTTAAAAAACCAATCTCTAATTTCAGCATTCACTCACAACCATTCCAATATGATGATGTGCCCACTAGAACGTGATTGAAACCAAAATGGAGGCGACCGTCACACTCAATTTTCCATGAAACACGTATCGCTGTAATGGCAATTTGTTGATGGGCAGTTGCAGAAAATTAGCCATTTGCAGGCAATGCTAATAGTTAGTACGCTATGCATTGCTTGTTGGTGCACTAGGTCAGTTTTCAGAAACGACACACGTATTGGCTTTGGGAATGTTGATATGTCCTGCTCTCAGACGATCAACTAAGTCCATTGGTTCTCCGGGATTTTCTGGGTCACAAGATGTCCAACACAGCTTCTTCATATTGCCGATGGATGGGAAGATTGTCAACTTCTCATTTGATTTGCACACCAGCACTGAAAACAAGAACATTTTGATGCTTTTTCAAAACTTAACTATTAGGGAAGGACTTCCAATTATTTTCAGGACAGAACATTTTAATAATAAAAAAAACCTAATAGATGATAGGTGGGACCATATTCCGAATACTTAATGGATCTGAGGCCAATTCTTATTAGCAAACTCAATCATCTGTGAAAGTAAACAGGTCAATTATTTTAAAAACATCAACAACTTATATTATTATTTTTAAAACTTGTTAAGTAAACTTACACACTGTCTTCAGATTGGTTTGCCCGTTGTTCGTTTATACCAAAGTTATGTATTGTCTAACATAATAAACATTATAATCATTTTAATCGCCATAGTATATTGAGAATAAATTGTACATCTTAATGTGAATGCAATGTCTACCTTTTCTCACAAAACCTCCAGCTCTTTCTCCTCTATAAAAGGACTGCTCACCTGCCACAGATAAGTCATCCCGGTTAAAAAATACAGTTTGTTTCAGTGATATTTGTACCAATAAGGCTTGAATCAAACATAATGCCAATCACATTTTTCTGGGAATTAAATAAGTTACAGGTCCGATTCATACGGGACTGATTTGAACTCGGGAGATCACCAGTCGCAGTAGTGGTTTTATGGTGTTGATGGCCTTGGGACTCCTTGATGCCATAATTTTTTCAATAGCTATAAAGTAATTAAATACACGTTACATCTAATTAACAGATATCATTTGTATTACAGTTGGACTAAAACACATTATTTACTAATATAGTCTGCAATTCTACGATACATATAGTACAGGTCTTGGGATTACATTTTATACAGGTAATTGTGGTACATTAGTTAACGGTTCCGAGGGGTACATATTAGTTACAGGTACTGAGGTACATATAGTACAGGTAACTGTGGTACATATTAGTACAGGTACTGAGGTACATTAATCACTGCATCTGCAAGTTTATATATGGTTTACATTGCCCAGTAGCAGACCCATATAATGTAAAGCACTGTACTAAGCTAACAGATGCTAACGTTCCATTCAAAAGCACATTATTCGACGTTAACAGTCAATTATTTCCTAGAATTCTTCATACCTAACAAAAATATGCTGAAATGTGTCTCGCCAATCTGTTACTGTTCAGATAAAAAACCGATAACCATATGGAATCAGTCCCTTGTTGCTAAGTCAAAAAGCTAATCACAAATATTTGCTTTATCTCTTCGTATTCGATGACACTAGGACACGTTTAGAACTGATGTCACCGTCTTACCTTCTAATCAAGATACAACGCCATAATGAGGATCATTTTTTATCCCCAGAGCGTTTCGGAGACCGCTCATGGGATGTGCGAGCATCGGGTCTGAGCTCTCCGCCCGGTGCGGCCTCTCGCTTCGCACTTTTCGTAAGCATCTGGTGACAATCTTTTTTCTCTTCGCTTGTGTCGTGGAGTTTCCAGACGGGAGATTCTGAGCTGGCTCTCTTAGAAGAAACTGCTGGATCCAATCTTAATCAAATACGCGTGTTAACGAGGACGGGACGGATCCACTGAACGCCGGTGGGAAACATATGGAGCCTCAAAACAGTGTACGGGCACGCGCTATTGCGTCACTTCCGCTTAAACAGCACGCGCGAGAAAGCGACCAGAGTCTGGGATTTTCTCAATCACTGTATGCGCTACCAGATGCAACCACAGTGAATAGGCTGAATGCTCAGTTTACACACCAGGCAACTGCTGATGGACCACTGATGCATAAATTTTGCAATTTCATTTTTTAACGTAGCTCAATGCACCTGTACACAAAATTATACGTTTTGACTCATGTTAATTACATTTTTTATTAACGCGTTATTTTTTTTAAATACCCGCCCCATTTATCCATAAGAATATCACTCTGAATGCTTGCGTGTGAGATGGCATCCTCCGTTGGCCGCACTTTCGGGTGTTGTTAGCGGACTGTGAGTGGCGGTGCATGGCAAGTGCTAGCGGCTGGCAAGCATGGTTAGCTATAGCTATTTTGAATAACGAGCGAGCCAGAGATTGGGGGGGGGGAAATATCTTAAAAAAGAGGGCCTATTATAATATCTGCAGACAATGCATGGATCTAGCTTTTATAATTAACACGCAGACAAAGGCGTAGTTGCGCCGCTTTAACTTTACTCAGCAGCATCTGCGACTGAGAACTGTTTATTTTACCTGGTTCTGTGTCATGTCTAGGCGCACTACTGCGCTACGGTTTTTCTCCATGGTTCTTGACTGGCAAGGCGTGAAGTATGGTGCTCGTGTCGTGTGTGTCTATTTGGGAGATACTATTTATTTTTAAAACTTGTCTCTTTTACATTTGCATAGTTTTGTTATTCTGTGTTGTTTGTTCAATGGTGTATATAATTATAATTGCAATTTTAATTATAATTTGGCTACCTTGGCCATGTGTCGTTTAACCTGTTTGCCTGCTGGTACATGTGCCACTTATACTAACTTATCATACTATTTTATATAAGTAGGGTGGGGTTGTTGCTAACAATTTAATCTAACTTTGAAGTGTATCATTATAATTTACTTGCACAGACTTATGACTCACGGTATCCACGACATACGATAAATGTAATCGCTTTAGTTATCTTGTACTGCCTCACATAGTTACTTTTGATTGTGGTTGTATACTCATGGTTAGCTGAGGTCTTTTTACTTTTTGGGTGTAGTACTCTATGTAAATATATACTAATTAACGTTTTCATATACGTAAACTTACCCCAACAACTAGGTAATTATATGTGTTTACTTCTAATTTACTTCTATTGGTGTGGATTTGGTATATAGATTGTTAAAACTTGCGATTAATCGTGAGTTAATCACCTTACTATGGTTTAATCTACTATAAATTATTGAATCGTTTGAACAGCACTAGTACTTTTTATATTGTTATATATTATTATTTATAAATTTGAAGACCGAGAATTGAATCAATCTGTATTGTAATGAATTTAAATAATAATATAATCCATCCTTTTGGTCGGTACGTGCTAACATTACTTGTGATGTGCACTTACATATTTCAACATGTCTTTTGTACTTTTAGATTTATTTATTTGATTTTGGTTATGACTAAGCTTATAATCATTCATGAGCAAATTTGTTGGTGTGTGGTGTGTGTGTTTGAGCATTTTCAATTCCGGGTCTACGGTGTGCTCCCCCCTCAACCATGATTAGCATTTGTTTGGGGGGTTGGTGTGAGGTGGGTGGTTATAATTATGAGTGGTGGAAGAGTGGGGGGTATATTTGGGGTTTTATGTATGGGGGTTGGATATGTTTGGGGTTGGAGGGTTGGAATTTGGGAGTGAGGGTATTGGGTGGATGGTAGTGGGTGGGGGGGGAAGAGGGTTGGGATATTGGGTGTGGGGGGTGGTGATAGGATTGGGAATATGTATTGGTTTATTGGGGGAAGTGGGGGGAAAGGGAGGGGGGGGGGTAATGTGGAAGGGTGTGGTTATTATGTGGATAAAGTGAGAGAGGAAGAGGGTAGTTAGGTGGGGAAATTTTTGGGGGGAGGGATGGGTGGGTGGATTTTGGGAAGAGGGGGGGAGGGGGGGGTTTAGGGGGTTTTTTTGAGAGGAGATGGAGGATGAATATATTGAAAATGGAGGGTTTTATGTGGGGTAGGATTTGGGATATGAAGGGGGGTTAGTGTGGGAATGAATTGAATGAATGGGGAGGAAAGGGTTGAAGGGATGGGGATGGGGGGGGATGGATGTGTGGAAATAATTGAGATGTGGATAATGAAAAAGATAGGTAAAGATGATGGGGGGGTTGTAATATTGGTTAGGAGATATGTGGGGGTTGAAGTGAAGTTGTTATGGTATGAGGGGGTTGGGGGATTTGTGGGTGTTGTGGAAGGAATTGGTATATTAGTATGAATGGATATAGTGGGTAGTTGGGTGGGTGTAGGGGATGTGGGGGATGGGTTAATAGTAATTAATGAATATTGGATGATAGTAATTAGGTGATGTAGGTAAGAAAAGTTTAGTGTAATTATTTGGGGTAATTAAGGTTTAGTAGTGGTGAGTGTGGGGGGGAGTTTTATTGGGGAAGGGGTAAAAAAAATAGTGGGATTGATGGGTATGGGTTGGGAATAGGGTGTGGAGGGTAACAGAAAAATATATGGGGGGGGGGTATGGAAGGTAGGAGGGGTTGTGGGTAATTGTGTTTGGGGTAGTATTTTATTGTTTATTATGGGGGGGTGGGATGTTTTTGAATTAAGTGTTATATGGTTTAGATGATTGGAATGGATTTTTATAAAGGGATGTTGTTTTTTATTGGTATTGTTTTGGTTTTAAGGGTGTGGAGGATGAAAGGTATAATTTTTAAGTGAGGTTATAGAAGGGTGGTGTTATTGAGGATGTTGGTTTGGTGGAAGGTAGTAGGGTATGTGGTTGGTTTGGAGGGAAGGTGTTATGTTTTATTGAAAAGGTGATTATGTTGGTTGTGGAGATATTTAGATATGAGATGTTTAAGGGGGGATAGATATTGATAGAGGGTGAGATGGGTGTTTGTTATGAAGAAGTGGGGTGGGGGGGGAGAAGAGAGAGGATGTGTGTGTGAGGATGAGTGGTTGGTTTTGTTGTGTGTAAATAGTTTGGAACGATGGGGAGGGGGGGGGGGGGGGGGGGGGGGAGATGGGAGGTGAATTAAGGTAAGAAGTAGGGGGGAGGGGAATTTATGGGGGAAGGGTATGGTATGGATATAAGGGGTAGTGGTAGGGGAAGAGTGTGGGGAAGGATGTTAAGGTTGTTTTAGTTGGAAGTATGGTGATGTTGGGGATAGTTGGGTTAAGTGGGAAAGAGGATTTGAGAAAATAAAGGAGGAGTTTTTTTTGGAGTATTGGGATATAGGGGGGGATGGTTTGTGAGAGATGGGGGGTGGGGGGGAATGGGATTGGGATGTTTGTAGGTGGTGGTGAGGGGGGGTGGTAAATGATTAAGATGAAATGGTTATGTTTTAGGATGAGGTTTTTTAGAGTGTGGTGGGGTGGGAGGGGATGGGAGATTGTAGGGAATGGGGGGTGTTAGTTGGGTTGTGTGAATGAAAAGGAAATTTGGGGTGAAGGGGTGAGATTTTAAGGTTGTGGGGGGGAGTGGAAGGGGATAAGGATTAATATGTATTAATGATTTTTATTGTTGTTTAGTTATGTGTTGGGGTGTGGGGGGTTTTAGAGGGGAAGGGGTGTATGTGTGTTAAGTGGATATTTGAAGTTTATATTATTATTTATTTTATGAGTAAAGAGGTGATAGGTTGTGGTGGTTTAGGAAAGGTTTTTTTAGGGATATAGGTTTAAAGAGAGTTGAAAGGGGAATATGATTTGATGATTTGGGGTGATAGGGTAGATAGATAATTTTGTTAATTTATTGGTTAGTTTAATGGTGATTAATGGGAGTGTGGGGGGGATGGAGGTGGGTTATGGGGAGGGTTAAGGTGTGGAGGGAGTGGTAGGGTTTTGAAGAGTATATTGGTAAAGGAGATGATGATTTGAAAGGAAATATGAGGGTGGGGGTAAATAAATTGGTAGGATGATGGTAGATATTTATGGGGGGTTGGGGGTGGGGTTATAGAGTGGGGAGGTTTGTGAGGTTGATTTGGTGGGGTGTTTATGTAGGGGATTTGGGGGTTGGTTTTTTTAAAGATTATTGGGGTATTGGATAATGAAGGATTTGGGTGTATGAGATGTGCATAAGGAGATTTGGGATATGGATATAAAGGTGGTTTTTGGTGGTGAAAGAAGGTGGTAAATAAGAAAAAGGAGAATAGATGGTTTGGGGGTATGGGGAGGTGAGGGTGTTATTTAGTTTTTATATTGGAAGAGGGGGTGATAGTTATGTGGTTAGGTGGTGATGAGTGAGAGTATGGTGGTATTGTAGTATCAGGATTTAGTAATTTATTTAAATAGATTGTAAGAGGGGAATGGTATTGGGAGGGGGGATGAGGAGGGTTAGGGATTTTGTTGGGGGGGATGAGGGATAGTGAGGATGTGGTTGGGTGGTGTGGGGAGTGGGGGAATGGGAGATATTGGGGGGAGGGGGGTTTGTAAGAGGAAATAGTAGGGAAGGGAGGAGTTTAGTATGGGGGGGTGAAGAGGGTGGTTATAGGGGGTTTGGGGATGGTGGTGAATGGAAGGGGAGAGTTGTGAGGGTAATAGGATGAGAAAAAAAAAAGAAAGTTTTATGGGAAGATTATGGATTTTTTGTTATAGTGGTAAGTGGGTGTGTGTGTGTTTTGTATTTATGTTGATTGTATTTTGTGGGAGTAGGATTAGAGGTAATTGGTTTATAGGTAGATAATAGGGTGTGGCTGGTTGGGAAGGATTGGTGTTTGGGAATTGATTGATTTGGATAATTTGGTATGGTTGGGGGTTGGGGGTTATGTGGGTGAATGATGGGTTTTGTGTGAATGGGAGGGGATGGGTTATTATTTTGGAGAAGTTGGTTGGGGGTGATTTTATGAGGAATGTGATATGTTGAATATGGATTTTAATTTTGTGGAGGTTATGTGTGGGTTGATAGGGTGTGGGTCAAAGGGTGTTATTGGGGTTGTTTTATGTAGAGGATGTGTTGGGGGTTGGGATAAAGATGTATGGTTATAAGATGAGAGGAATTTTGTAAGAGTTAGGATAAGTTGTGGTTGTGGGTGTGTGGTTATGTATTATATGTTATGGTTATGGATTTAGTTTTTGTGTTATGGATGTGAAGTGTTATGGTTGTTATGTGTTAATTAATGATGATGTGTGTGGGGTTAATTGGTTTAGGGAGGTGTTTTTTGTTTAGTGGATTGGTTTATGATGTTGGGATATAGGTAAAGTGGATTGTGTTGGGTAGGTTAATTGATAAGAGATTTATATACTAAATGTAAGATATGAAAAATAGGATGAGATTAGATGATAGGTGTTGTTGGTGGTATTAGATATATTTGTAATTTTATTTTTGAGATTAGATTTTAGGTGAGTATATTTAAGTT
This sequence comes from Knipowitschia caucasica, assembly GCA_964034765.1. Classification (NCBI taxonomy): domain Eukaryota; kingdom Metazoa; phylum Chordata; class Actinopteri; order Gobiiformes; family Gobiidae; genus Knipowitschia; species Knipowitschia caucasica. The sequence continues at coordinate 46,591,073 of OZ035828.1, read as the reverse complement.
GTGGGGATTTTTATGTGGATATTAGTGTTATTTGGGATTGTGGAGAGATATGGGGAAGAGAAAAGGGGGGAAGAGTGGGGTAGGGATGGGGGAAGAGGTGGATATTTTTATATATTTTTTTTTTTGTGAGTTTGTTTTATTGTTGTTTTGTTGATTGTTGATTTTGGTGGTGGGTTTTTTGTTTTTTTGGTGGGATGGTTGGGGTATGGTTTTTGAATAGGTTGTATGTTTGTGTTTTTTGGGGTGGTGATTGAGTGGGCAATTTGTTTTTTTAATGTTGTGAAGTTTAGGTGGTGGGGGAGATGGGTGTGAGTTGGGGGGGAATAGAATGTAAAAATATTGGGGGTTGGGGGAAAAGGGGGGTATGTGGGTGGTTGGGATAGTTTGAGGGTATTGGGTGGATATATATTTAAGGGGTGGGGGGAAATGGAAGAAATGGATTTTAGTAGAGGGTGTTGATGGGGGATTTGTAGTGAGGTAGGGGATTGAAGGTTAGATAGGGATATGAGAGAAGGAGGGGTAAGATGTATATGGTATAAGAAGAATATAAAAGTTGAAGGATATGAGTATGTAGGTTATGTTATATTTGATTAGGGAAAGGGGGGAAAAATATTAGAAAGGATAAGGAAATATATATAAGGAAATAAATATAAGAAAAATGTTTATGTAATTTGTTGAAAAAATTAAGTCGATGATAAAATGGAAAATGAATGATAAATATGAAATATTGAATGTACTTTTTATAGTATTGATGGTAGGGAGGTGGGAGGAGGGTTGTTAAATAAATTTGGAATATACTTTAAGATGGATTAAGGTATCAGTACGTTATATGGAATGGGTAAGAAGAAGATCATGAATATTAATAGTAAGTGAATAATATGAAGAGGGCTATATTGAGGGTAATGATGTTAATTAAATGTGCAACAAGCTGAACTGAAAAATGTAATTTGAAGAAATAATGGTGAGAATTTTAAGAGTTATTGTGGGAGGTAAAAAATGAATAGTGGTGATTTGTGTAGTAGTTAGTTATAATAAAGTTTATGTGAAGATAATCTAATGAATATAGGGTTGATATCAGTTAGGGTAATGTTGATAATGTATATGGGTATTTAATAATATGTTATGGTTTGTGTATGAATTTTTATGGGAATATTGGTATCATGAAGCTTTTGGAAATTTGGTGATATGTGTTTTGAGTTTAAATGATGTGTGTTGTTAGGGTTGATTAGGTTTTTGTATATATAATTTTTGTTAAATTGTGTTTTTTTGTTTTTGATTATGTTTTTTTTGGTTAGTTGGTTTTTTTAGGGTTGTTGGGTGTTTGAATTATGGTGGGGTATTGTTGTGGGTTTTTGTGATAGTGGAAGGGGATTTTTATTTGTGATGAGATGAGTGTAATTGTGGTGTTGGTTTAGTGGGGGTAGGATTGGTAAAGGGATATTTTTTGATGATTGATTTTAGTTTTTTTTTTTTTATGAGGAGTGTTTTTGAATTTGTTGTGTGTGGGTTGTATGATGTTATTGAGATTGATTGTTTTGGGTAGTTTGGTTTATGGGGTAGGGGGGTTGGATTTTGGTTGATGTTGGGTGGGGTGGGTGGTTGGTATTGGTGGAGTGGGGTATTTGAATATTTATTGGTTATTATGGTGTTTTTTATTGGGGTTGTTGAAGGATAGGGATTGATAAGGAGAATGAGAAATAGATGATTGTTGGGGGGGAAGGGGGAGTTGTAAGGGAAGTGAGGGGGATGGAGTTGGTGTGGGATGGGAGAAATGGAATGTGGTGGTGTAAGAAGGTTATGAAGGTTGGAAAAGGTAATAGTGAGAGAGTATTATTATTTATAGGTGGTGGTGGTTTTTGGTGTGTGTGTGGGGTGGTTTAAGTGTTAAAGGTGGGTTTAATTATATGGTATAGGGGTTTATATTTAGAATTGATGTTTTAAATGAGAAGTAGGGTGGAGTTATAAGGTAAGGATTGAAGTGTTGAGTGTTGGGATTGGGGAGTGACTAAGGAAGGGATTTGTTATCGGGTGTTGTTTAAGGAGTATGTTAAGGTAATTGGTAAACATGAATGTTTTTAAGTTTTTATTTTTATGTTTTTAATGTTAATTTGATGATATAAGTTTATTGTTTTTTTTATATTATATTTTATATGGTATTTTAATGGTGATTGTTGGTTTATGAGAGTAATTTGGATGTTGTTGTTGATTGGTTTTGGGATGTTGATTGGTTTTGTATTATGTTTTTTGTTATGTATTTGGATAGTATTATTTGTATAATTAAATATGTGGGTTCGGGTGGAGTTGGATTTTATTTTGTGGTTAAGTGGTTTGATTTGGGGATTATATTGTAAATAATTGGGGAAAGTGAATTATATTAATGTATTTTGGTGAGGTATTTAGTATAGTTTTTATTATGTGAAGTGTGTTTATATGTTTATTGGGGGTATGATGTGGAGTTAGTGTATGTTGAATTAAGTTGATTTATAATGAATTGTTTTGTTTTAATATTTGTTAAGGGGAATGTTGAATGTGAAATTGGGAATTTTTTTGTGTTAATTGAATGTTTTTGTGGTGTTTGTATGGAAGGGTGATATAATTGATGGTTGAGTAAAGGATGGAGAGAGGATGTGGAGGTTGGGGGAAGTGAAAGGAATATATATTAGTAATATTTATGTGGTGGGGAAGAAAAAAATATGTAGAGAGGTTTTAGATAAAATTTGGGGATTATGGAGTAGGATTAGGAGGCGGAAGGTATTGTATAGATTTTAAAAGAAAAAGTGTTGAACGATATGTTGTTGTTTGAAGTGGATTGTGATGGATAGGAGGAGTAAATGGAATGGTAAGTAGAATCATTTTAATGCGTTTAGGTTTAAGACTATGTGTGGAATTATAAGAACGACGAATAATAGATAAAGTTAGGGAATTTTAATGAGCTAGTGGGATGTGATGATGTGGACTGGGTTATGATTTTGTGGGATGTTAGGTATGTTTCGAAGGATGTGTGGGGTGGGAAGTGGGGGAAGTGATGGGAAGGGGTGGGGAAATTTGTTTGTGTTAAGGAGTATTGTTGATGATGTTAAGATTAAGAGGGAGGGAGATGGTGATTATGTGAAATGATGGTATAATGAAAGAAGTGAGGTGAATGTGATTAATGTATTATGTTTGGGAAGTGTTTTTGGTTAAATAATATAGTTTGTTTTGAATGGAGGTTGATATTTATTAAAAGGGTTATGTGTTGGATTTAAATTGGGTATGTAATTGTGATGAATGGAAATTAATAAGTAAAAAAGTGGAAAAATTATAATTCTATGGGTAATGAGTGGAAAAAACTTTTTTTGAACATTTATGTAAAATTTATTATTTGATATTATGGTTTGTTTGTGGGGGTTAGTGAAGAGGATATTTAATTGGTTTTTATAATTGGTTTTATGTGGTGGTGTCAATTTATTTTATTGGTTATATAATTGGGGTTTTTTATTTATTTTTATTTTTATATTTTTATGTTATATTGATTGTTTTTTAGTTTTTATAGTGGTGTTTTGTGTTGGTGTAATTTAAAGAGGAAAAAACATGAAGTTAAAATAGAGAAATAATGGGGAAGAGGAAAAATCATTTGTGTTAAAGTATTTGTTAGAGTTGGTAATATGGTTTTGATTATTTGGTGTTGTTTGAAAGTAGGGTGGTTTTTGGTGGTTGTATTTTTTTTTTTTATAATGTATTTTGTGATTGATGATGAAGTGGTGTTTGGAGAGATGGTGGTGGTGTGGATGTGGTATGAGGGGTGATGTAAAGTGATATGAGATGGGTATTGGTTTTGATGTTGGAGTTTTTTGATTTGTATTGTTTTTTTAAGAAGGTGGTAAGAGGGTTAATGGATAGAGGATATGGTATGTGATTTGTTTTTTATTGTTATATTATATGAGTTAATTTTTTGTTTTTAGTTTATTGTTATTATTGGTAGTGGTTTTATAATATTATTATAATGTGAATTTGATATTGATGTAGAGATGATGTTTAATGTAAAGATGGTAGATATAAATATTTTATGAGTGTAAGTTTGATTAAAATTGTTAAAATGGTAATTATTTAGTGATTTAATATAGTTGTTTGTATATTTTGGTTATTGTATGTGGAGTTTTGTGTTAAGGTGAATGGGTTGATATTTATTATTTGGTGAGTTGGGGGTATTGTATAGTTTGTTTAAATTATATGATGGTTAATATGTGTATAGTAAAATTTATTTATTTTTGTTATTTGTTTGATTGAAAGTATGATTTGCTTATTTTAAAATTAATTTGGGGAGTAATGTGTTTTATATGTGGTAAGAGTTAGAAGGAGAATTTTATGTATGATTAAGTTTGTTTTTATATATATATAATATAGTAGTGGTATTTTTGGTAGTGTGTGTGAAATGGGTTATGTAGGTGTGTGGGAAGTGGTAATGAATTATATGTTTAGTAAAGGATAAGTTTGAATTTTTAATATGTGGTAAGTATGTTAATTTTAATTGTTGTTATATTGAGAAAAAAGTAATGGAGTGGTTATTGTATAATAGAATATTGGTTGAAAATGGAAAAAAAGCTGTTTTATATAGTATATGATTTTGGTATGTTGTGGATAATAAATTATTTATGATTTGTTATGATGATGATTTTTTGGTTTAGGTTAAGTGTGAGGGAGGGTGTTGGGGGGGTATTGTTGGGAGTTGATAGGGTGAGAAGTTGAGAGAGATGATATAGGTAATTGGTTGGGATAAAAAGATTGGGGGTGGTATGGTGTTAGAAAAGTTAGGGATATGGGTATTTTTTTAGGGAGGGTGATAGGTGTGGGGATTGATGATGGGTTGGATATAAGTGTAAAGATAAGGTTGTTTGTAAAAGGAGTATTGGTGAGGGTGAGGAAATAGGGGATTTTAGGGGCATTGGAATATTGTTGGAAGTTGCTGTGTTTTTAATTGTGGAAAAAGGGAGGGGTGATTGTTGTTGGGGATTAAGATTGATAAGATAAGATGAGTGGTATAGATATGGAATTTATGTTGAGTGAAGATTGTATAAGATTTGGGGTTTTTAATATGTTGGGGGAGGTGGAGGGTGGTGGATGTAGAAGGTAGGTGGGTAGGAAAGGGTTAAGGATTTTTGTTTAGATGTGTTTGTAAAAGGGATTATATTCTGTAAAAATAAGATGAAGGGTTGGTGAAGGGTTTGTGGGAAGGGGTGGTTAGTTGGGGTAGTGTGAAAAGGTTTATAGTTGAGATAAGGTTGGGTTAGTGGTTAGTGAGGTAGATATGGGGTATGTGGGGGTTTGATGGTTATTAAGGAGATGGTTATGTGGAATGTGGGGGGGGTGGGTGTTGGGGGTTGGAATGTAGGGGTAGAAAGTGTTAGATGTAGTATAATATAGAGGGGTATTTTTTAGAATAGGTGATAAGGGGTTGTAGTGTTGAAGTGGTGGTGGAGGTGATGGTGGTTTATGGGATTAGTATTATTTTGTTGATTAGGTTTGAGATTGTAAAGGAGTATGGGGGGTAGGAAGGGTTAGGATATTAGGATATAAAAAATGGTTATATATAGTGGATTAAGTATGAATTAGTTTGAGGTGGGTTAAGAGGAGGGAGAAGGGGTTTTTAGGAAGGTTGAGGAGGGATGAATTATGAATATGTATTGAGTGGGTTGTATGGGGTTGTGGGTTTTTTGTTTGTATTGTTTTTGGTTGTTAAATTTTGGGGTATGGGTTGGTGTTGTTGGGGTGGAGGAATTTAATAGAGGTTATTGAAATAAGGTTGGGAATGGATGATTTGTAGGTAATATTTTTTGTAGGGTGTTGATTTGTTAGTGTGATTTGGTTATGTTATTGTGTGATGGTTTGGGTTTTGAATTTGTGTAGTATAAGTTTGGAGGGTAGGGTGAAGAATGAATATAAATATAAATATATATATATATATGAATATTGATAGGTTATTTTGTGGAGATAGAGAGTGTAATAGTAAGAGAGGATGTGAATTGATATTGTATTGGGGTTGTTTTATTTAGTATATTTGGGAAGGATGTGTTTTTTATATAGGGATGTAGAATGTGGGATGATGTTGAATTGTTTTAATGAGACATGGGATTTTGAGAATAGGAATGATGTGAGTTTTTGTGGTTTTGGTGTTTTTGGTGTTTAAAGGTATTGTATGATTTATTAGGTTATAGAGAAGGTTAGGTAGGATGATGATTGTTAGTGAATTGGTGGTATGTAGAGGTGTGTGGGGGGGTATTGGATGTTTGTTGTGTAAGGGGGTGAAGTGTGTGTTTGGGGTGAGGTGATGTTGGAATGGTTGGTAATTTATTGTGTGTGTATAGGTGGGTTGAGGGGGGTGTTTGATGGTTTTATATGGGGGGTATGGTTGTGTGGGTTTGGGTTAGTTTAGGTAAAATTTATTTAGTATTTTTTGGAGGAAATTAAAGTGGGGAGGTAAAGTATATATTTGGGAATTTTGGTATGTGATTGATTTAGTTGGGGTGTATAGTTTATTTTTTTGAATAATATTAGTATTAGTATTTATGGTTGGTAATTTTGTTGGGTAGTGTTTGGGGGAGTCTGTTGATATGGGTGTTGATGAGGGAATGGTGGGAATGTTGTAGGGGGTAATTGAAATAAGAGATAAGTATAATTATTAGAAATAGTGGTAGGGATGGAGGTGGGGAAGGGGATTGGTATAGTTTAAAAATTGGAAATTTGAACAAGATGTATTGATTGGATTGGAGATATATTGTGGATAAGGAAGAAGGGGTAGATAATAAGATGTGGGGGAAGGGTGGAGGGGGGGAGTGTTAGGGGGGATGAGAGGTAGAATAAAAAAGGTAAAGGTTTGGTGGTTTGGTGTTTTGGTGGGTGGTGGGGATAGTGTGGTTAGTGGATATAATGGGTTTGGGGTGGATAGAGGGGTTTCAATTGGGGGGAGGGGGAGAGTAAATGGAGATTGAAGGGGGGATGATGGTGAATAAAAAGAGAATTGGTTGATAGAATGGTTTGGAAATTTGGGGGGAAATGGTTGGGTGGTTATGAAGGTGTGGGTGTGAGGGAAGTGGAATAGGTTGTTGTATGTAGTTGGGAATTTAATTAGAAAAATGAATTATTGAAATTGGGGGTTGGGTGGGGGAAAATGAGGATGAGTTTTATTTAGTGAATGGGTGGGATTAGGATAGGATAATTGTATTGAGGTAGGATAAGATGGGTTTGAGAGTAAATGGGGTTGGATAATGGATAGTTGGATGTATATGTTGGGGGATTGTGGGAAATTTGTGAATGATGGGTTTGGGGGGGGGTTGTTTGTGTGATGTGATTGTAAATTGGGTTTGGAATTTGATGGGTGTTGGGGGGAGGGAAAAGGGTATTGGAGGGGTTATGTTATGTTTTATGGTGTGAGGGGTTGAAATGATTTATTATGGAGGGGGGAAAGGGGTGGTAGGGGTGGGTTAATAGGTTATAATGGGGAATATGGGGAGGAGGGAGAGGGTATGAATTAGGGGGGGGTTGGTGGAGGGGGGGGGGGGGTTGGGGGGGGGGGGGGGTGGGAGGTGGGTTATGTAGGGGGTAAAGAGAGAGGGGATGGGGGAAAATGGATGAGGGGAGTATGGTGGTGGGTGATAATAGGGGGTGGGTGGTTTTGTTGTTTGTATGGGGTTGGGAGGGTGTGGGAATTTTGGGGATGGGGTTTTAATTGGATGGTGGGGGGTGGTGTGAAGATGGTGGTGGTTATGTTTTAGATTGGTATAAAGGTGGATTAGGTTATTTTTGATAGGGGTTGGATAGGGATAGTGTAGGGGTTTTAAAGGGATAGTAGTGGAGTAGGGGGGGAGGTTGGGATAGGGGTGGGATATTTTGTGTTAAGGATTGGGTATGGTGGATATAAGATGTATGGTATATGGGGAGGGGGGAGGAGTTTGGGGGAGTGAATTATTGTTTTGGAGTGAGGTGAGTTGAGGTGTTTGTATGGGGAGGTTTAGATTTATGATGGAGGGGGGTGGGGGTATGGAGGGTGTGGGTTTTAGGTTGATGGTTGAGAATTTTATTATATAGTGAAGGTTTTATGGAGAAGGGTAGGGGGGGGTGGGATGGTTTTGGGTGTTAGAGGGGTGAGGGGGAAGGGGGGGGTGTAATGTTATTAGGTAATAGAGTAGGTGATTTTTGGAAATGATAGAATAGGTTGGAAATTGGGTTTTGATTTTTGTTTTGAGGGAGGAGTGAGAGGTGTAGGGGGGGTTTTTTTGGTGTGTATATATAGTTATTGAGGGGATATGGGGGTGTTAGAGGAGTGAGAGAAGAAATGAGATAGGGGGGGGTGTATTGATGGATGAGGAAGTGGGAATAGGGGTGGAAGGATTTAATTGGGGGTGGAGATAGGGAATGAATGGGGGGGTGGGGTATGGATTTGGGGGTTGGTGAATTAGGGGTGGTATGAGAGTGGATTAGGGGGTAGGGTTTATTTTGTTTGGGTGGGGAGGGGATGTATTTGGTATTAGGGTGTGAATAATTAGAGGGAATGATTGGATTGGGTTTTATTTGTGGGAAAGGTTTGTTATATGTGTGAGAGTGGGTATGGTTTTTAGGGGGGTGGGGGAATTATGGATTTATGGATTTGAGGGGGGGTTTGGGGGGTGTTGGGATGGGTTTGAGAGTTAAGGGTTATATGAGTTAAGGGGATTAGATATTTTGGGGGTTGGGGGAGTGATAGTGTGGGATGAAGAATTTGGAGGAAAATGGTGGTGGGAAGGGGGGATGTGGGGGGATGGGATTGGAGATAAATGGTATATGTATTAATAAAAGATGGTGAAGAAGGATGGGGTGGAATATGGTGAAAGGTGAGGGATGGGGAGGATGATTTGGGGGGTTGGGAGGAAATGGTATATTAGTATTATGGATGATGGGGTGGAGGGGGGTTGTGAGGGTTAATAGTAAGGATGGAAGTTTTGAATTGAGAGTAATTAGGTAATAGGGGAAAAATTGGGTAGTGAGGTTGTTGTTGTTGTTGTATGGGGGGGGTTTGATAAAGGTTGTGTAGAGAAGATATGATGATGGTGTTAAGAATGGTGGGGTTTGGGTTGGGATTTTAGTGAAGTAAGGGGTAAATTTGGGGAGTGTTAGTAAGAGATTTTATTGTAGGTAAGGTGGAAAGATTAGATAGATGGGAGGGAAGGGATTTGGAGGTTGTTAGAAGATGGTGGGAAGGAATAGAAGGTGAGTAATAGAGATTGATTATATAGGTTTGGGATGAGTTTGTAGTGTATTTATATGGATGATAATATAGGTTAGTTTGGGATGTGGGGAGGGAGGGAGGGGTGAAATTTTGTATTGAGAGGAGGATTTTTAGTGGAGGGTTTTTAAAGGTTTGGGTTGGAGGAAGAGGATTTTGTAATTTGGAATTGATGATTAGATTGGTTTGGGGTTAGGTGTGGTTGGGTGTATGTGAATGGATGTTTTATTGGGATAGTGGGGGATGTTGGGAAGGGGGTGAGGGGATGGTATTATTATAGGGTGGGTTGATTTTTGGATGAAATTTTTAAAGGGGGGGTTTTTGTGTGTAAGGATATGGGGTTGGTGTAAGGATATGGGGAGTATATGGGGGATGTGTGGGTTGGTGGGGTGGGTGGTGTGGGGTGGGGGGGGGGATAGATAAGAGGTGGGGGAGGTAGGGGGGATGGGATGATGGGAATGTTGGGAATTGGGGGGTTGGGGAATGAAGTTATGGGGAAGTGATTTTAATATTGGAATTTGAAATAGAAGAAAGAAGGGGAAGTGATTAGGTTTTAAGGGGGGAGTAGTTATGTGGGGGGTATGGTTAGTAAGGGGGATTGATTTTGTGGGTGAGGGTTGTTTGTGGTGGGTTGGTGGGTAATTGATGTTTTTTTTGAAGTAGGGGAAAGCTGAGAAATGGAGGTTTATGATTGGTAAGTGTTGGGTAAGTGATGTAATTTGAAATTTAGGTGTGGGAATTTTTTAAGATTAAGTTTGTGGTGTGTTGTTTTGTATTTGAAGTATTTATTGTATTTTGATGATGTTGGTGGTTTTTTGTTTTTTGTTTATGGTTGGGTGTTTATAAATTTTTATGTTGTATTTGGTAGGGGTGGGAGGGTGTTTGAAAGAATATATAGATGTGAGGGGTGGATGAATGTGGGGGTGTTAGGTAAGGGTGGAATGTAGAAAAAGGGTTGTGAGGGGGTAAGGGAGGGGGTGTATGTGGGGGGGGGAGTGAGTGGGGGGTGGGGAGGGTGATGATGGGGATTGTAGATGGTGGGGGGGGATTTAGGGGTGTAAAGGTGGGGGTGGTGGATGTGGGGTGTGGGGTGGAGGGGGGGGGGGGGGGGGGGGGGGGGGGGGGGGTAGGTTGGTTTGGGTGTGGGGGGATGTGGGAAAGATATGGGAGGTTGGGAGGTAGAGAGAAGGGGTTGAAATTATTGTGAATGAATTTATGTAATTTGTGAAAAGAGGATAAGAGGGTGTGAAGGGTGATGTATTTTTGTGGTTTTTGAGTTAAGAGATAATATGAATTGATGAGAGCTGGAATTGGGGATGGTTGGGTTGTGGGGTATGGGAAGGTGGAAAATTATTTTGTATGGAAAGTAAGTTATTGGTGGGGGGGGGGTTTTTTTTTTGGTGGTGAGGGGTATAAGAGGTGAGGGTGAAATGGGGGTAATTTATTGTTGATATATGGGTGGTATGAATGTGGGGGTTTGGTGAGTTTGGGATGGAAGGTTTGAGATGGGTGAGTGGAGGGTGGATTTATGTAGTTTATGGGTGGTATTTGGTTTAAAATTTGTATGGATATGTTTGTTGATTGTGTGGTAGAAATTTATAGGAATTGTAGGTTTGTTTGGAAGTATTTTTTTTGGTTTTAGTTAGGATGTGTGATATGTGTTTTTTTATAGGTGATGGTAGGGGTGAGGTTAGATGGTTTTTGTATGGTGGTAGATAATTAGGGTTTAGGTAATGAGGGTGGTTGGGGGGGGGTTGGAAGAGAAGGGAAGAGTAAGAGTGAATAGGAGATGGAGGTATGAGGTGGTTGGGGGTGGTGGAGGATAGTGTTATGTGGTGGGGAAGTGTGGGTGGATTAGGAGGGTGGGGGGTATTGTGTCATGATTATGTTTTAGAATGGGTGTGAATGGGGATGGTAGTGAATGTTTTAATAATTTTTAGGGTGGATGAGATTGTAGAATGATGGGTGATTGTATGAGGAAGTTTGATTGGTTTTAGGGTTTGGGGAGGGGGAAGGTTGGATTTTTTTTTTTAAAATGGGTTTTGGGGTAAGGTGGGGAATTATAGGTGGTGGGTGTGAGGTGTTTTATATTTTTGGGGTGTTAATTTGTGTGTATGTAGTTCTTTGGATATTGGATGGGATGGTTAATAGTGGAGGTTGGAATTTGATTATGGATATGGATGATTATTTTGTATGATGATGTGAAAGTGAATGTAAATAGAAGGGGGGGAGATGGAGAGGGTGGATAAGGGGGAAGGGGGTGGTGGGAATTGGTGTGTGGGGGGGGATGAAGTGTTTTGTAGTAATTAGGATATTTGGGGGTTTTTTTTAGTGTTTTTTTTGTTATGGATGGTGGGTATATTGTTGATTGTTATTGATTATGTTTTTTATTGGTGAGTTTAGGGGTGGTAGTTCTTTTTGAGATTTGGTAATGGTGGTTGATGATTATATGGGGGAATGTGTGTTGTGATTAATATTTGTTTAGTGAAAGATTTATGCTAATTTTATTTTTTAATATTTGGGATTATGGGAATGAGGGGATAATTCTTGTTTGGTGGGTGGATAGTAGGATTGGATTATTTTAGAGGAAAGTTAGTTTATGAATTTGGTTTTATTTTTGAGAGGTTATATTATGTGTTGTTTTATATTTTAAATGAGGAAATTTTGTTATAGATGTTGAAGAGGGTATATTAGAGTGGTGTGGGTATTGATGGTGGAAAGAGGTTGGATTGGGGTTTGTTATATATAGTGTAATAGATAGGGGGGGGGGAATGTGTTCTAGGATGGTGGTGAATTTGAGAGAGGGGTATGGGGAATAGGAAAGAATGGGTTATATTGAGTTAGGAATGAGGTTGTTGATGTGGATTTAATAGATATTTAGTGTATTTATGGAGAGTGGGGGAGTTAGGGGAGGGGAGGTTAAGTTGATATATTTTGTATAATGTTGAGGTAGTGGTGAAGATGGAGAAGAAGGTAATGGAGAAAGTTGAGATAAAGTTTTTTTTGAAGGTGGGTCATTTTGTGAATGGAGTACTTATGGAAGTTGGTGGTGGTGAATTTTTTTGGTTTGGGTGATTTTGAATTTTATGTGTGTTTATGTATTGAGGAGTATTATTTTTGGTTTGAAAGATTAGGTTTATTATTGGGGGGGTATTATGTTATTGTATGTTTGTATGTTGGGGTTTTTTGGGTTAGTAATGGGTTGTTGGAGTGAGTGGGTGTAAATTATTTTTATGTTTATTTTGGTTATATAATGAATGTTGATGGAAGTAATTATTAAATGTGTATGTTTTTTTTGGATGATTGTGAATAGTGTGGGTTGGGTGTTGTTGTTAGTGTATTGTTGGTTGTGGTTGATGTAATTAAATAGATAATTTTTTTAGAGGTTGGTATAAATTGTGGTATTAATATTTGGGGGTGAATTAGTATTACTTAATGATGGGATTATATGGAAAGTATTAGTCCAAGTGGTAAAAAAAAAAAAAAAAAAACAAAAAAAAATATTAAGGGATTAAATATTGTTAGTATTTAAAGATGGGAATTGAAATGGGAGTTATTGAATTATATATTTATATTTGTAGGGGTACTTATATTAATGGGGGGCATTGTATCTTTTTTGTTTGATAGGTTTTTATTGGAGTAGAAGCAAGGGTGATTTACAAAGAAAAATTTATGAATATTTGGGTTTGATTATGTAAGATGAGGTGTAATGAACTAGGGAAGAGGGTTAATGGCCGAAATTTGTAATTATGATAAATTTAAATAAGAAGGGTTAAGTAATAGATAGGATGAAGGTAGGGCTATTAAGAAGAGAACGATAGATGTAATTTATTGATTAGTTAGATCTCAATAATCAAAAAAGGTGGGGTGGTTTAGATGTGTTTGAAGTTGTAATTTTGTCTGAGATGCGGTAGGGAGGAAGTGAAATTCTAGGTAAGAAGAGAAGAGGAGGTATAGGAGGAGGGTATTATGGTATCAATGATGGAAATGTGTCGGAAAGGGGTTATAGAGGATGGGGATGTATACAGATTGGTTAAGTGGATTGAATTTATGTTGAAGTTATTGTGAGGTATTATCCAAGGAGGCGTATATTAAAAAAGTGATTAAATAAATGATTTGAAAAAATGTAGAGTAAAATGTATTAATAGTTTTTGTGTTTTTTGGGATGTATGATTAAATGGAATGGATAATGTGGGATATGGAGGTGGATTTTGGGGATGTTTTTTGTAGGGTTCAGAGGTAGTGGTTGGAAGTGTTTAACATTGAGTTTGGTTGGAGGTGGGGCTAATAGGTTGGGGTTTTAGAGGGAGGTATTTATGTTAGGGGGGTTGTAGTGGTTTTTCTGATTGTACTATTGTTTGTTTAGTTAGTTAATAATTTAATTTATTAGGGGGGGATTTTGGTGGAATTATTGTGAGGTTTTGGGGGGTGGTTTGGGTTATTTTTGGATAAGATTTTGATATGTTGGTTAGGGTTGGGGTTGTTTAATAATAAGATTAATTTTTTTTGGTAGTGTTTTATGTTTTTTATGAGGGAGGGAGTTTTGTATAAGTTGTTTTAAATTGTGGGTTATGTTGTGTTGGTATTTTATTTTTTGTATGTAGGAAGTTTGTAATTATATTATGTTGTGATATGATACTAGATAATTTTATTTTTTTGGAATAATAAATTGAATATGATGTATATTGGGTTTTGTTGTGAAATATGCTGTTTTTGGTGAGTGGAGAGGAGGGTGTTGTATAGGTGGTGTAGGTGGGAAATATGTAAAAAGATTATATGAGATTGTTATAGTGTGTGAATGAGGTTAGATATGTAAAGGTTGAATATAGAGTGATATTGGTAGGGGTTTAGGTTAGGTGAGTGTAGTTGAATAGTGAAGTTTAAGATGAGAAGTTTTAGAGGGGTGATATGAAGAGGGTTGTGGGTAAATGTAAAGTGAGATGGGGAGATTATTGATGTGTGATTTATTGGTTTATTATTGGAAAAGGGTAAAGAGGGTGGTATTAATTATAATGTTTATGAAATGTGGGGAATAAATGATATGTAAAATTATAATAAGAGAATGTGGTAAAGAGGATGTTAAGTGTTGTTTTTTGGGGTAGCTTGGGATTTTGTGGGGATGTTGTGGTTAGATTTTTTGTTTTTTTTTTTTGTTATAGTTAGTATAGAGTTATGTTGGGGTATGGAAAGTATTGGTATAAAAAATAATGTATGTGGTGATTTAGCAGGTATTGGATAGTAATGGTAGGTGGTTTGGTAATTTGAATATGGATCGGGATTATTTCGAATGTGTGGTTGATAAACAATACAAATGGAAAAAATATATAAAATGATGATGTCTTACTTTATTGGAATTTGAAGCTTGTTTGTTAGAATTCTTTGGATTTATTTTATTTGTTTAGTTTTTGTTTTGTTTTAATTTGTTTTTGAGATGGGGTGTGGGTATATTGTAGGTTATGGTATATGTGGGGTAGGGGTTGTAGGTTAATAGAATTAATTTATATGAGATTGGATATAGTTTTATAATAGGATATATGGTGGTTTTTGTGTTGGTGTTTATTGGAGTGGGTATGGGATAGGGGTATGATTTGTAATGGGGGGTGGATGGAAGTAGGGGAATGGTGAGTTGGGGATGAAGTAATATGTGGTTTTGATATGAAATGTGATTGGGGTGTTTGTATTTAGGTGGGGGAGTTAATTTGTGGTTTTATATATTTAAATACTATAGTGATATGAAAATAGTAGGAGGTATTAAATTAAATGGTTGAGTGTTTGTGTGTTTTGTGATGTAGGAATTTAGGAAAAAATGGAAAGGATTTTAAGTGATTTTGTGTAGAGGTAGATGTTATATGTAATTAGTTCAGGATGTGTATAAAGGTTATTGGTGGGTAGGGAAGTAGAGAATGGAAATAAGAGCAATATAACTGATGATGTAATTAGTGTATGTACATTTTGGGAGTCTTTATATTAAGAAGTTGAAGATAATAAATATTGTTTTAAGAATGGAAGAGGGGGGAGAGAGTATTATAATGAAGATTAGGGAAAATGATAAGTGAGCGAAGTGGTGTGGTGTAAGGTGTGGAATTATAAAAAATATTAATTATATGTTGGGATGTTTTAATAGTGGGGGTAGTTGATGGAGGGGGTTTTGTGGGTTTGATGGTTTTTGTTTGTGTGGTGTTATAATTAGGTGATTATATATGTAGTTTTGGGTAGGGGAGTGATGGTGGATTGGGTATGTCAGAATTTTGGAAGTTCTATTGTTATATAGATGGAGGTATGAGGGGTTTTGGAGTGTGGATGGATATAGTTGTAATTTAATACAGGTTAATTGTTGTTTGGATTATTGTAGTGTGATTAAGTGAGGGAAAGTATGTTATGGAGATTATATATAATTAGTTGGGTGGAATTAATATGATGTAATATTATAGGTGTTGGGTTGATATTGGGGTAATTATTTTAGAAGGGGGGCATGTTAGAATGGTAAGGGGTATGGTACAAAAAATTTTTTGATTGGGATGGGTGGTATGAAATTTGAATGTGGAATTTGGAGAAAGTAAAAGGATATGAAATATAAAGAATAGATGGTATGGTGTGATGTGGTGATGGTGGGTGTGAGGTAAGAGATGGGTGGAATGAGTGTGGTAGGTATTTTAGGTGAGTTTGTGGTATGTGGGGGATTTTTTGGGTATTGGTTGTTAGGGTATAATGGGGTGGGTTGAAGGGGAAGATTGAGAATGATATTAAATGTTGGGGGAGAGATATGAGGTAATATGATAAAATTGAGGAAGAGAAAATGTTGAATTGTTTTTAGATGAATAAGATTATATAAGTGGGTGAATATGTTATGAAAAAAAATAAGATATGTAGGATAAGGGAAAATGGAAAAGAAGATAGACTAAAATTAAGATTAGTACATAATAAATATGTATACAACAAAAATGGTATTTTGATAAATAATGGTGTTAATGGGCAATAATGGTAAAAATGAATATTGAATATGATTGAAAGATAATATACAGTAACTATGATGTTGTGTGGAGGCCTTTATATACAATTTATAACTGAAGTTTTAAATAATCTTAATATATAGGTGGTTTGTTTAACATTATTGTTTTCTTTTTTTTATTAGTTTTACTTTATTAGGTATTTTGTTGTGGTTGGGGATTTTGGTTTGTAGATATTATTTTTTTTGTTGAGGTTTATTGGTTTTTGATAGTTTGGGTTTATATTGGTGTGAAGACTGGGAATTTTAGTTTATAAGGATAAGAAAGTAT
The DNA here is from genome assembly GCA_964034765.1 of Knipowitschia caucasica. Taxonomy (NCBI): domain Eukaryota; kingdom Metazoa; phylum Chordata; class Actinopteri; order Gobiiformes; family Gobiidae; genus Knipowitschia; species Knipowitschia caucasica. The sequence goes on along the minus strand of OZ035828.1, from coordinate 46,574,561 downwards.
GGGAGTAGAGGTAAAAAAAGAAAAGATTTGATAAGGCGGTGGATAAATTATTAAATATATAATATAATTATGTAACTGTATTGATGAATAAGTTTGTTTATGTAATAATATAAAGTATAACATTATTTTATTTGTTTTAAAACGTGGATAGGATAAGCGGATGGATGTGTGGAGGGGGTATTGGTGGATATGAGTATTATGTGTTATGATTATAATTAATGTTCTAGATGGTAAGGGATTGGAATTAGGATAATTAGTTGTTTAAATAAGGAGGGGTTGTAAAATATAATTTAATATAATTTTTAATTTTTGATTTTAATATTGAATTGGGGAGAGTTTTTGTGCAGGTTGATTATGGTGAGGGTGTAATTAGTAAGGGTTTTAGGGTTCGAATGTGTATAGATGTATTATGTGTTATGGGGTATTGTTTTTAGTTTTAGTTTTTGAGGTTTTATTGAAGGGATAGGGGTTTAGTAGGTGTTGTGTTTTTTATCTAAGTGTTTATTGTATGGGAGGGGTAGGGTGGGGATGGGGAGGTTTGGTGAGGAAAAATTAAGTAGGGAGGGGGGGGATATTGGATAGAGAGAGGGGGGTAGATTTTTGTGGTGGGGGGGATATTTGTATTGTAATTTTTGGAGGTTGGGAAGGGATAGTGTGGGTGTTGGTGGTTTGTTGTTGGTTTTAGAAGTGTTTATGTTTGTGTGGGGGTGGGGTGAGGGGAGTGAGATTGGGGGAAGGTTAACTGAGGGATGGGTGAATAGGATGGGGGTTTTTATTATATGAGGGGAGTGAATTGGGAAGTGAGGGATGGTGGGGGTAGTGTGGGGGGAAGGTTGTGTTTTGTTGGTTAAGGGTTTTAGGGTGGGTTTGTATGGATTGATGGGGTAGGGATAGGAGGGGAGGGGTGGAAGTTTTTTTGGGGATTTTTTTTTTTTTTTTGTTTGTGGTGTTAGGTATGGTGTGGTTTAGTGGAGTATGGATATGGGGTTGTGATTTGGAAGGTTTGAGGTTGGTGGGGGGGTATTGAAAGTAGGATAAGTAGAATATAGGGTGTATGGGGGGAGGGGGGGAAGGGGGGATTGGGTATAAGGTTGAAAATAGGGGAAATTGAAAAATATGGTTTGTGATGGGAGAAGGGGTAAGATAATAAGGAATTGGTGGATGATGGGGTGGGAGGGAGATGGGTTATGGGTGAAAGAGGTATGGGGAATTAAAAGGTAAATGTTTTGTTTGGGTTGTTTGGGTGGTGGTTTTAGTGGGGTGTGTTAATGATTAAGGGGGGTGGTGAGGGGTTATGGGTGTGGGGGGGGGTTTGGGGTGATTAGGGTTAGGGGGGTTTATGTGAATTATATGGATATTATTGTGGGTTAAGGGGTTAGGGGGAGGGGTTTGATTATAGGGGGGGGGTTTGGATTAGAAGGGGGGGGGGGTGTGTTAGTAGGGGGAGGGGTGGATGTTTGTAGGGGTGGGTATGGGGTTGGGGGTTGGGTTTATAGGGGGGGGGTTGAGATTGGGTTTAGGGGGAATGTGTTTTTATTTGTATTGGGTGGGGGGGGGTGTTGTTAGATAGGTTGGTGTGTGGTGATTAATGGGGGGGATGATTGGTATATTAGGGATAGGGATTTGTAGATTATGATTTGGATAGGGATTTGTAAAAGGGGGGGGGGGGGGGATGGGTAAGTAGATGGGGGTAGATATGTGGTTTGGGGGTGATGGGGAGTGGTGGGGTTTGTGATTGGGTGAATTTGGGGAAGGGATTGGAGGAGGGGGTGAAGGAGGAGAGAAGGAGGGTTATAATTGGAAGAATTGATGTGATGTTTGGGTGGGGTGGGGGGGGTGGGGTTTATGGGGGGTGTTTGGGTGGGTGGGGATGGGAGGGTGTATGGTGATGGGGGTTGTGGGGGGGTTGTATATTTGTGTTATTTATTTGGGGGTGTAGGGGGAAGGTTATGTTATTTGATTGGGTTTGTTGAATTGGGGGGGTTGTTTGGGGGGGGGGGGGTGGTGGTATAGTGTAGGGGGAAAGTGTTTGATGGGTTTAGGTTTTAGTGTAAGGTTTGGGGGTGGGGGGTGGTTGTTAGGGAGGGTGTTGTGTTTTGGTGTGTAGGGTTGGGGAGGGGGTGTGTTTATAGGGTTTGTTTTTGTTTGGGTTTTTTGTGGGGGGATTTATGGGTTTTGATGTGTGTGGTTGGGATTGTTTTGGTATTGGTTGGTTTATGTAGATTGTGGTGGTGGGGGGGGGGGAGGATGTGGATTGTTGGTTTGGTTGGGGGGGGGGTATGAAGGTATTGTGGGGGGTTGGGGGGGTTGGGGTTGTTGTTGTGGTTGTTGTTGTTATTGTTATGGGGGGGGGGTTTGAATATGGGTGGGGTTGAGATTTTATTGGATATGGGATGGTGAGGGATAGATTGTTTATGGGGGGTGTTTTAGTGTGTAGGTTTTTTGGAGTTTATGGGGATATAGTATGGTGGTGTGGAGTTAATGATGGGAATGAAGAAAGAATAATAATTAATTAAGGATATATTATATTTTGTAGATGGATTATTAATATGGGGGTGTGGGTATGATGAGGAAAGAAATTAGGGGGATAAGGGGGATTGGGGGAATGGTATGGGGGGGGGGGGGGTGGGATGGGGGGGGGGGGGGGGTGGGGGGGGGGGGGGGGGGGGGGGGGGGGGGTGGTGGGGGGGGGGGGGGGGGGGGGGGGGGGGGGGGGGGGGGGGAGATTTTGTTATGTTGTTTGTAAAATGAAAGGGGTGTTGGAGGTGGGGGTGGATTTTTGGGTTTTAGGGGGGGAGGTGGGATTTTTTTGGGGTATTGGTTTTTTTGGAGGTTTTGTGGGGGGGGGGGGGGGGGAGGGTTGGGGGGAGGTGTGTGAAGTGGGGTTTTAATTATGTGTGATGGGGTATGTATAGGGGGGGGGGGGGGGGGGTTTATTGGGGTTTGTGGGTTGGGGTGGTTATGTTTGGTTGTGTTGGTATTTTGGGGGGATTGTGAGGGTATTGGGTGGGGGATGTTGTGGGTGGGGGATGGGGGGGTTGAAGATTGGTGTGGGTTGTGTTAGTTGTGGAATATGTATGGGTTATTGGGGGGGGTGTGGGGATAGGGATGGGGGGGGGGGGTTATGGGTGGAAGGGTTGTGGTTATGTATGTGGATAGAATGATAGAAGAGGGTAGTTATTTGGGGGAAATTTTTGGGGGAGGTATTGGGTGGTGATTTTTGGGAAGAGGGAGGGGTTTAGGTTTTTTGATGAGGAATGGAGGGAATGAATATATTAAAATGGAGGGGTTTTATGGGTAGGATTTGTGGATATTTATGGGGGTTAGAGTTTGGGAATGAATGAATGGAATGGGGAGGGGGAAGTGTTGAAGGATGGGGGGAGGGGGGGGGGGATGGGATGTGGTGAATAAATTGGAAGATGTGATAATGAAAAAATAGGGTAAAGAGGGATGGGGGGGGGGGGGGTAAATATGTGGATTAGGAGGAGGAGGTGGGGGTATGTGGAAGGGTATGTATGAGGGGATGGGGATTTGGGGGGGTTGGGGGAGGGAAATGTATATATAGGATGATGGATGATGGGGGTGTGGTTGGGGTGTTTGGGATTGTGGGATTTGTTAAAATAGTAAGGATGGAAAGAATTGGGAATTGGAGAGTAATTAGGTAGTATGTAGAAAAATTTAGTGTAATTATTGTGGGGTTTGGGGGGTAAATGAAGGGTTTGTAGGGGGAGGGGGTTGGGGGAGTTGGAGGGGGAAGGGGGAATAAAAAATTTTTTGGAAGGGTGGGGATTTGATGGGATGGGTGGAATAGGGGGGTTAGGGTGTAAAAAAAATATGGGGGGGGGGTATTGAAGTGATGTGGAGGTGTGTGTGGTAAAGGTTTGTGGTTAAGTATAATTTATATTAATATATATTGTTGAGTGATGTTTTAGAAAAAATGTGTAATTATGGGTTTAGATGATGGGGTATGGTGATTTTATAAGGATTGTTGGGGTTTGTTATTTTATTTTATATGTATAAATGTATTTTATTGATGGCAATTGTAAATTTTAAATGGATGTATAGAAGTTGTTTGTTAATAGGGGATGTTGTTATGTGAAGGTAGTAGGGTATGTGGTTTGGTTTGGAGGGGTAAGAGGTGTTTAATTTATTGAAATTTGTGATGTATGGGTTTGATGTGATATATTTATATATGGGAGGATGGTTTTAAGGGGGGATAGATATGAAAGAGGGTGGATGATGGGTATTTTTGATGAAGATATGGTGTGGGGGGGAGAAGAGGATGAGTATGGTGTTTGTGAGATGAGTGGTTGTGTTTATTGTGTAATATTTGGTTAAGGGGTGATGGGGGGGATGGGGGGGGGGGTGGGGGGGGTGGGGGTGGGAGAATTGAGGTGAAGGTTAAGTAAGAGTAGGGGAGGGATTTATTTGGGAAGGGTATGGTATGGATATAAGGGTAGAGTGGTATGGGAGAGTGTTTGGGAAGGATGGTTAATGGTTTTTTAGTTGGGTGAAGTTTGGAGAGGTTTGGGATAGTGGGAGGGTTAAGTGGGGAAGAGGGATTTGAAAATAGTAAAGGATAGTTGATATTGGGTATATAGGTGGGGTGATGTACTTGGAGATAGGTTGTGGGGGGAGGAATGTTATTTGGATGATTGTAGTTTGGTTGTGGGAGGGGTGGGGTGGGAAAATGATGACGATGAAAATGTTTTTAGTGTAAGTAGATGAGGGTTATAAGTGTGGGGGGGGGTGGAGGTGGAGATTGTATGGGTTAATGGGGGTGGTTAGGTTGTGTTGTGATGAAAAGAATATTGTGAATGGGGTATATGATATTTAAGGTGTGTTGGGGATGAGTTTGGATAAGGAGTAATATGTAATAGATGATGTATATTTTTTGTTTTTTTAGGTGTATTTGGGAGAGTTTTGTAATAAAGTTGTTTTTGGAGGGTTGTTTATTGTGTTAGATAAGGAGATATGGGTGTAAAGATTTTATTATATTTATTTAATTGTAGATAAGAGGTGATAGGTTGTTGGTGGTGTTAGGTATGGAAGTTTTTTATGTGAATATTGATGAGTTAAGAGAGATGAAGAGGAATATTATTGTGATGATTTGGGTGATAGGGGTTAGAATAGAGATTTTGTTAAATTTTATGTTAGTTTAATGGTTATTTAATGGGGAGGTGTTGGGGGGTATGGAGGTTTGTTATGGGGAGGGTTAAGTGGGAGAGTGGAGGGGTTTTGGGAAGGATTATAATTGGTAAGGAGGATGATGATATAGAAGAAATAGGAGGGGTGTGGAGATAATTAATGGTAGTATGTGGTAATATGGGGGGGATTGGGGGTTGGTTATAGATTGGTGTAGGGTGGTTGTCGGTTGATTGGGTTGGGTTGTTAATGTAGGGGGGGGGTTTTGGGGGGTTGTTTTTGTAAAGAGTATGGGGTAATTGGGGATAAATGGAGGATTTGGGGGGGGTATGATATGTGTAAAGAGATGTTGGGGAGATGGAAATAAAGAGTGAGGGTTTGGGGGGGGTTGGAAAGAAGGTGAGGTAAAAATAAGAAAAGTGGAGAAAAGAATAGTTAAGGGGTGATCTGGATGGTGTAGGTGTTAATTTAGTTTTATTACATGGGAGGAGGGGGATAGATTTGGTTAGGGTGTGAGGAGAGATTATGTGGTATTGGAGAGGAAGGATTGGGGAATTTTTTTTAATAGATTTGAGAGTGGGGATGGTAAATGTGAATGAGGAGGGGGTTTTGATTTTGTGGGGGGGGATGAGGATATGAGTGATGTGGTTTGGTGTGTATGAGGGGGGGAATGGGGAGATATAGGGGGGAGGGGTGGTTTGGGAAGAGGAAATAGTAGGGGGAAGGAAGAGTGTTATTATTGGGGGGGGGGTGAAGAGGGTGGTATAGGGGGTTTGGGGATGGTGTGAAGGGGAGGGGAGGGGGGGTTGATGAGGGGTATAAGGGATTGAGAAGAAGGAGTTTAGGGGAATATTTATGTAATTTGTGGTTATGGTGGTTGGGTGGTGTGTGGTGTGTTATTTAGGTTATGGGAGGTTGGGGGGGGAGTAGGAGTTAGAGGTTATATGGGGTTTATAGGAAGATAATAGGGGGGGGGGTGGGGGGGTAGGAGGGGTGGGTTGGGGGGAATGTGATTGATTGGTATAATGGGGGGGGGGATGGATGGGTTTGTAATTGTGTAATGATGGTTGTGGGGGAAGGGACGGGGAGGGGGTTTTTTATTTTGAGAAGTTGGTTGGGGGTGATTTTATGAGTAGATGATATGTTGAATATGGAGTTGTATGTTTGGAGGGTTTAGGTTGGGGTTGATAGGGGTGGGTAAAGGGGGTGATGGGGTTGGTTTAGGGAGAGATGTGTGGGGGGGGGGGGGGTGGAATGATGAGGGTTTATGATGAGTGGGAATTTGGAAGAGGGATATGGGGGGGGGTGTGGGGGGTGTATGGAATGGTAGGGGTAGGGGGGGAGGGAGTGAGGGTTTGGGGTATGGGGATGGTTGGGGATGGGGGTGGGTATGGGTTAATTAATTGATGTGTGGTTGGGGGGTTAATGTGGTTTTAGGGTGGGTGGTGGGTTTGTGAGTGGAATTGTATGATGGATGTTGGGATAGAGGTTAATTATTGGTTGGGGAGGTTAATTGATAGAGGGGATTTTGATTAATGAAGATTATGATAAGAGGAGAGGAGGATGGTGGTTGGGGGGGGGGGGTTTTGTTTGTGGGGGGGAATGTTATTTTTGATTAGATTTAGGGAGTTGAGTTAAGTTGTTGGATTGTAAATGTGGATTTAGTTGGTAGTTTGGTATGGGGAGAGATTTGGGGGGGTGAAGAGTATAAAGGGGGAAAGGTGGTAGAGGATGGGGGAAAGGAGGGTTATATTTTTTTTTTTTTTGTGTTTGTGGGTGTTTGTGTTTTTGGTTTGGGTTGGGGTGTTGGGGGGGGGGGTTGTGGTTTTGTGGGGGGTTATGGTGGGGTAGGTTGTTGAATAGGTTGAATGTGGGTGGTATTGGTTTGGTGAAGTGGAGGGAAATTATTTTTTGTTAATGTTGTGAAGTTGAGGTTGGGGGGAGGAGGTGGGTGGTGGGGGGGGGGAATAGATTAAATGATTTGGGGGGTTGGGAAGAGGGTGTAGTAGTGTGGGTGGGTTGGAGGAGTTTGGTATTTTATTGGTTTGAAATATATGTTAATGGTTTTGTTGGAGAATTGAATAATGGATTTGAGTAGAGTGTGATGGGGGGTATGAGTAGGGAGGATGTTGAAGGAGGATAGGGGTGAGAGAAAGAAGGGGTCAGGATGTGATATGGAGAAAATAAATAAGAATAAGTAAGTGACGGGCAAGAAGAGTATGGTTGATGTATATTTGATTAGGGGGGAAAATAAAAGAAAGGATAAGGAAATATAAGAAAAAAAAAGATATTAAGAGATGTTGTATTTAATGTTGGTATGAAATTAAAAAAGGATGTAGAAAGATAAATGGATTATGGATTGATATATAATATGTGAGATGTAGTTTTATAGTAGAGGGGGGTGGTTGGTGAGGAGTTAGGTATTAATTGGGGGGGGAAGGTTAAGTTTAGGGGAGGGTTTGTTATATATAAAGTATATTGGAATAGGGTTCGAAGCAGGGGTGAATGTACGAGGAATATGAATAGATTAAATGTAGAGGGATTATTTTGTGTGGGTTTTGAGGGTAGTTTAATGGAAAAGAAGATGAAGGTTGATATGTAAGTTGTTAGAAAAATATGGGGGGGATTGGTTGATTGGGATGGGGGGGTGTTTATTTATGTTTTGGGGGGTTGATGGGTGAGGTTCGTGAGTTTAAATAAGTTGTTGATGATAATGATTGAGTGTTGTTAATGTTTTGGTAAGGTTGTTATGGTAAAGGGGTATGGATTAATATGGGTTGGGTGGGTTGATTGTGTGTGGGTATGGGGGATGTAGGAAGAGGTGGGGTAATTGGGGTGAGTGGGGGGGAGGTGATTGTGATGGGGGGGGTTAGGGGGGGTGGAGGGTTGTTGAGTATTTGGGTTAATTGGGGTTTGGGGTATGTGGATATGGGGGTGTTTTGTTAGGGGGGTTGTTTTTTGTGGTTGGGTGGGGTTTGAAATTATGGGTGAAGTTGTGGGGTTTTTGGTGATTTGAGGGTTTTTAGTGTGGGATAGATGATGGAATAGTGGGGGTGGGGGGGAGTTGTGGAGTAATGGGATTGGAAAGGTATTTGTTTTGTTGTTTGTTTGTTGTGTTTTTTTTTGTAGGAGATGTGGAGGAATTTGTTTGTGGGTTTTATGGAGTGGGGTATTGAGTTGGATTGGTGGGGGGGTGTGTGGGTGTAGGGGGGAGGGGTGAGGAGTTTGGTTGGTTTTGGGGTGGGGTGGTTGGTTGGTTGGTGGAGTTGTGGTTAGTTGAATATTGTTGGTTATGATGGTGTTATTATTGGGGTTTGGTGGGGAAGGATTTAGGGGGAGTATAAGAGATAGAGAAGAAGAGAGGATTGTTGAAGGGTTAGTTGTAAGGGGAGGTGTGGGGAGTAGTGGGTGTGGAAGGGGATAAATGGGGAAGGGGGTGGGGAAGAAGGGGGTACAGGTGGAAAAGTAATAGTGATAGAGATTAATATATTATGGTGTGGTTTTTGTGTAGAGGGTTGGTTTAAGGTGTTAAAGGTGGTTTATTATATGGAAATGGTGTTATTGATTTATAATGGATGTTTGTAAATGATCAGAAAGGTAGTAGTATAAAGGTAAGTATGGCATGTGTGGAGTGTGTGAGTAGGGATTGAATAAGGGAAGGATTTGGTTATTTTGTGTGTGTTAGTTGGTATTTAATGGGATTTGTTAAAATAGTTTTATTTATTTTAGTTTGTTTGTTTATTAGATTTTATTGAGATGTATTTGTTTATTGTTTTATTTTCTTAATCTAATATAGTATTTTGATGGTTATTGTGGTGTATTTATATTAATTGTGGGGGATATTGTAATGATTGTTTTGTTAGTTTGATTTTTTATTTTGGATGTGTTTTGATGGTATGTGTGGATAGTATTAAGAAATTTAAATGATTGGTGTTCAGGTGGGAGATGATTTATTGTGTTTAATAGATTTTGATAATTTTATAATATTGTAAATAATGGGGGGGAATGGATTATAGTATTTTGATTGATTAGTAAGGTTTTTAGGTAATTGTTTAATAAGGGATTTGGTATTTGTGTGTTATTTGGGGTAATTTTGTGGTGTGAGTTTATGTTGATTTAATGTTGATTTATAAGATTGGTGTTGTATATCTTGTTAATGGGTAATTTTGAGATGTGGTAAATTGGATGTGTGTTGGGTGATTTTAATGTTTGGGGGGTGTTGGGGGGGTGGTGAAGGTGATGATGGGAATGGAGGGAGGAAAAGTGGGGAGGTGAGGATTTGGAAAGGGGGGGGGGTAAGTGAAAGGTTATATATATGAGGATAGGGAGGGGGTGTGAAGAAGAAAATAGGTTATATGAGGTTGGAGATTATTTGGGGAGGATGGTGGTAAGTGAGGATGGAGGGAGGGATATGGGTTGGGTTTGATGGGAAAAGATTTGGGGTGGAAAGGGGAGGGGGTTGAGTGTTGGGTTGTGAGGGGTGAGGGGAGAGGGGAAGGAATGGGAGTGTGGAAATTTGTATGAGTGTTGGTTAGGAATTTTGGTGTAAGGTTAGAAAAGAATATGAAGAATAATGTGGAGGGGTTGTGTAGGTGAAGAGGGGGAGGGGTGGGAGGGGGGAATGGGTGTGGGGTGGTTGTTGGGTGGGTTGGTGGGGTGGTTGAGAAGGGTGGGGGGTGGGGGAGGGGGGGGAAGGGGTTGGGAAGGGGGGGGAAATGGGGAGGGGGGTTTGGGAGGGTTTGTGAGGAGGTAATGATAGAGAGGGGAGGGGTGGGGGGAGTAGGGGGGAGAGGAGGGTAATGGAAGGAAGTGAGGGAATGGATGTATTGATGAGGTTTGTATGTGTGTTGTGTATAGGGGAGAGAGTGTTTGGGGATGGGTGGGTTGGGGGAATTTTGTAAGGTAGGGGGGGGATTTAAGGGGTTTGTAATGTGATGAAATGAAATTTAGATGGTTATAAGTGAAAAAGGTTTTTGGGGGAGGTAGGGGAGAGAGGGAATAATTTTGTTGTTAATTGTTGTATTATGGTTGTTGTGAAGAGGAGGGGTGGGGTGGGGGGGTTTGTGAAGAGGAGTATTTATGGGGGTTGTATTTTTGGCAGAGACTGGTATGGGAGACTGAGGCAGAGACTGAGGCAGAGACTGAAGGGCAGAGACTGAAGCAGAGACTGAAGAAGAGACTGAGGCAGAGACTGAAGCAGAGACTGAAGCAGAGACTGAAGCAGAGACTGAGGCAGAGACTGAAGCAGAGGACTGAGGCAGAGACTGAAGCAGAGACTGAGGCAGAGACTGAAGCAGAGACTGAAGCAGAGACTGAAGCAGAGACTGAAGCAGAGACTGAGGCAGAGACTGAAGCAGAGACTGAAGCAGAGACTGAAGCAGAGACTGAGGCAGAGACTGAGGCAGAGACTGAAGCAGAGACTGAGGCAGAGACTGAAGCAGAGACTGAGCAGAGACTGAAGCAGAGACTGAGGCAGAGACTGAGGCAGAGACTGAAGCAGAGACTGAAGGCAGAGACTGAGCAGAGACTGAAGCAGAGACTGAGGCAGAGACTGAGGCAGAGACTGAGGCAGAGACTGAAGCAGAGACTGAGGCAGAGACTGAAGCAGAGACTGAGGCAGAGACTGAAGCAGAGACTGAGGAAGAGACTGAAGCAGAGACTGAGGCAGAGACTGAAGCAGAAGACTGAAGCAGAGACTGAAGCAGAGACTGAGGCAGAGACTGAAGCAGAGACTGAGGCAGAGACTGAAGCAGAGACTGAAGCAGAGACTGAAGCAGAGACTGAGGCAGAGACTGAAGCAGAGACTGAAGCAGAGACTGAAGCAGAGACTGAGGCAAGAGACTGAGCAGAGACTGAAGCAGAGACTGAAGCAGAGACTGAAGCAGAGACTGAGGCAGAGACTGAGGCAGAGACTGAAGCAGAGACTGAGGCAGAGACTGAGGCAGAGACTGAAGCAGAGACTGAAGCAGAGACTGAAGCAGAGACTGAAGCAGAGACTGAAGCAGAGACTGAAGCAGAGACTGAGGCAGAGACTGAGGCAGAGACTGAAGCAGAGACTGAGGCAGAGACTGAGGCAGAGACTGAAGCAGAGACTGAAGCAGAGACTGAGGCAGAGACTGAAGCAGAGACTGAAGCAGAGACTGAAGCAGAGACTGAAGCAGAGACTGAGGCAGAGACTGAGGCAGAGACTGAAGCAGAGACTGAAGCAGAGACTGAAGCAGAGACTGAAGCAGAGACTGAAGCAGAGGCTGAGGCAGAGACTGAAGCAGAGACTGAGGCAGAGACTGAGCAGAGACTGAGGCATAGACTGAAGCAGAGACTGAGGCAGAGACTGAAGCAGAGACTGAAGCAGAGACTGAGGCAGAGACTGAGGCAGAGACTGAAGCAGAGACTGAAGCAGAGACTGAAGCAGAGACTGAGGCAGAGACTGAAGCAGAGACTGAGGCAGAGACTGAAGCAGAGACTGAAGCAGAGACTGAAGCAGAGACTGAGGCAGAGACTGAAGCAGAGACTGAAGCAGAGACTGAAGCAGAGACTGAAGCAGAGACTGAGGCAGAGACTGAAGCAGAGACTGAAGCAGAGACTGAAGCAGAGACTGATGCAGAGACTGAAGCAGAGACTGAGGCAGAGACTGAAGCAGAGACTGAAGCAGAGACTGAAGCAGAGACTGAGCAGAGACTGAAGCAGAGACTGAAGCAGAGACTGAAGCAGAGACTGAGGCAGAGACTGAGGCAGAGACTTAAGCAGAGACTGAGGCAGAGACTGAGGCAGAGACTGAGGCAGAGACTGAGGCAGAGACTGAGACAGAGACTGAAGCAGAGACTGAAGCAGAGACTGAGGCAGAGACTGAAGCAGAGACTGAGGCAGAGACTGAAGCAGAGACTGAGGCAGAGACTGAAGCAGAGACTGAAGCAGAGACTGAAGCAGAGACTGAAGCAGAGACTGAAGCAGAGACTGAAGCAGAGACTGAGGCAGAGACTGAGGCAGAGACTGAAGCAGAGACTGAGGCAGAGACTGAGGCAGAGACTGAAGCAGAGACTGAAGTAGAGACTGAGGCAGAGACTGAAGCAGAGACTGAAGCAGAGACTGAAGCAGAGACTGAGGCAGAGACTGAAGCAGAGACTGAGGCAGAGACTGAAGCAGAGACTGAGGCAGAGACTGAAGCAGAGACTGAAGCAGAGACTGAAGCAGAGACTGAAGCAGAGACTGAGGCAGAGACTGAAGCAGAGACTGAAGCAGAGACTGAAGCAGAGACTGAGGCAGAGACTGAGGCAGAGACTGAAGCAGAGACTGAGGCAGAGACTGAAGCAGAGACTGAAGCAGAGACTGAAGCAGAGACTGAGGCAGAGACTGAGGCAGAGACTGAAGCAGAGACTGAGGCAGAGACTGAAGCAGAGACTGAGGCAGAGACTGAGGCAGAGACTGAGGCAGAGACTGAAGCAGAGACTGAGGCAGAGACTGAAGCAGAGACTGAGGCAGAGACTGAAGCAGAGACTGAGGCAGAGACTGAAGCAGAGACTGAAGCAGAGACTGAAGCAGAGACTGAGGCAGAGACTGAATCAGAGACTGAGGCAGAGACTGAAGCAGAGACTGAAGCAGAGACTGAAGCAGAGACTGAGGCAGAGACTGAAGCAGAGACTGAAGCAGAGACTGAAGCAGAGACTGAGGCAGAGACTGAGGCAGAGACTGAAGCAGAGACTGAAGCAGAGACTGAAGCAGAGACTGAGGCAGAGACTGAGGCAGAGACTGAAGCAGAGACTGAGGCAGAGACTGAGGCAGAGACTGAAGCAGAGACTGAGGCAGAGACTGAAGCAGAGACTGAAGCAGAGACTGAAGCAGAGACTGAAGCAGAGACTGAGGCAGAGACTGAAGCAGAGACTGAAGCAGAGACTGAAGCAGAGACTGAGGCAGAGACTGAGGCAGAGACTGAAGCAGAGACTGAGGCAGAGACTGAAGCAGAGACTGAAGCAGAGACTGAAGCAGAGACTGAGGCAGAGACTGAGGCAGAGACTGAAGCAGAGACTGAGGCAGAGACTGAAGCAGAGACTGAGGCAGAGACTGAGGCAGAGACTGAGGCAGAGACTGAAGCAGAGACTGAGGCAGAGACTGAAGCAGAGACTGAGGCAGAGACTGAAGCAGAGACTGAGGCAGAGACTGAAGCAGAGACTGAAGCAGAGACTGAAGCAGAGACTGAGGCAGAGACTGAATCAGAGACTGAGGCAGAGACTGAAGCAGAGACTGAAGCAGAGACTGAAGCAGAGACTGAGGCAGAGACTGAAGCAGAGACTGAAGCAGAGACTGAAGCAGAGACTGAGGCAGAGACTGAGGCAGAGACTGAGGCAGAGACTGAAGCAGAGACTGAAGTAGAGACTGAGGCAGAGACTGAAGCAGAGACTGAAGCAGAGACTGAAGCAGAGACTGAGGCAGAGACTGAAGCAGAGACTGAGGCAGAGACTGAAGCAGAGACTGAGGCAGAGACTGAAGCAGAGACTGAAGCAGAGACTGAAGCAGAGACTGAAGCAGAGACTGAGGCAGAGACTGAAGCAGAGACTGAAGCAGAGACTGAAGCAGAGACTGAGGCAGAGACTGAGGCAGAGACTGAAGCAGAGACTGAGGCAGAGACTGAAGCAGAGACTGAAGCAGAGACTGAAGCAGAGACTGAGGCAGAGACTGAGGCAGAGACTGAAGCAGAGACTGAGGCAGAGACTGAAGCAGAGACTGAGGCAGAGACTGAGGCAGAGACTGAGGCAGAGACTGAAGCAGAGACTGAGGCAGAGACTGAAGCAGAGACTGAGGCAGAGACTGAAGCAGAGACTGAGGCAGAGACTGAAGCAGAGACTGAAGCAGAGACTGAAGCAGAGACTGAGGCAGAGACTGAATCAGAGACTGAGGCAGAGACTGAAGCAGAGACTGAAGCAGAGACTGAAGTAGAGACTGAGGCAGAGACTGAAGCAGAGACTGAAGCAGAGACTGAAGCAGAGACTGAGGCAGAGACTGAGGCAGAGACTGAAGCAGAGACTGAAGCAGAGACTGAAGCAGAGACTGAGGCAGAGACTGAGGCAGAGACTGAAGCAGAGACTGAGGCAGAGACTGAGGCAGAGACTGAAGCAGAGACTGAAGCAGAGACTGAAGCAGAGACTGAAGCAGAGACTGAAGCAGAGACTGAGGCAGAGACTGAGGCAGAGACTGAAGCAGAGACTGAGGCAGAGACTGAGGCAGAGACTGAAGCAGAGACTGAAGCAGATACTGAGGCAGAGACTGAAGCAGAGACTGAAGCAGAGACTGAAGCAGAGACTGAAGCAGAGACTGAGGCAGAGACTGAGGCAGAGACTGAAGCAGAGACTGAAGCAGAGACTGAAGCAGAGACTGAAGCAGAGGCTGAGGCAGAGACTGAAGCAGAGACTGAGGCAGAGACTGAGGCAGAGACTGAGGCAGAGACTGAGGCAGAGACTGAAGCAGAGACTGAAGCAGAGACTGAAGCAGAGACTGAGGCAGAGACTGAAGCAGAGACTGAGGCAGAGACTGAAGCAGAGACTGAAGCAGAGACTGAAGCAGAGACTGAGGCAGAGACTGAAGCAGAGACTGAAGCAGAGACTGAAGCAGAGACTGAAGCAGAGACTGAGGCAGAGACTGAAGCAGAGACTGAAGCAGAGACTGAAGCAGAGACTGATGCAGAGACTGAAGCAGAGACTGAGGCAGAGACTGAAGCAGAGACTGAAGCAGAGACTGAAGCAGAGACTGAAGCAGAGACTGAAGCAGGGACTGAAGCAGAGACTGAAGCAGAGACTGAAGCAGAGACTGAGGCAGAGACTGAAGCAGAGACTGAAGCAGAGACTGAGGCAGAGACTGAGGCAGAGACTGAAGCAGAGACTGAAGCAGAGACTGAAGCAGAGACTGAGGCAGAGACTGAAGCAGAGACTGAAGCAGAGACTGAGGCAGAGACTGAGGCAGAGACTGAGGCAGAGACTGAAGCAGAGACTGAAGCAGAGACTGAAGCAGAGACTGAGGCAGAGACTGAAGCAGAGACTGAAGCAGAGACTGAGGCAGAGACTGGAGACAGAGACTGAGGCAGAGACTGAAGCAGAGACTGAGGCAGAGACTGAGACAGAGACTGAAGCAGAGACTGAAGCAGAGACTGAGGCAGAGACTGAGGCAGAGACTGAGACAGAGACTGAAGCAGAGACTGAAGCAGAGACTGAAGCAGAGACTGAGGCAGAGACTGAGGCAGAGACTGAAGCAGAGACTGAAGCAGAGACTGAAGCAGAGACTGAGGCAGAGACTGGAGCAGAGACTGAAGCAGAGACTGAAGCAGAGACTGAAGCAGAGACTGAGGCAGAGACTGAGCAGAGACTGAAGCAGAGACTGAGCAGAGACTGAGCAGAGACTGAGGCAGAGACTGAAGCAGAGACTGAGGCAGAGACTGAGGCAGAGACTGAAGCAGAGACTGAAGCAGAGACTGAAGCAGAGACTGAAGGCAGAGACTGAAGCAGAGACTGAAGCAGAGACTGAGGCAGAGACTGGAGACAGAGACTGAGGCAGAGACTGAAGCAGAGACTGAGGCAGAGACTGAGACAGAGACTGAAGCAGAGACTGAGGCAGAGACTGAAGCAGAGACTGAGAGAGACTGAGGCAGAGACTGAGGCAGAGACTGAGCGGCGAGAGCAGAGACTGAAGCAGAGACTGAAGCAGAGACTGAAGCAGAGACTGAGCAGAGACGAGCAGAGACTGAAGCAGAGACTGAGGCAGAGACTGAGCAGAGACTGAGCCAGAGAGCAGAGACTGAGAGACTGAGAGCAAGACTGAAGCAGAGACTGAAGCAGAGACTGAAGCAGAGACTGAGGCAGAGACTGAGGCAGAGACTGAAGCAGAGACTGAAGCAGAGACTGAGGCAGAGACTGAAGCAGAGACTGAAGCAGAGACTGAAGCAGAGACTGAGGCAGAGACTGAGGCAGAGACTGAAGCAGAGACTGAGGCAGAGACTGAGGCAGAGACTGAGACAGAGACTGAGGCAGAGACTGAAGCAGAGACTGAGGCAGAGACTGAGGCAGAGACTTAAGAATATCAGAAATAACCAGTTCTAAAAACATGCAAGAATCTCTGAAAAAAACGACTGGAGCAAAAACAGATGAAGAAAAGCTGAAGGTTTGGACCAAAGTTTTCTGTGGATTATAAATAACTAACAGTCACGGCTCTTTGTGCTCAACTTTCATTATTCACGTTCACAGTTTTTAAAGAACCAATGAGACGCTTCACATGGTTTGTTCTGGATTCTGGTTCCTCAGGAGGTTCTCAGGAGTTCCTCAGGAGGTTCTCAGGAGGTTCTCAAGAGGTCCTCAGGAGTTCCTCAGGAGGTCCTCAGGAGTTCCTCAGGAGTTCCTCAGGAGGTTCTCAGGAGGTTCTCAGGAGGTTCTCAGGAGTTCCTCAGGAGTTCCTCAGGAGGTTCTCAGGAGTTCCTCAGGAGGTTCTCAGGAGTTCCTCAGGAGTTCCTCAGGAGGTTCTCAGGAGTTCCTCAGGAGGTTCTCAGGAGTTCCTCAGGAGTTCCTCAAGAGGTTCTCAGGAGTTCCTCAGGAGTTCCTCAGGAGGTTCTCAGGAGTTCCTCAGGAGTTCCTCAGGAGGTTCTCAGGAGTTCCTCAGGAGTTCCTCAGGAGGTTCTCAGGAGTTCCTCAGGAGGTTCTCAGGAGTTCCTCAAGAGGTTCTCAGGAGGTTCTCAGGAGGTTCTCAGGAGTTCCTCAGGAGGTTCTCAGGAGGTTCTCAGGAGTTCCTCAGGTGGCAGCGATGCCACAGTTCTTCAGGATGGGGCTGAAATGTGGAGCGTTGTTAACGATAGTTTCTCTGGGAGAGAAAGGCTTCATGGTGGACAGGATCAGAGCCAAACAATCTGCCACCTTCTTATTGGGAGCACAGGCCAGGGCTGGAGTCCGGCCTGGAAAACATGAGGTCATGGAAAACATGAGGTCATGGAAAACATGAGGTCATGGAAAACATGAGGTCATGGAAAACATGAGGTCATGGAGGGAGTGAGAGTGTGAGAGTGTGAGGCTAGTAGGGCATTTTTTTTCAAGTAAAATAAAAAAAGATTCTGAAGGTAAATGGAAAATCAAGGATCGAGAATAGATTGTAATCGAAAGCTCACTGCAGTCTATGGGTTAGACTCTACCCTAACTCTAACCTAGAGCACATTTCCACCTTAGACTGTGTCTAACTCTAACCTAGAGCACATTTCACCTTAGACTGTGTCTAACTCTAACCTAGAGCACATTTCCACCTTAGACTGTGTCTAACTCTAACCTAGAGCACATTTCACCTTAGACTGTGTCTAACTCTAACCTAGAGCACATTTCCACCTTAGACTGTGTCTAACTCTAACCTAGAGCACATTTCCACCTTAGACTGTGTCTAACTCTAACCTAGAGCACATTTCACCTTAGACTGTGTCTAACCCTAACCTAGAGCACATTTCCACCTTAGACCGTGTCTAACTCTAACCTAGAGCACATTTCCACCTTAGACTGTGTCTAACTCTAACCTAGAGCACATTTCACCTTAGACTGTGTCTAACTCTAACCTAGAGCACAGTTCCACCTGAGACTGTGTCTAACTCTAACCTAGAGCACATTTCCACCTTAGACTGTGTCTAACTCTAACCTAGAGCACAGTTCCACCTTAGACTGTGTCTAACTCTAACCTAGAGCACATTTCACCTTAGACTGTGTCTAACTCTAACCTAGAGCACATTTCCACCTTAGACTGTGTCTAACTCTAACCTAGAGCACATTTCCACCTTAGACTGTGTCTAACTCTAACCTAGAGCACATTTCCACCTTAGACTGTGTCTAACTCTAACCTAGAGCACAGTTCCACCTGAGACTGTGTCTAACTCTAATCTAGAGCACATTTCCACCTTAGACTGTGTCTAACCCTAACCTAGAGCACATTTCCACCTTAGACCGTGTCTAACTCTAACCTAGAGCACATTTCCACCTTAGACTGTGTCTAACTCTAACCTAGAGCACATTTCACCTTAGACTGTGTCTAACCCTAACCTAGAGCACATTTCCACCTTAGACCGTGTCTAACTCTAACCTAGAGCACATTTCCACCTTAGACTGTGTCTAACTCTAACTTAGAGCACATGTCACCGTGGACAGGGTTCTGTGGTTCTGACCTTCTCCGTCCACAGCCATCACGGCGGCTCCTCTGCTCAGTAAGACCTGCACCACCGTGGCCAGGCCGCGTCTCGCCGCGATGTGGAGCGGCCTGAAACAACAAACACGATGGGAACAGAGACATGGATTTGTATAAAGCACTTTTAAACCTACATCTGTAAAGTGTTGTTGGCTGCATTTATCAGAGCCGAGTCGTTGATCTCTCCCAATATCAACAACGCACACATCTCGTGACCCTGAGGACACAAAAACACCTCACACACAAATCATGGTTTTCTACAGAGTTTTAACAATTATCAATCCATCATTTAGTCAGAATATATATCTTATGTTTAAATTAGGGCTGTCAAAATTATTGCGTTAACGCACGTTAATTAATTTTTTTCATTAATTGCGTTAAAAAAATTAACGCATTTGACGCATGCCCATGCGTTCCATAATAACACTCAGAATGCCGCGGACACATGTGTGTGTAAGATGGGGACAAGTTTTGAAAGAACACACGCGTGACCGCGGGGCACTTGTTGTTTCCTGTATGAACTCTGCATGATGAGCTGCGGGCGCCACAGCGCTCTGGACAGCAGCACCACTTCCAGCGGCTGTGATCACGGTGAACGGCGCTGCGTAATGGGATCATATCCAAGACCACGCACAGAACTATTACAGAACTATTCTCTAGTGTGCGTACGTGTCTTTGCGTAACCGATGCACACAATATGTACGCGCAGAAGCTGGAGGAGCCTCGGTCTCCTCCGTGTCTTCTCCCGAAGCGCACTCGCTAAATTAAAGCTGAGGTACCTAATTTTCCCTTCGACCATCAGTTCATGTTGGTTGTGCCAAAAAAAGTAATGGTGTGAGCAAATCAAACAGATTTAATGACATTCTGCTTCAGACTGTTTTGAAATGTGCCTCATCTGTAACAAACAATGGTTTTGGTCTGAGTCTAAACAGAAAGACAGAATGTTAATAATGTTAATTCCATTTTATATGGATTTATTGTTATAACAAATACAGTTCATATGTTCACTAAGCTGTCATTTATCTTTCCATTCAAACAACAATTTACAGAAAAATATGGCATAATTTTGCCAATAGTTTGAAATGTGATTAATTACGATTAATTAATTTTTAAGCTGTAATTAACTCGATTAAAAAATTAATCGTTTGACAGCCCTAGTTTAAATGTTTGGCACAGAGCATCAATGTGAGAGAGTCAGTACATGTTTAGAACTATAGATGCAACTAAAGTCTTATACAGTCTAAGTTCATACGTTTATTTCAACCCCTGGAACTTGGCAAAAAGAGAAACTAAACTTTAAGTGTCTGTTGGAAAACTCAAAGCACCTCAACGATGTCAAAGGTTAGAACGCATTCAAATGATTGTTTTTGGATTTAGAAAAGAGCTGAAATTAGGACGATCCACGAGTCGCTCTCCCCAAACTACAATCGGAGAACCCCGCTGTGGAGGGTTACGGTTACAGTTACTAAACCCTGGATGTGACTAAACCCTGGATGTGACTGAACCCTGGACAGTGTGACTAAACCCTGGACAGTGTGACTAAACCCTGCACAGTGTGACCAAACCCTGGACAGTGTGACTAAACCCTGCACAGTGTGACTAAACCCTGGACAGTGTGACTAAACCCTGTATGTGACTGAACCCTGGACAGTGTGACTAAACCCTGCACAGTGTGACTAAACCCTGGACAGTGTGACTAAACCCTGGACAGTGTGACTAAACCCTGCACAGTGTGACTAAACCCTGGACAGTGTGACTAAACCCTGGACAGTGTGACTAAACCCTGGACAGTGTGACTAAACCCTGGACAGTGTGACTAAACCCTGCACAGTGTGACTAAACCCTGGACAGTGTGACTAAACCCTGCACAGTGTGACTGAACCCTGGACAGTGTGACTAAACCCTGGACAGTGTGACTAAACCCTGCACAGTGTGACTAAACCCTGGACAGTGTGACTAAACCCTGGACAGTGTGACTAAACCCTGGACAGTGTGACTAAACCCTGGACAGTGTGACTAAACCCTGGACAGTGTGACTAAACCCTGGACAGTGTGACTAAACCCTGGACAGTGTGACTAAACCCTGGACAGTGTGACTAAACCCTGGACAGTGTGACTAAACCCTGGACAGTGTGACTAAACCCTGGACAGTGTGACTAAACCCTGCACAGTGTGACTAAACCCTGGACAGTGTGACTAAACCCTGGACAGTGTGACTAAACCCTGCACAGTGTGACTAAACCCTGCACAGTGTGACTAAACCCTGCACAGTGTGACTAAACCCTGGACAGTGTGACTAAACCCTGCACAGTGTGACTAAACCCTGCACAGTGTGACTAAACCCTGGACAGTGTGACTAAACCCTGGACAGTGTGACTAAACCCTGGACAGTGTGACTAAACCCTGCACAGTGTGACTAAACCCTGCACAGTGTGACTAAACCCTGGACAGTGTGACTAAACCCTGCACAGTGTGACTAAACCCTGCACAGTGTGACTAAACCCTGGACAGTGTGACTAAACCCTGGACAGTGTGACTAAACCCTGGACAGTGTGACTAAACCCTGGACAGTGTGACTAAACCCTGGACAGTGTGACTAAACCCTGGACAGTGTGACTCTGGGAGGATGAAGGACCTTGCTGCAGGCCAGGTGAAGGGCAGTGTTGTTATTGGAGTCCACCAAAGTCAGGTCAGGTTTGGCTTTGTGCAGCAAAAACTCTGTGGAACAGAAAAACAAACGAGACACAATCACAGTGAGTCGTGCTTGTGTGCGTGTGCGCGTGCGTGCGTGCGTGCGTGCGTGCGTGCGTGTGTGTGTGTGTGTGTGTTAGTTAGCTCTGGACTAAACCCTCACACGGGGAGAACATGCAAACTGTCTGATGTGCAGGGACTATCCTCACCCACAGCCCTGGTCTGGCCGCTCTCTGCTGCCACCATCAGGGCAGAGCAGCCACTGCAGTCCCCAGCATTCAGCTCAGCCCCAGCAGACAGCAGCAGCTCCAGCCCACACAGGTTTCCAGAGTACGCTGCGGCGTGGAGCGGAGTCCTGCCAGAGTAATCAGAGTAACTATTACTGTAGTCACTTGTATGATCTTAGCAGTATTATTATCGACCTGGACATTTTTCATCTGATGGATGTATATCCATAATAATAATAAGAATAAAATAGTAATAATCATAATAGTAATAATAATAATAAACACACCTTCCTTTAGCGTCCTGCAGGTTGATACTTTTGGGGTCCATAGTCTTTAAGATAAATGTAGCAGCTTCTTCGTGGCCATTGATTCTACAAAAAACAGATTCAGATTAAAACATGTGTTACATGTGTGTAAACGTGTTACATGTGTGTAAATCCAAATCCTCCTCCTGTCACTTTGACCCTCTCCCCACCGTCCTTGTTAAAGCCTCCACTCCTGCACTTTCGCCTCTCATCACAAACATAATTAAAACCTCTTTATCTACTGGTACTGTGCCCTCCTCACTCAAAACTGCTGCCGTCACTCCCATACTCAAGAAACCTGGTTCTGACCCCTCTGACCTCAATAACTTCCGCCCCATCTCTAACCTTCCCTTCATTGCCAAACTCCTTGAAAAAAACGTTGCTGCTCAACTCCACTCTTACCTTTCCCACAATAACCTCTATGAACAACTTCAGTCTGGCTTCTGCTCCCTCCACAGCACTGAAACCGCCCTTCTCAAAATCACCAATGACCTTCTCCTCTCTGCTGACTCCGGTTCACTCTCCATCCTCCTCCTGCTTGATCTCAGTGCAGCATTCGACACCATCTCACATTCCATCCTTCTGCACAGACTCTCCTCCATTGGCATCTCAAGTACTCCCTTCTCCTGGTTCCATTCCTACCTTTCTGACCGCACCCAGTTCATCCAACTTAAATCCTTTTCCTCTCGTTCCTTCCCCATCACTTCTGGTGTTCCACAGGGTTCTGTCCTCGGCCCCCTGCTTTTCCTAATCTACCTTCTACCTCTTGGTCACATTTTCCGAAAACATCACATTCACTTCCACTGCTACGCGGATGACACCCAGCTCTACATCTCCAGCAAACCAGATTCCACACTCCCTCTCTCACTAACTGCCTCCAAGAAATAAAGTCCTGGTTCACAGCAAACTTCCTCAAACTTAACAGCAATAAAACTGAACTCCTCATCGCCACCAAAGCCACCCTCAATACATCAAAACATTCTCCATCTCCAATGACGGCTCCTCCATTTCTCCCTGTAAATGTGTTACATGTGTGTAAACGTGTTACATGTGTGTGTAAACGTGTTACATGTGTGTGTAAACGTGTTACATGTGTAAACGTGTTACATGTGTGTGTAAACGTGTTACATGTGTGTAAACGTGTTACATGTGTGTAAACGTGTTACATGTGTGTAAACGTGTTACATGTGTGTAAACGTGTTACATGTGTGTAAACGTGTTACATGTGTGTAAACGTGTTACATGTGTGTAAACGTGTTACATGTGTGTAAGCGTGTTACATGTGTGTAAACGTGTTACATGTATGTAAACGTGTTACATGTGTGTAAACATGTTACATGCGTGTAAATGTGTTACATGTGTGTAAACGTGTTACATGTATGTAAATGTGTTACATGTGTGTAAACGTGTTACATGTGTGTAAATGCGTTACATGTGTGTAAATGTGTTACATGTGTGTAAATGTGTGTTACATGTATGTAAATGTGTTACATGTGTGTAAATGTGTTACATGTGTGTAAATGTGTGTTACATGTGTGTAAATGTGTGTTACATGTGTGTTACATGTGCAGGACTCACAGAGCACAGTGCAAAGGAGAGAAGGAGTTTCCTTCTTCGTTGTTTTCAAGTTTGTGTTCAAGTAAAATCTGCAAACATGTTTCACGCCCTGTGGAAAAACAATCATAACGTTTAATGTTATACTTTAAAATATAACTCTGTCCTCCACTTTATCACTTTGTCTGACACTAACATTAATATAACTGACACTAACATTAATATAACTGACACTAACATTAATATAACTGACACTAACATTAATGAATGTTACATATACTAGTCAGATGAATAAAGAGTCTGACCGTGGTAGGCCGCCCAGTGCGTGGGTGTGTATCCTTTAAAGTCCAACATGGAGTCCAGAGGGTCCAGCGTCACCGCTGCCTTCAGCAGCAGATGCAGTAACTCTGCATGGCCACAGGAGGCAGCCAAGTGCAGCGGGGTCCTTCCCTGAGAGTCCCGACACAGAGCGGAGGCTCCGTGGTCCAAGAGAGCCGAGACACAGTCCTCACTGCCCAGCATGGACTGGAACACATGAGCAACACGTTAGCTCCCCTCCGTTAGCTCCCCTCCGTTAGCTCCCCTCCGTTAGCTCCCCTCCGTTAGCTCCCCTCCGTTAGCTCCCCTCCGTTAGCTCCCCTGTACATGTGATTAGATCTTCAGAGACAGACCACTCGGTGCAGTGCAGTGAAGCCCTTCTGGTCCGAGGTGTCAGGTTTTGAACCTTTCTCCAGGAGGATGTGAACACAGTCTGTGTGACAGCCCAGCGCCGCGAGCATCAGCGCCGTCCTGAAACACATGTGCTTTCTTTATAACGTTTATATGTTCATGTCCCTGTCCTGGACCGACTGCATTAAAGAAAAAGGTTCATGTCCCTGTCATAGACCGACTGCATTAGAGAAAAAGGTTTATGTCCCTGTCATAGACCGACTGCATTAAAGAAAAAGGTTCATGTCCCTGTCCTGGACCGACTGCATTAAAGAAAAAGGTTCATGTCCCTGTCATAGACAGACTGCATTAAAGAAAAAGGTTCATGTCTCTGTCATAGACCGACTGCATTAAAGAAAAAGGTTCATGTCCCTGTCATAGACCGACTGCATTAAAGAAAAAGGTTCATGTCCCTGTCCTGGACCGACTGCATTAAAGAAAAAGGTTCATGTCCCTGTCATAGACAGACTGCATTAAAGAAAAAGGTCCATGTCTCTGTCATAGACCGACTGCATTAAAGAAAAAGGTTCATGTCCCTGTCATAGACCGACTGTATTAAAAAAAAGGTTCATGTCCCTTTCATAGACCGACTGTATTAAAGAAAAAGGTTCATGTCCCTGTCATAGACCGACTGTATTAAAGAAAAAGGTTCATGTCCCTGTCTTGGACTGACTGCATTAAAGAAAAAGGTTCATGTGCCTGTCATAGACCGACTGCATTAAAGAAAAAGGTTCATGTCCCTGTCATGGACCAACTGCATTAAAGAAAAAGGTTCATGTCCCTGTCATAGACAGACTGCATTAAAGAAAAAGGTTCATGTCCCTGTCATAGACCGACTATTAAAGAAAAAGGTTCATGTCCCTGTCATGGACCGACTGTATTAAAGAAAAAGGTTCATGTGCCTGTCATAGACCGACTGCATTAAAGAAAAAGGTTCATGTCCCTGTCCTGGACCGACTGCATTAAAGAAAAAGGTTCATGTCCCTGTCATGGACCGACTGCATTAAAGAAAAAGGTTCATGTCCCTGTCATAGACCGACTGTATTAAAGAAAAAGGTTCATGTCCCTGTCATAGACCGACTGCATTAAAGAAAAAGGTTCATGTCCCTGTCCTGGACCGACTGCATTAAAGAAAAAGGTTCATGTCCCAGTCATAGACAGACTGCATTAAAGAAAAAGGTTCATGTCTCTGTCATAGACCGACTGCATTAAAGAAAAAGGTTCATGTCCCTGTCATAGACCGACTGCATTAAAGAAAAAGGTTCATGTCCCTGTCCTGGACCGACTGCATTAAAGAAAAAGGTTTATGTCCCTGTCATAGACCGACTGTATTAAAGAAAAAGGTTCATGTCCCTGTCATAGACCGACTGCATTAAAGAAAAAGGTCCATGTCCCTGTCATAGACCGACTGTATTAAAGAAAAAGGTTCATGTCCCTGTCATAGACCGACTGTATTAAAGAAAAAGGTTCATGTGCCTGTCATAGACCGACTGCATTAAAGAAAAAGGTCCATGTCCCTGTCATAGACCGACTGTATTAAAGAAAAAGTTTCATGTCCCTGTCATAGACCGACTGTATTAAAGAAAAAGGTTCATGTGCCTGTCATAGACCGACTGCATTAAAGAAAAAGGTTCATGTCCCTGTCCTGGACCGACTGCATTAAAGAAAAAGGTTCATGTCCCTGTCATGGACCGACTGCATTAAAGAAAAAGGTTCATGTCCCTGTCATAGACCGACTGTATTAAAGAAAAAGGTTCATGTCCCTGTCATAGACCGACTGCATTAAAGAAAAAGGTTCATGTTCCTGTCATAGACCGACTGCATTAAAGAAAAAGGTCCATGTCCCTGTCATAGACCGACTGTATTAAAGAAAAAGGTTCATGTCCCTGTCATAGACCGGCTGTATTAAAGAAAAAGGTTCATGTCCCTGTCATAGACCGACTGCATTAAAGAAAAAGTTTCATGTCCCTGTCATAGACCGACTGCATTAAAGAAAAAGGTTCATGTCCCTGTCATAGACCGACTGCATTAAAGAAAAAGGTTCATGTCCCTGTCATAGACCGACTGCATTAAAGAAAAAGGTTCATATCCCTGTCCTGGACCGACTGCATTAAAGAAAAAGGTTCATGTCCCTGTCATGGACCAACTGCATTAAAGAAAAAGGTTCATGTCCCTGTCATAGACCGACTGCATTAAAGAAAAAGGTTCATGTCCCTGTCCTGGACCGACTGCATTAAAGAAAAAGGTTCATGTCCCTGTCATAGACCGACTGTATTAAAGAAAAAGGTTCATGTCCCTGTCATAGACCGACTGCATTAAAGAAAAAGGTTCATGTCCCTGTCATAGACAGACTGTATTAAAGAAAAAGGTTCATGTCCCTGTCCTGGACCGACTGCATTAAAGAAAAAGGTTCATGTCCCTGTCATAGACCGACTGCATTAAAGAAAAAGGTTCATGTCCCTGTCATAGACCGACTGCATTAAAGAAAAAGGTTCATGTCCCTGTCATAGACCGACTTCATTAAAGAAAAAGGTTCATGTCCCTGTCATAGACCGACTGCATTAAAGAAAAAGGTTCATGTCCCTGTCATAGACAGACTGTATTAAAGAAAAAGGTTCATGTCCCTGTCATAGACAGACTGTATTAAAGAAAAAGGTTCATGTCCCTGTCATAGACAGACTGTATTAAAGAAAAAGGTTCATGTCCCTGTCATAGACAGACTGTATTAAAGAAAAAGGTTCATGTCCCTGTCATAGACCGACTGCATTAAAGAAAAAGGTTCATGTCCCTGTCATAGACCGACTGTATTAAAGAAAAAGGTTCATGTCCCTGTCATAGACCGACTGTATTAAAGAAAAAGGTTCATGTCCCTGTCATAGACAGACTGTATTAAAGAAAAAGGTTCATGTCCCTGTCATAGACCGACTGTATTAAAGAAAAAGGTTCATGTCCCTGTCATAGACAGACTGTATTAAAGAAAAAGGTTCATGTCCCTGTCCTGGACCGACTGCATTAGAGAAAAAGGTTCATGTCCCTGTCATAGACCGACTGCATTAAAGAAAAAGGTTCATGTCCCTGTCATGGACCGACTGCATTAGAGAAAAAGGACTTAATCTGTCGCTCATGTCACTGTTGCACTTATTCAAAAACATATTTACAGATTATTACTTTAACATCAGAGAATATCACCAACATAAATAAGTTAATTCATTAAGTTAAAGGGATGAGTGGATGACCAGATACACAGGGTTAGACTGAGGGAGGACTAACCCTGACACACATACAGTGCCTTGCTAAAGTATTCGCCCCCCTTGAACCTTTCAACATTTCGCCATTTCAGGCTTCAAACATAAAGATATAACATTTTAATTTTTTGTCATGAATCAACAACAAGTGGGACACAATCGTGAAGTGGAACGAAATTTATTGGATAATTTAAACTTTTAAAGCCCCCACTGAAAGATCAAGGCTATGCTCACAGTCAGAGAGCAGCCGCCCTCCTGTGGACTCACCACCTGCAGAGGGTCAGTGAGGGGCTGGTGCTATGAGACTTGGGTGGTCTCTCTGACTGCCACCCCCCTGACCCAGAAATGGATTAAAGGGTAGAAAATGGATGGATGGAATTTAAACTTTTTTATCAAATAAAAAACTGAAAAGTGGGGCGTGCAATATTATTGGGCCCCTTTACTTTCAGTGCAGCAAACTCAGTCCAGAAGTTCAGTGAGGATCTTTGAATGATCCAATGTTGTCCTAAATGACTGATGATGATAAATAGAATGCACCTGTGTGTAATCAAGTCTCCGTATAAATGCACCTGCTCTTTGATAGTCTCAGGGTTCTGTTTAAAGCACAGAGAGAACCATGAAGACAAAGGAACACACCAGGCAGGTCCGAGATACTGTTGTGGACGGATTTGGATACAAAAAGGATCCCGCTCCCCCCGCCTCCATCCAACCTCACTGAGCTCCAGCTGTTTTGCAAGGAAGAATGGGCAAGAATTCCAGTCTCTCAATGTGCAAAACTGATAGAGACAAACCCCAAGCGACTTGCAGCTGTAATTGCAGCAAAAGGTGGCGCTACAAAGTATTAGCGCAAGGGGCCGAATAATATTCTGCAGGTCTGCAGCAGCTGCTGAGAGTTTGCACAGAATATGGGGAACAGTATGACATAAAGTTTAACTCTAAGAAGTCAGTAGTTATGGTGGTGAGGACCAAAGAACACCTGAAGACCTCTTTTCCTGCCTTTTATTTGTCTGATGTGGTGCTTCAGAATGTAGAGAAGGCCAAATACCTGGGGCACGTAATCAGGAGTGACCTCAGTGATGACGATGACGTTCAGAGGCAGTACTGTAAGCTGTACGGACAGGCTAACACTTTTGCTCGGAGATTTCACATGTGTACTGATAATGTGAAAATAACTTTGTTTAAAGCCTACTGCACACCGCTCTATACTGCCCCCTGTGGTGCAGATACAGTAAGAGTAAGTTTAAGAACCTACAGGTTGCATATAATGATGCACTTAGAATTTTACTGAGAGTCCCTCGTTGGACTAGTGCCAGCTCACCGTTTGTTTTTAATAATGTCCCCGCTCTGACTGCTGTGATCAGAAACTGTATTTATAAGTTCATGAAACGCTCTGAGCACTCTTTAAATGTAATAATGAATGTTTTTACTGTACAGAGCAGTGTTAGGCACACCTCTGACCTCTGGAGGCATTGGAGAAGCTGTCTTTATAGAATTTTGTAATTATTGAATGTTTGTGTGTGTGTTTTTTTTTTGTCTCTTTTGTTTTATATGGACCCTTTGTGTGTCTGAATTAAAGAATTAAAGAAAGATAAATATTGCACACCCCAATTTTCAGTTTTTTATTTGTTGAAAAAGTTTAAATTATCCAATAAATTTCATTCCACTTCACGATTGTGTCCCACTTGTTGTTGATTCTCGACAAAAAATTTATTTTTATATCTTTATGTTTGAAGCCTGAAATGTGGCGAAATGTTGAAAGGTTCAAGGGGGCCGAATACTTTCGCAAGCCACTGTACACAGGGTTAGACTGAGGGAGGGACTAACCCTGACAAACATGAGACACACACTGTTGTGTTGTGTTTGTTTATTTACTGTTGTGTTTGTTTACTGTTGTGTTGTGTTTGTTTACTGTTGCGTTGTGTTTGTTTACTGTTGCGTTGTGTTTGTTTACTGTTGCGTTGTGTTTATTTACTGTTGTAGCAGTTTGTGTTGACGTGTCACTCACTGTCCTTGTGTGTCCGCGAGGTCAATGACGTCAGTGCTCTGTTCCCCGTTCACCAGTAACAGCAGACAGTCCATGTTCCCTTCAGCCGCTGGACACACGTGACATCACACACAGTGACATCACACAGTGACATCACAAACAAGTGACATGAAAAATAGGTAAGCTCCCTCAGTCTCAGACCCATCCCGCTCAGTCTCAGACCCATCCCGCTCAGTCTCAGCTCCCTCAGTCTCAGCTCCCTCAGTCTCAGCTCCCTCAGTCTCAGACCCATCTCCCTCAGTCTCAGCTCCCTCAGTCTCAGCTCCCTCAGTCTCAGACCCATCTCCCTCAGTCTCAGCTCCCTCAGTCTCAGACCCATCTCCCTCAGTCTCGGTAAGTAGTAATAAGTAGTAGTAGTAAGTAATCTTTATTTATATACACACAGAGATGGGAGCGGGGTCGCCAGTACAGGAGGCGCATGCCAGACATGCCTATTGGACATATTTTTAGTGGTAGGGGAAACCGGAGTACCCGGAGGAAACCTACGCAGACACGGGGAGAACATGCAAACTCCACTCAGAAAGGCCCTGGTCCGACCGGGATTCGAACCCAGGACCTTCTTGCTGAGAGGCGAGAGTGCTATCCACTCAGCCACCGTGTCGGTGTGGTCTGTACCTGCAGCGTGCAGTGCGGTCCTCTTGTGCCGTGGATCCCTGACGGCGTAAGACGCCTGGTGTTTGAGGAGGACGTCCACACAGGACGAGTGTCCTCTCTGAGCGGCCAAGTGCAGAGCCGTCTGCCCCTGAACGTCACGGACATCCAGACTCACCAGAGTCTCACAGAGCAGGCTCAGGGCCTCACAGTGACCGTAGTACGCCTGAGACACACAAAGACACACAACCATACTTTAGTATTTCACCACATTCAAAACATTCAGCGACTGAAGAACACTTACTGCTAAGTGCAATGGACTGACAGGAAAATTACTTTCCACTTCCTCCAGACAGTTAAATGATATTTCCAGAAGCTGTAAACAAAGTGTTTAATAACCATGTATATTTACAGATGGAACCATGTGTCGTACCAGCTCCAGGTGCTGCTTGTTGCCGTACGCAGCTGCATAATGAACAGCACTGTAGCCTTTACTGTTCTTCAAAGTGGGGTCCGCTCCACTGTCCAGTAAATAGTCCAAACATCTGCAGCAGAGAACATGTACATGATATCACATGTGTAAGGTTAAATAAGGGACAGGGCCGGACAACAGAGCCAGGCCCTGGGCTGTGTAAACATTCGACCAAAAGGAGGGAGACATCCCACTGCTGCTTCAAAGGAACACCGAGGTCGACCGGAGGACTGCCATTGATCATGGGGATTACAGGCGTCAAACAGAGCAATAAAGTCACCACGGGAATAAACATCTCTGTCTCTGCCTGCCTGTAGAGATCAAAGATCACAACTCTGCTCTCACTCCCGGGACCTTCCTGTCCCTGGACAATCAACGACTCACCCACGGCGTTATGGCGCCCCCCAGCGGATACCGGACACTATCACACCCGAGGCGGACACTCGAAACGGACATTCCCCGATGACATTATGTTGATAACCGTTACGGACACTACTCGTATGTGGCGTTGTCTGTGATGTGAATGCACTGTGTATCGGTATATGATTATGAACGATAGAATGTCTATATGTGTTGTGTTTCGCCTGTGTGAACATGCCGGCTCAAAGGGGCGCCCAAAGATGACGTCACGGACGCGCCCACTTTGACCACAACAAAACCAAAGCGCGGACTCACAGACTGCCTCTTGGCTCTCCCTAAATCACTATTGCAACTCTCCTTTCCGGTACGTGTCTCCTACACGGCCTACGCCCGCCACCATCTCGGGCCTGTACATCCACGAGGACAGCAACCACTCTCGCTGTCAGAGACGAGGGCCTTCTATCGCCAGCCACTTTCGGGCTCCCTGGAACACCCCACCGCTATTCTAGACCGTGTTGTGTGTGGAACCCACGCCTGGATCCGATCTGCCGGCTTCCTCCTGCTCCCTGTTCGAACAAAGACCACATGGACGAGAACCTCGCTTTTCCATCTCCATTCTTCACCACCATCCTTCCATCGCCACCACCTCCCTTGGACTGCTCAAAAGTAAGACTGTTCCCCGTTGGAGTGTGTTTCAAATGAGATGTATACAACTTCTGTTTAATGTGACCAGAAATCCTTTTCGTTAAATTTTCCATCTTTAATTTTTGTAATCAATAAATTCACGTTAACTTTAACTCAATCATTTAAGCGTCGTGTTGTTAGATCTTGGATATCTCTGGCTGATATACGCATCCACTACCTATTAGATTATAAGACTGACTCGAGGCAAAGTTAGTTGGATCTGTGCAGACTTTTCAAACTCTGCTGGTGCCCAAAAATAAAAAGCAGATCCCCCACTTGAATAGGACGGCCAGCCTCTGATTTGGAGACTAGCCGCACTATTCTTCATTTATAACTTATAACATAATCAGTAGTATTATTACCCTACACATGTATATGATATCACACGTACATGATATCACACGTACATGATATCACACGTACATGATATCACATGTATATGATATCACATGTACATGATATCACATGTATATGATATCACATGTATATGATATTACATGTATATGATATCACATGTATATGATATCACATGTACATGATATCACATGTACATGATATCACATGTACATGATATCACATGTACATGATATCACATGTACATGATATCACATGTACATGATATCACATGTATATGATATCACATGTATATGATATCACATGTATATGATATCACATGTATATGATATCACATGTATATGATATCACATGTATATGATATCACATGTATATGATATCACATGTATATATTCACATGTATATATATCACATGTATATGATATCACATGTATATGATATCACATGTATATGATATCACATGTATATGATATCACATGTATATGATATCACATGTATATGATATCACATGTATATGATATCACATGTATATGATATCACATGTATATGATATCACATGTATATGATATCACATGTATATGATATCACATGTATATGATATCACATGTATATGATATCACATGTATATGATATCACATGTATATGATATCACATGTATATGATATCACATGTATATGATATCACATGTATATGATATCACATGTATATGAAGGTGGGTCTGAGGGTTAGGGTTAAACAACATTAACAAATGAAAAACTTACAAAGAGGCTTCTCGTTCCTTCTCCAGATACGAGTCAGGGTCAGGGTCTGTGTCCTCCCTGAGAAAGAACACTCCCTTTAGTTCCACATACAGCAGGGTCTGCCACATCCATACAGAACCTTTGGCAGCTAGAACATCTGACCAGAACCTTTGGCAGCTATAACAAAATCCATACAGAACCTCTGGCAGCTAGAACACCATCTGACCAGAACCTCTGGCAGCTAGAACACCATCTGACCAGAACCTTTGGCAGCTAGAACACCATCTGACCAGAACCTTTGGCAGCTATAACAACATCCATACAGAACCTTTGGCAGCTATAACAACATCCATACAGAACCTTTGGCAGCTAGAACACCATCTGACCAGAACCTTTGGCAGCTATAACATCCGACCAGAACCTTTGGCAGCTAGAACATCTGACCAGAACCTTTGGCAGCTATAACACCATCCATACAGAACCTTTGGCAGCTATAACATCCGACCAGAACCTTTGGCAGCTATAACATCTGACCAGAACCTTTGGCAGCTAGAACATCTGACCAGAACCTTTGGCAGCTATAACACCATCTGACCAGAACCTTTGGCAGCTATAACATCTAACCAGAACCTATGGCAGCTATAACACCATCTGACCAGAACCTTTGGCAGCTATAACATCTGACCAGAACCTTTGGCAGCTATAACACCATCCATACAGAACCTTTGGCAGCTATAACATCCGACCAGAACCTTTGGCAGCTATAACACCATCTGACCAGAACCTTTGGCAGCTATAACATCTAACCAGAACCTATGGCAGCTAGAACACCATCTGACCAGAACCTTTGGCAGCTATAACACCATCTTGACCAGAACCTTTGGCAGCTAGAACACCATCTGACCAGAACCTTTGGCAGCTATAACACCATCTGACCAGAACCTTTGGCAACTATAACATCTGACCAGAACCTCTGGCAGCTATAACATCTGACCAGAACCTTTGGCAGCTATAACAACATATACACAGAACCTTTGGCAGCTAGAACACCATCTGACCAGAACCTTTGGCAGCTAGAACACCATCTGACCAGAACCTTTGGCAGCTATAACAACATCCATACAGAACCTTTGGCAGCTAGAACACCATCTGACCAGAACCTTTGGCAGCTATAACATCCGACCAGAACCTTTGGCAGCTAGAACATCTGACCAGAACCTTTGGCAGCTATAACACCATCCATACAGAACCTTTGGCAGCTATAACATCCGACCAGAACCTTTGGCAGCTATAACATCTGACCAGAACCTTTGGCAGCTAGAACATCTGACCAGAACCTTTGGCAGCTAGAACATCTGACCAGAACCTTTGGCAGCTATAACACCATCTGACCAGAACCTTTGGCAGCTATAACATCATCTGACCAGAACCTTTGGCAGCTATAACATCTAACCAGAACCTATGGCAGCTATAACACCATCTGACCAGAACCTTTGGCAGCTATAACATCTGACCAGAACCTTTGGCAGCTAGAACACCATCTGACCAGCCCCTTTGGCAGCTATAACACCATCTTGACCAGAACCTTTGGCAGCTAGAACACCATCTGACCAGAACCTTTGGCAGCTATAACACCATCTGACCAGAACCTTTGGCAACTATAACATCTGACCAGAACCTCTGGCAGCTATAACATCTGACCAGAACCTTTGGCAGCTATAACAACATATACACAGAACCTTTGGCAGCTAGAACACCATCTGACCAGAACCTTTGGCAGCTAGAACACCATCTGACCAGAACCTTTGGCAGCTAGAACACCATCTGACCAGAACCTTTGGCAGCTATAACAACATCCATACAGAACCTTTGGCAGCTAGAACACCATCTGACCAGAACCTTTGGCAACTATAACATCTGACCAGAACCTTTGGCAGCTATAACATCTGACCAGAACCTTTGGCAGCTATAACAACATCCATACAGAACCTCTGGCAGCTAGAACACCATCTGACCAGAACCTTTGGCAGCTATAACATCTGACCAGAACCTTTGGCAGCTATAACATCTGACCAGAACCTTTGGCAGCTAGAACACCATCTGACCAGAACCTCTGGCAGCTCTGAGGTTCTGCACAGACGTACCCAGAGAAGGTGAGGGAGGCAGCAGCGTAGTGCAGAGGGCTGCAGCCCATCAGGTCCCGGTCGTTCACCTCGGAGCCGGCGCGCACCAGGGACACGGTGCATTGACTGTTTCCATTGGCTGCAGCGTAATGCAGCGGAGACCTGACCACACACAAAGGTCCTTTAGCACTTTAGTGTTGTGAGGGGAGGTTAGCACTTTAGTGTCGAGAGGGGAGGTTAGCACTTTAGTGTTGAGGAGGTTAGCACTTTAGTGTCGAGAGGGGAGGTTAGCACTTTAGTGTTGAGAGGAGAGGTTAGCACTTTAGTGTTGAGAGGGGAGGTTAGCACTTTAGTGTTGTGAGGGGAGGTTAGCACTTTAGTGTCGAGAGGGGAGGTTAGCACTTTAGTGTTGAGGAGGTTAGCACTTTAGTGTCGAGAGGGGAGGTTAGCACTTTAGTGTTGTGAGGGGAGGTTAGCACTTTAGTGTTGTGAGGGGAGGTTAGCACTTTAGTGTCGAGAGGGGAGGTTAGCACTTTAGTGTTGAGAGGGGAGGTTAGCACTTTAGTGTTGAGAGGGGAGGTTAGCACTTTAGTGTTGAGAGGGGAGGTTAGCACTTTAGTGTTGAGAGGGGAGGTTAGCACTTTAGTGTTGAGAGGGGAGGTTAGCACTTTAGTGTTGAGAGGGGAGGTTAGCACTTTAGTGTTGAGAGGGGAGGTTAGCACTTTAGTGTTGAGAGGAGAGGTTAGCACTTTAGTGTTGAGAGGAGAGGTTAGCACTTTAGTGTCGAGGAGGTTAGCACTTTAGTGTTGAGAGGGGAGGTTAGCACTTTAGTGTTGAGGAGGTTAGCACTTTAGTGTTGAGAGGAGAGGTTAGCACTTAAGTGTTGAGAGGAGAGGTTAGCACTTTAGTGTTGAGGAGGTTAGCACTTTAGTGTTGAGAGGAGAGGTTAGCACTTTAGTGTCGAGGAGGTTAGCACTTTAGTGTTGAGAGGAGAGGTTAGCACTTTAGTGTTGTGAGAGGAGGTTAGCACTTTAGTGTTGAGAGAGGAGGTTAGCACTTTAGTGTTGAGGAGGTTAGCACTTTAGTGTTGAGAGGGGAGGTTAGCACTTTAGTGTCGAGGAGGTTAGCACTTTAGTGTTGAGAGAGGAGGTTAGCACTTTAGTGTTGAGAGGAGAGGTTAGCACTTTAGTGTTGAGAGGAGAGGTTAGCACTTTAGTGTTGAGAGGAGAGGTTAGCACTTAAGTGTTGAGAGGAGAGGTTAGCACTTTAGTGTTGAGGAGGTTAGCACTTTAGTGTTGAGGAGGTTAGCACTTTAGTGTTGAGAGGAGAGGTTAGCACTTTAGTGTCGAGGAGGTTAGCACTTTAGTGTTGAGAGGAGAGGTTAGCACTTTAGTGTTGTGAGAGGAGGTTAGCACTTTAGTGTTGAGAGAGGAGGTTAGCACTTTAGTGTTGAGGAGGTTAGCACTTTAGTGTTGAGGAGGTTAGCACTTTAGTGTTGAGAGGAGAGGTTAGCACTTTAGTGTTGAGAGGGGAGGTTAGCACTTTAGTGTCGAGGAGGTTAGCACTTTAGTGTTGAGAGGAGAGGTTAGCACTTTAGTGTTGAGAGGAGAGGTTAGCACTTTAGTGTTGAGGAGGTTAGCACTTTAGTGTTGAGAGGAGAGGTTAGCACTTTAGTGTTGTGAGAGGAGGTTAGCACTTTAGTGTTGTGAGAGGAGGTTAGCACTTTAGTGTTGAGGAGGTTAGCACTTTAGTGTTGAGGAGGTTAGGAGGTTAGCACTTTAGTGTTGAGGAGGTTAGCACTTTAGTGTTGAGAGGAGAGGTTAGCACTTTAGTGTTGTGAGAGGAGGTTAGCACTTTAGTGTTGTGAGAGGAGGTTAGCACTTTAGTGTTGTGAGAGGAGGTTAGCACTTTAGTGTTGAGGAGGTTAGCACTTTAGTGTTGAGAGGAGAGGTTAGCACTTTAGTGTTGAGGAGGTTAGCACTTTAGTGTTGAGAGGAGAGGTTAGCACTTTAGTGTTGAGAGGAGAGGTTAGCACTTTAGTGTTGAGAGGGGAGGTTAGCACTTTAGTGTTGAGGAGGTTAGCACTTTAGTGTTGAGAGGGGAGGTTAGCACTTTAGTGTTGAGAGGGGAGATTAGCACTTTAGTGTTGAGAGGAGGGGAGGTTAGCACTTTAGTGTTGAGGAGGTTAGCACTTTAGTGTTGAGAGGAGAGGTTAGCACTTTAGTGTTGAGAGGAGAGGTTAGCACTTTAGTGTTGAGAGGGGAGGTTAGCACTTTAGTGTTGAGGAGGTTAGCACTTTAGTGTTGAGAGGCGAGGTTAGCACTTTAGTGTTGAGAGGGGAGGTTAGCACTTTAGTGTTGAGAGGGGAGGTTAGCACTTTAGTGTTGAGAGGGGAGGTTAGCACTTTAGTGGTGAGAGAGGAGGTTAGCACTTTAGTGTTGAGAGGAGAGGTTAGCACTTTAGTGTTGAGGAGGTTAGCACTTTAGTGTTGAGAGGAGAGGTTAGCACTTTAGTGTTGAGAGGAGGAGAGGTTAGCACTTTAGTGTTGAGAGGGGGTAGGTTTAGCACTTTAGTGTTGAGGAGGTTAGCACTTTAGTGTTGAGAGGGGAGGTTAGCACTTTAGTGTTGAGGTTAGCACTTTGTTGAGAGGGCACTTAGTGTTAGCACTTTTAGTGTTGAGGTTAGCACTAGTGTGAGGTAGCACTTTAGTGTTGAGAGGGAGGACTTTGTGTGAGGGTTAGCACTTTAGTGTTGAGAGGGGAGGTTAGCACTTTAGTGTTGAGAGGGGAGGTTAGCACTTTAGTGTTGAGAGGGGAGGTTAGCACTTTAGTGTTGAGGTTAGCACTTTAGTGTTGAGAGGAGAGGTTAGCACTTTAGTGTTGTGAGAGGAGGTTAGCACTTTAGTGTTGAGAGAGGAGGTTAGCACTTTAGTGTTGAGAGGAGAGGTTAGCACTTTAGTGTTGAGGAGGTTAGCACTTTAGTGTTGAGAGGAGAGGTTAGCACTTTAGTGTTGTGAGAGGAGGTTAGCACTTTAATGTTGAGAGGGGAGGTTAGCACTTTAGTGTTGAGAGGGGAGGTTAGCACTTTAGTGTTGAGAGGGGAGGTTAGCACTTTAGTGTTGAGAGGGGAGGTTAGCACTTTAGTGTTGAGAGGGGAGGTTAGCACTTTAGTGTTGAGAGGGGAGGTTAGCACTTTAGTGTTGAGAGGGGAGGTTAGCACTTTAGTGTTGAGAGGAGAGGTTAGCACTTTAGTGTTGAGAGGAGAGGTTAGCACTTTAGTGTTGAGAGGAGAGGTTAGCACTTTAGTGTTGTGAGAGGAGGTTAGCACTTTAGTGTTGAGAGGGGAGGTTAGCACTTTAGTGTTGAGAGGGGAGGTTAGCACTTTAGTGTTGAGAGGGGAGGTTAGCACTTTAGTGTTGAGAGGAGAGGTTAGCACTTTAGTGTTGAGGAGGTTAGCACTTTAGTGTTGAGAGGAGGTTAGCACTTTAGTGTTGTGAGAGGAGGTTAGCACTTTAGTGTTGAGAGGAGAGGTTAGCACTTTAGTGTTGAGAGGAGAGGTTAGCACTTTAGTGTTGAGGAGGTTAGCACTTTAGTGTTGAGAGGAGGTTAGCACTTTAGTGTTGTGAGAGGAGGTTAGCACTTTAGTGTTGAGAGGGGAGGTTAGCACTTTAGTGTTGAGAGGGGAGGTTAGCACTTTAGTGTTGAGAGGGGAGGTTAGCACTTTAGTGTTGAGAGGGGAGGTTAGCACTTTAGTGTTGAGAGGAGAGGTTAGCACTTTAGTGTTGAGAGGAGAGGTTAGCACTTTAGTGTTGAGGAGGTTAGCACTTTAGTGTTGAGGAGGTTAGCACTTTAGTGTTGAGGAGGTTAGCACTTTAGTGTTGAGAGGAGAGGTTAGCACTTTAGTGTTGAGAGGAGAGGTTAGCACTTTAGTGTTGAGAGGGGAGGTTAGCACTTTAGTGTTGAGGAGGTTAGCACTTTAGTGTTGAGAGGGGAGGTTAGCACTTTAGTGTTGAGAGGGGAGATTAGCACTTTAGTGTTGAGAGGGGAGGTTAGCACTTTAGTGTTGAGAGGGGAGGTTAGCACTTTAGTGTTGAGGAGGTTAGCACTTTAGTGTTGAGAGGGGAGGTTAGCACTTTAGTGTTGAGAGGAGAGGTTAGCACTTTAGTGTTGAGGGGGGGTTAGCACTTTAGTGTTGAGGGAGGTTAGCACTTTAGTGTTGAGAGGAGGTTAGCACTTTAGTGTTGAGAGGAGAGGTTAGCACTTTAGTGTTGAGAGGGGAGGTTAGCACTTTAGTGTTGAGAGGGGAGGTTAGCACTTTAGTGTTGAGGAGGTTTAGCACTTTAGTGTTGAGAGGGGAGGTTAGCACTTTAGTGTTGAGAGGAGAGGTTAGCACTTTAGTGTTGAGAGGGGAGGTTAGCACTTTAGTGTTGAGAGGGAGGTTAGCACTTTAGTGTTGAGAGGAGAGGTTAGCACTTTAGTGTTGAGAGGAGAGGTTAGCACTTTAGTGTTGAGAGGGGAGGTTAGCACTTTAGTGTTGAGGTTAGCACTTTAGTGTTGAGAGGGGAGGTTAGCACTTTAGTGTTGAGAGGAGAGGTTAGCACTTTAGTGTTGAGAGGGGAGGTTAGCACTTTAGTGTTGAGGGGGTTAGCACTTTAGTGTTGAGAGGAGAGGTTAGCACTTTAGTGTTGAGAGGAGAGGTTAGCACTTTAGTGTTGAGAGGGGAGGTTAGCACTTTAGTGTTGAGGAGGTTAGCACTTTAGTGTTGAGAGGGGAGGTTAGCACTTTAGTGTTGAGAGGGGAGGTTAGCACTTTAGTGTTGAGAGGGGAGGTTAGCACTTTAGTGTTGAGAGGGGAGGTTAGCACTTTAGTGTTGAGAGGGGAGGTTAGCACTTTAGTGTTGAGAGGAGAGGTTAGCACTTTAGTGTTGAGGAGGTTAGCACTTTAGTGTTGAGAGGAGAGGTTAGCACTTTAGTGTCGTGAGAGGGAGGTTAGCACTTTAGTGTTGAGAGTGGAGGTTAGCACTTTAGTGTTGAGAGGGGAGGTTAGCACTTTAGTGTTGAGAGAGGAGGTTAGCACTTTAGTGTTGAGAGGAGAGGTTAGCACTTTAGTGTTGAGGAGGTTAGCACTTTAGTGTTGAGAGGAGAGGTTAGCACTTTAGTGTCGTGAGAGGAGGTTAGCACTTTAGTGTTGAGAGTGGAGGTTAGCACTTTAGTGTTGAGAGGGGAGGTTAGCACTTTAGTGTTGAGAGGAGAGGTTAGCACTTTAGTGTTGAGAGGAGAGGTTAGCACTTTAGTGTTGAGGAGGTTAGCACTTTAGTGTTGAGGAGGTTAGCACTTTAGTGTTGAGAGGGGAGGTTAGCACTTTAGTGTTGAGGAGGTTAGCACTTTAGTGTTGAGAGGGGAGGTTAGCACTTTAGTGTTGAGAGGAGAGGTTAGCACTTTAGTGTTGAGAGGGGAGGTTAGCACTTTAGTGTTGAGGTTAGCACTTTAGTGTTGAGAGGGGAGGTTAGCACTTTAGTGTTGAGAGGGGAGGTTAGCACTTTAGTGTTGAGAGGGGAGGTTAGCACTTTAGTGTTGAGAGGGAGATTAGCACTTTAGTGTTGAGAGGGGAGGTTAGCACTTTAGTGTTGAGAGGGGAGGTTAGCACTTTAGTGTTGAGAGGGGAGGTTAGCACTTTAGTGTTGAGAGGGGAGGTTAGCACTTTAGTGTTGAGGAGGTTAGCACTTTAGTGTTGAGAGGAGAGGTTAGCACTTTAGTGTTGAGAGGAGAGGTTAGCACTTTAGTGTTGAGGAGGTTAGCACTTTAGTGTTGAGAGGAGAGGTTAGCACTTTAGTGTTGAGAGGAGAGGTTAGCACTTTAGTGTTGAGGAGGTTAGCACTTTAGTGTCGAGGAGGTTAGCACTTTAGTGTTGAGGAGGTTAGCACTTTAGTGTTGAGGAGGTTAGCACTTTAGTGTTGAGAGGAGAGGTTAGCACTTTAGTGTTGAGAGGAGAGGTTAGCACTTTAGTGTTGAGGAGGTTAGCACTTTAGTGTCGAGGAGGTTAGCACTTTAGTGTTGAGGAGGTTAGCACTTTAGTGTTGAGGAGGTTAGCACTTTAGTGTTGAGAGGAGAGGTTAGCACTTTAGTGTCGAGGAGGTTAGCACTTTAGTGTCGAGGAGGTTAGCACTTTAGTGTCGAGGAGGTTAGCACTTTAGTGTTGAGAGGAGAGGTTAGCACTTTAGTGTCGAGGAGGTTAGCACTTTAGTGTCGAGGAGGTTAGCACTTTAGTGTCGAGGAGGTTAGCACTTTAGTGTTGAGAGGGGAGGTTAGCACTTTAGTGTTGAGAGGGGAGGTTAGCACTTTAGTGTCCAGGAGGTTAGCACTTTAGTGTTGAGAGGGGAGGTTAGCACTTTAGTGTTGAGAGGGGAGGTTAGCACTTTAGTGTCGAGAGGGGAGGTTAGCACTTTAGTGTCGAGAGGGGAGGTTAGCACTTTAGTGTCGAGAGGGGAGGTTAGCACTTTAGTGTTGAGGAGGTTAGCACTTTAGTGTTGAGAGGAGAGGTTAGCACTTTAGTGTCGAGGAGGTTAGCACTTTAGTGTCGAGGAGGTTAGCACTTTAGTGTTGAGGAGGTTAGCACTTTAGTGTTGAGGAGGTTAGCACTTTAGTGTTGAGAGGAGAGGTTAGCACTTTAGTGTCGAGGAGGTTAGCACTTTAGTGTTGAGAGGGGAGGTTAGCACTTTAGTGTCGAGGAGGTTAGCACTTTAGTGTTGAGAGAGGAGGTTAGCACTTTAGTGTTGAGAGGAGAGGTTAGCACTTTAGTGTTGAGGAGGTTAGCACTTTAATGTTGAGGAGGTTAGCACTTTAGTGTTGAGAGGGGAGGTTAGCACTTTAGTGTTGAGGAGGTTAGCACTTTAGTGTTGAGAGGTTAGCACTTTAGTGTTGAGAGGTTAGCACTTTAGTGTTGAGAGGTTAGCACTTTAGTGTTGTGAGAGGAGGTTAGCACTTTAGTGTTGTGAGAGGAGGTTAGCACTTTAGTGTTGAGAGGGGAGGTTAGCACTTTAGTGTTGAGAGGGGAGGTTAGCACTTTAGTGTTGAGAGGGGAGGTTAGCACTTTAGTGTTGAGGAGGTTAGCACTTTAGTGTCGAGGAGGTTAGCACTTTAGTGTTGAGAGGTTAGCACTTTAGTGTTGAGAGGGGAGGTTAGCACTTTAGTGTTGAGAGGGGAGGTTAGCACTTTAGTGTTGAGAGGGGAGGTTAGCACTTTAGTGTTGAGAGGGGAGGTTAGCACTTTAGTGTTG
Source organism: Knipowitschia caucasica (assembly GCA_964034765.1). NCBI lineage: Eukaryota > Metazoa > Chordata > Actinopteri > Gobiiformes > Gobiidae > Knipowitschia > Knipowitschia caucasica. The sequence goes on along the minus strand of OZ035828.1, from coordinate 46,532,859 downwards.
AGAGGGGAGGTTAGCACTTTAGTGTTGAGAGGAGGTTAGCACTTTCACAGCTGCACACATGACATGACTGTAAATACAGTATGTACATGAGTCCATGTGATGTGGGGACGGTCATGTGACTGTTTATGGCTTCCGTCCCCGGAGGCTCAGATTTCTTACCTTTGGTGTTACATATGTAACATGTGGGTTAGGCTTAGAGTGCTCAGAGACAGATTATTGTAACATGTGGGTTAGGTTTAGAGTGCTCACAGACACAGATTATTGTAACATGTGGGTTAGGTTTAGAGAGCTCAGAGACACAGATTATTGTAACATGTGGGTTAGGTTTAGAGAGCTCAGAGACACAGATTATTGTAACATGTGGGTTAGGCTTAGAGAGCTCAGAGACACAGATTATTGTAACATGTGGGTTAGGTTTAGAGAGCTCAGAGACACAGATTATTGTAACATGTGGGTTAGGTTTAGAGAGCTCAGAGACACAGATTATTGTAACATGTGGGTTAGGCTTAGAGAGCTCAGAGACACAGATTATTGTAACATGTGGGTTAGGTTTAGAGAGCTCAGAGACACAGATTATTGTAACATGTGGGTTAGGTTTAGAGAGCTCAGAGACACAGATTATTGTAACATGTGGGTTAGGCTTAGAGAGCTCAGAGACACAGATTTCATACCTTCCCAACTGGTCCCTTGCATCCAGATCTGCACCACAGTTTAGTAAAAGGTTGAGACAGTCCACATTCCTGTTGATTATTGGAAAACATTTCTGTGTTACTGTTTAAATAATGTCATGGTTCTGCTTTTCTCACCCTCCGGAGGCAGCGGCGTGCAGACAGGTCCTACCGTGTTCATCTGCACTGTTTATATCAAACCCACACATCTGACCTGGCTCCAAAGGTGGCATCATGTTATACAGTTGACCTAAGAGAAAAGAATGATATAGTAACACAATCTGACACACATCATGTATAAGTAACACAATCTGACACACATCATGTATAAGTAACACAATCTGACACACATCATGTATAAGTAACACAATCTGACACATATGTTTAAGTAACACAAACTGACACACATCATGTTTAAGTAACACAATCTGACACACATCATGTATAAGTAACACAATCTGACACACAATGACACATGTGCATCCATCAGCCGCAGTTCACACAAATCTAAGACTAAGAAAATCTTAAAGTACAAACATGACTTTTCAGTATTATATATTTTTAACAGTGTACCCTGTAAATACTGTTACCAAGAGCTAAGTTGATCTTTACCTGGAGACAGCAGCTTCCGACAGCAGTCAGGAAAACCATAGAGCGCAGACAGATGCAGAGGGAGCATGCCGTTAACGCCACGTCTAAAGGACGTCAGAGAGTCAGAGCAAGGAACGGCTCACTCTGACTCTCTGACGTCTAAAGGAGGTCTAAAGGAGGTCTAAAGGAGGTCTAAAGGAGGTCTAAAGGAGGTCTAAAGGAGGTCTAAAGGAGGTCTAAAGGAGGTCTAAAGGACGTCTAAAGGAGGTCTAAAGGAGGTCTAAAGGACGTCTAAAGGACGTCTAAAGGAGGTCTAAAGGAGGTCTAAAGGACGTCTAAAGGAGGTCTAAAGGAGGTCTAAAGGACGTCTAAAGGAGGTCTAAAGGAGGTCTAAAGGAGGTCTAAAGGAGGTCTAAAGGAGGTCTAAAGGAGGTCTAAAGGAGGTCTAAAGGAGGTCTAAAGGAGGTCTAAAGGAGGTCTAAAGGAGGTCTAAAGGAGGTCTAAAGGACGTCTAAAGGACGTCTAAAGGACGTCTAAAGGAGGTCTAAAGGAGGTCTAAAGGAGGTCTAAAGGAGGTCTAAAGGACGTCTAAAGGAGTCTAAAGGAGGTCTAAAGGAGGTCTAAAGGACGTCTAAAGGAGGTCTAAAGGAGGTCTAAAGGAGGTCTAAAGGAGGTCTAAAGGACGTCTAAAGGAGGTCTAAAGGAGGTCTAAAGGAGGTCTAAAGGAGGTCTAAAGGAGGTCTAAAGGAGGTCTAAAGGACATCTAAAGGAGGTCTAAAGGAGGTCTAAAGGAGGTCTAAAGGAGGTCTAAAGGAGGTCTAAAGGAGGTCTAAAGGAGGTCTAAAGGAGGTCTAAAGGAGGTCTAAAGGAGGTCTAAAGGAGGTCTAAAGGAGGTCTAAAGGAGGTCTAAAGGAGGTCTAAAGGACGTCTAAAGGACGTCTAAAGGAGGTCTAAAGGAGGTCTAAAGGACGTCTAAAGGACGTCTAAAGGACGTCTAAAGGACGTCTAAAGGAGGTCTAAAGGAGGTCTAAAGGACGTCTAAAGGACGTCTAAAGGACGTCTAAAGGACGTCTAAAGGACGTCTAAAGGACGTCTAAAGGAGGTCTAAAGGAGGTCTAAAGGAGGTCTAAAGGAGGTCTAAAGGAGGTCTAAAGGACGTCTAAAGGACGTCTAAAGGAGGTCTAAAGGAGGTCTAAAGGAGGTCTAAAGGAGGTCTAAAGGACGTCTAAAGGACGTAAAGGAGGTCTAAAGGAGGTCTAAAGGAGGTCTAAAGGAGGTCTAAAGGAGGTCTAAAGGAGGTCTAAAGGAGGTCTAAAGGAGGTCTAAAGGAGGTCTAAAGGAGGTCTAAAGGAGGTCTAAAGGACGTCTAAAGGAGGTCTAAAGGACGTCTAAAGGAGGTCCAAAGGAGGTCAGAGAGTCAGAGCGAGGAGAGCCTCACACACTTTGATAAAGTAGAAAAAGAGTGTACTTGGTTTTGTCGGCCCCGTTGGTCAGCAGCGTGCTGATCAGCAGCTCCTGACCATACCTCGCTGCCACATGGAGAGGAGTGTTCCCAAAGTGATCCACATGGTCCACGTCACTGCCTGAGGACAGGACCAGTTATCCACCCACAGAACCCTTTATGTTTTCAGACTAGTTACCGTTTTGGATGAGGATCTGAGAGGCAGAGAAGCGGCCCTGCATGGCAGCCATGTGCAGAGGGGTCTTCCCTTCTTTGTTCTGCTCACAAGAAGTTACACTTATGTTTATGGAAATAACAAGTCACAAATGTTTAACCATAAACACTGTTTATCATGTTGTTTATGGAAATATCCAGCTCACTACAGTCACTACACTACAGTCACTACACTACACTACAGTCACTACACTACAGTCACTACACTACAGTCACTACACTACACTACAGTCACTACACTACAGTCACTACACTACACTACACTACAGTCACTACACTACACTACAGTCACTACACTACAGTCACTACACTACACTACACTACAGTCACTACACTACACTACACTACAGTCACTACACTACAGTCACTACACTACACTACAGTCACTACACTACAGTCACTACACTACACTACACTACAGTCACTACACTACACTACAGTCACTACACTACATCACTGCACTACACTACACTACAGTCACTACACTACACTACACTACAGTCACTACACTACAGTCACTACACTACAGTCACTACACTACAGTCACTACACTACAATCACTACACTACAGTCACTACACTACACTACAGTCACTACACTACAGTCACTACACTACAGTCACTACACTACAGTCACTACACTACACTACAGTCACTACACTACAGTCACTACACTACACTACACTACAGTCACTACACTACACTACACTACAGTCACTACACTACAGTCACTACACTACACTACACTACACTACACTACAGTCACTACACTACACTACACTACAGTCACTACACTACAGTCACTACACTACACTACACTACAGTCACTACACTACAGTCACTACACTACAGTCACTACACTACAGTCACTACACTACAGTCACTACACTACAGTCACTACACTACACTACACTACAGTCACTACACTACACTCACTACACTACAGTCACTACAGTACAGTCACTACACTACACTACACTACACTAGTCACTACACTACACTACAGTCACTACGCTACAGTCACTACATTACAATCACTACACTACACTACACTACAGTCACTACACTACACTCACTACACTACACTACACTACAGTCACTACACTACACTACAGTCACTACACTACAGTCACTACACTACACTACACTACAGTCACTACACTACACTCACTACACTACAGTCACTACACTACAGTCACTACACTACACTACAGTCACTACACTACACTACACTCACTACACTACACTACACTCACTACACTACAGTCACTACAGTCACTACACTACAGTCACTACACTACACTACAGTCACTACACTACACTACACTACAGTCACTACACTACAGTCACTACACTACACTACAGTCACTACACTACACTCACTACACTACAGTCACTACACTACACTACAGTCACTACACTACACTCACTACACTACAGTCACTACACTACACTACAGTCACTACACTACACTACAGTCACTACACTACACTACAGTCACTACACTACACTACAGTCACTACACTACAGTCACTACACTACACTACAGTCACTACACTACACTACAGTCACTACACTACAGTCACTACACTACACTACACTACAGTCACTACACTACAGTCACTACACTACACTACAGTCACTACACTACACTCACTACACTACAGTCACTACACTACACTACAGTCACTACACTACACTACAGTCACTACACTACACTACAGTCACTACACTACACTACAGTCACTACACTACAGTCACTACACTACACTACAGTCACTACACTACACTACAGTCACTACACTACACTACACTCACTACACTACACTACAGTCACTACACTACACTCACTACACTACAGTCACTACACTACAGTCACTACACTACAGTCACTACACTACAGTCACTACACTACAGTCACTACAGTACAGTCACTACACTACACTACAGTCACTACACTACACTACAGTCACTACACTACACTACAGTCACTACGCTACAGTCACTACATTACAATCACTACACTACACTACACTACAGTCACTACACTACAGTCACTACACTACACTACAGTCACTACACTACACTACAGTCACTACACTACAGTCACTACACTACACTACACTACAGTCACTACACTACAGTCACTACACTACACTACAGTCACTACACTACACTCACTACACTACAGTCACTACACTACACTACAGTCACTACACTACACTACAGTCACTACACTACACTACAGTCACTACACTACACTACAGTCACTACACTACAGTCACTACACTACACTACAGTCACTACACTACACTACAGTCACTACACTACAGTCACTACACTACACTACAGTCACTACACTACACTACAGTCACTACACTACACTACACTCACTACACTACACTACAGTCACTACACTACACTCACTACACTACAGTCACTACAGTCACTACACTACAGTCACTACACTACAGTCACTACACTACACTACACTACAGTCACTACACTACACTCACTACACTACAGTCACTACAGTACAGTCACTACACTACACTACACTACACTACAGTCACTACACTACACTACAGTCACTACGCTACAGTCACTACATTACAATCACTACACTACACTACACTACACTCACTACACTACAGTCACTACAGTACAGTCACTACACTACACTACACTACAGTCACTACACTACAGTCACTACACTACACTACACTCACTACACTACAGTCACTACACTACACTACAGTCACTACACTACACTACAGTCACTACACTACACTACACTACAGTCACTACACTACACTCACTACACTACAGTCACTACACTACACTACAGTCACTACACTACACTACACTACAGTCACTACACTACACTCACTACACTACAGTCACTACACTACAGTCACTACACTACAGTCACTACACTACAGTCACTACACTACAATCACTACACTACAGTCACTACACTACACTACAGTCACTACGCTACAGTCACTACACTACAGTCACTACACTACACTACAGTCACTACACTACACTACAGTCACTACGCTACAGTCACTACACTACAGTCACTACACTACAGTCACTACGCTACAGTCACTACATTACAATCACTACACTACACTACACTAGTCACTACACTACAGTCACTACACTACACTCACTACACTACAGTCACTACAGTCACTACACTACAGTCACTACACTACAGTCACTACACTACAATCACTACACTACAGTCACTACACTACATTACAATCACTACACTACAGTCACTACATTACAATCACTACACTACAGTCACTACACTACACTACACTACAGTCACTACACTACACTACACTACAGTCACTACACTACACTACACTACAGTCACTACACTACACTACACTACAGTCACTACACTACACTACAGTCACTACACTACACTACAGTCACTACACTACACTACACTACAGTCACTACACTACAGTCACTACACTACAGTCACTACACTACACTCACTACACTACACTACAGTCACTACACTACACTACAGTCACTACACTACAGTCACTACACTACTCACTACACTACAGTCACTACACTACACTACAGTCACTACACTACACTACACTCACTACACTACAGTCACTACACTACACTACAGTCACTACACTACACTACACTCACTACACTCACTACACTAACTACACTACACTACAGTCACTACACTACTCACTACACTACACTACAGTCACTACACTACAGTCACTACACTCACTACACTAGTCACTACACTACACTACACTACACTCACTACACTACACTACACTACAGTCACTACACTACAGTCACTACACTACACTACAGTCACTACACTACACTACAGTCACTACACTACACTCACTACACTACAGTCACTACACTACACTACAGTCACTACACTCACTACACTACACTCACTACACTACACTAGTCACTACACTACACTACACTACACTCACTACACTACACTACACTACACTACACTACTCACTACACTACAGTCACTACACTACACTAGTCACTACACAATTATGCAAACACTAGTATTTCACATTGAATGCTTAAAAGTTTAAAGGACTTCCCACTTTTTGAACCAAACTCTCTGGTCTCATTGGACAAGCATGTATCACCAGAATGATTGACAGATGGGAGGACCAATAGTCTTAATGATCCACCCGGAAGTAGAACATTCCCTCATTTCCCTTAAAGTGCTGACTGCTAAATGTAAAGAGTTGTACCTGTAAGTTGAGGTCGGCCCCATTGTTGATGAGCAGCTCGAGGCACAGCGTCCCATTGGACGAGGCAGCAGACAGGTGAAGGGGCGTGTCTCCGCTGCTGTTGCCATGGTTAATGTTAGCACCACAGTTCACCAGCTCATTGGCTACAGCGTCCTGCCCCATCTGACAGGCCACATGGAGGGCGGAGCTACCACTGCAGTTCAGGGCGTCTGTCTGCAGGGGGAGACAGAGAGGACTGATCTGAGAGGACTGATCCGAGAGGACTGATCCCAGAGGACTGATCCCAGAGGACTGATCTGAGAGGACTGATCTGAGAGGACTGATCTGAGAGGACTGATCTGAGAGGACTGATCTGAGAGGACTGATCCCAGAGGACTGATCCCAGAGGACTGATCCCAGAGGACTGATCCCAGTGGACTGATCCCAGAGGACTGATCCCAGAGGACTGATCCCAGAGGACTGATCCCAGAGGACTGATCCCAGAGGACTGATCCGAGAGTACTGATCCGAGAGGACTGATCCCAGAGGACTGATCCCAGAGGACTGATCCCAGAGGACTGATCCGAGAGGACTGATCCCAGAGGACTGATCCCAGAGGACTGATCCCAGAGGACTGATCCCAGAGGACTGATCCCAGAGGACTGATCCCAGAGGACTGATCCGAGAGGACTGATCCCAGAGGACTGATCCCAGAGGACTGATCCCAGAGGACTGATCCCAGAGGACTGATCCCAGAGGACTGATCCCAGAGGACTGATCCCAGAGGACTGATCCCAGAGGACTGATCCCAGAGGACTGATCCCAGAGGACTGATCCCAGAGGACTGATCCCAGAGGACTGATCCCAGAGGACTGATCTGAGAGGACTGATCCCAGAGGACTGATCTGAGAGGACTGACAGAGCTAAAAGTATAAAACTATAGGTCTTAGTGTCTCATTACTGATCCCTGATTGGTTAGTTCCATGTAGGGTTGGGCAATAAATCGAATTTTGGCAATTAATTGGCTTTTGAAAAAATCTAATGTGAAAAGTGTTAAAATCGTGAAATCGAAAGAAGGCTATTGTGAGAGTTCCAGCAGCTCATTAATCATATTTGCAATATCAGCACAGTCTGTACAAGACTTTTATAATACGTATTGAGGGAAACAAATTAGAAATCGTTTTGAAACTTGAATATTGAGCAGAAAGATCAAAACATATTTTTAAGGGCAAAGTCAGTCTTCCGAGAGTTTAATAAAAATTGATTAAAAATCGAAATCGTCCAAAGCAGGAAATAAAATCGAGATTTTACTTTTTTGCCATATCGCCCAGCCCTAGTTCCAGCTCTCTGCTGTTCCCTGATTGGTTAGTTCCATCTCTCTGCTGATCCCTTATTGGTTAGTTCCATCTCTCTGCTGATCCCTGATTGGTTAGTTCCATCTCTCTGCTGATCCCTGATTGGTTAGTCGTCCCCGTACCTGGACTCCCAGTTTGAGCAGATACTTGACCACGTCCATCTGACCGTTGGAGGCAGCAGCGTGAAGAGGAGTGTAGCCCTGTCTGTCTGTGGACATCACATCTGCTCCATGGGACACCAGCAGCTTCAGCACCTCCACATGCCCTGTGGGGGAGGGGAGAGAGGGGGGAGAGGGGGGGAGAGAGGGGGGAGAGAGGAGAGGAGAGAGAGGGGAGGAGAGAGGGGGAGGAGAGGGGGAGAGAGGAGAGAGGGGAGAGGAGAGAGAGGGGGAGAGAGAGGGGGAGAGGGGGGAGAGGGGAGAGAGAGGGGGAGAGAGGAGAGGAGAGAGAGGGGAGAGAGAGGGGGAGAGGGGGGGGAGAGGGGAGAGAGGGGGAGAGAGAGGGGAGAGAGGGGGAGAGGAGGGGGAGAGAGGAGAGGAGAGAGAGGGGAGAGAGAGGGGGAGAGAGGGGGGAGAGAGAGGGGGAGAGGGGGAGAGAGGAGAGGGAGGAGAGAGAGGGGAGAGAGAGAGGGGGCGGAGAGGGGGGGAGAGAGGGGGAGAGGGGGGAGAGAGAGGGGGAGCGAGGGGGGAGAGAGGAGGAGAGGGGAGAGGAGGGGCGAGAGAGGGGGCGCAGAGAGGGGGGGCCAAGAGGAGGAGATGGGAGAGAGAGGGGGAGAGCTTGAGGGGGGAGGGGAGGCGAGAGAGGCGAGGGAGGGGGGGGGAGAGGGGGAGAGGGGGGACCCCCCCAACTTTTAAGTTAAAGTGAATAAAAAGGATTAAACGTGTTTCCTTTGTTAACCCATATTGCCAGCAGTTTCTGATTACTTGAAAGGTTAATCAATAATCTGTTATCACAATTAAAATATGTATTTGCTGTAGCCCCCGACAGACCTGTGTGATACACAACTGTTAGTATAGTGTGTCACCCAGATGTGCAGCCCAGTGGGTTGTGTAGTATTGTGTAGTATAGTGTGTTACACAGATGTGTAGCCCAGTGGGTTGTGTAGTATAGTGTGTTACCCAGATGTGTAGCCCAGTGGGTTGTGTAGTATTGTGTAGTATAGTGTGTTACCCAGATGTGCAGCCCAGTGGGTTGTGTAGTATTGTGTAGTATAGTGTGTTACCCAGATGTGCAGCCCAGTGGGTTGTGTAGTATAGTGTGTTACCCAGATGTGCAGCCCAGTGGGTTGTGTAGTATTGTGTAGTATAGTGTGTTACCCAGATGTGCAGCCCAGTGGGTTGTTTAGTATTGTGTAGTATAGTGTGTTACCCAAATGTGTAGCCCAGTGGGTTGTGTAGTATTGTGTAGTATAGTGTGTTACCCAGATGTGCAGCCCAGTGGGTTGTGTAGTATTGTGTAGTATAGTGTGTTACCCAGATGTGCAGCCCAGTGGGTTGTGTAGTATTGTGTAGTATAGTGTGTTACCCAGATGTGCAGCCCAGTGGGTTGTGTAGTATTGTGTAGTGTGTTACCCAGATGTGCAGCCCAGTGGGTTGTGTAGTATAGTGTGTTACCCAGATGTGTAGCCCAGTGGGTTGTGTAGTATTGTGTAGTATAGTGTGTTACCCAGTATGTGCAGCCCAGTGGGTTGTGTAGTATTGTGTAGTATAGTGTGTTACCCAGATGTGCAGCCCAGTGGGTTGTGTAGTATTGTGTAGTATAGTGTGTTACCCAGATGTGCAGCCCAGTGGGTTGTGTAGTATTGTGTAGTATAGTGTGTTACCCAGATGTGTAGCCCAGTGGGTGTGTGTGTATGTGTAGTATAGTGTGTTACCCAGATGTGCAGCCCAGTGGGTTGTGTAGTATTGTGTAGTATAGTGTGTTACCCAAATGTGTAGCCCAGTGGGTTGTGTAGTATTGTGTAGTATTGTGTAGTATAGTGTAGTGTTGTGTAGTATTGTGTAGTATAGTGTAGTGTTGTGTAGTATTGTGTAGTGTAGTGTAGTATTGTGTAGTATTGTGTAGTGTTGTGTAGTATTGTGTAGTGTAGTGTAGTATTGTGTAGTAGTGTAGTATTGTGTAGTATAGTGTAGTTATGTGTAGTATTGTATAGTATTGTGTAGTGTAGTATTGTGTAGTATTGTGTAGTGTAGTATTGTGTAGTATAGTGTAGTATTGTGTAGTATAGTGTAGTATAGTGTAGTATTGTGTAGTGTTGTGTAGTATTGTGTAGTGTAGTGTAGTATTGTGTAGTATAGTGTAGTGTTGTGTAGTATAGTGTAGTATTGTGTAGTATAGTGTAGTATTGTGTAGTGTTGTGTAGTATTGTGTAGTATAGTGTAGTATTGTGTAGTATAGTGTAGTGTTGTGTAGTATTGTGTAGTATAGTGTAGTATTGTGTAGTATATTGTAGTGTTGTGTAGTATTGTGTAGTATTGTGTAGTGTTGTGTAGTATTGTGTAGTACTGTGTAGAGGAGTGTGTTGTTCCTGAGGCACTGATCTCAGCGTCACCAGCTTTGAGATTATACAGAAGGTGACAATCTGCTTAACCTCATCAGCAACGATACACACACACACACACACAGACACACAGATACACACAGATACACACACACAGACACACACAGATACACACACACAGACACACACAGATACACACACACACACACACACACACACACACACACACACACACACACACACACACACACACAGACACACACACACACACAGATACACACACACACACACACACACAGACACACACAGATACACACACAGATACACACACACACACACACACACAGACACACACACACACACAGATACACACACACACACACACACAGATACACACACACACACACAGACACACACAGACACACACACACAGACACACACACACACACAGATACACACACACACACACACACACACACACACACACACACAGAGACACACAAACACACAGACACACACACACACAGATTCACATGCACACAGATATATCACACGGGCGGTACGGTGAAGGTCCTGGGTTTGAATCCCGGTCGGAACAAGGCCTTTCTGAGTTTAGTTTGCATGTTCTTCCCGTGTCAGCGTAGGTTTCCTCCGGGTGCTCCGGTTTCCCTATGCCACTAAAAAACAATAGTTCTGTCTGTGCTCTCATCTCTGTGTGTTTAACCGCTCTGTGACTCTGGTCTACAGGCCCAAACACCCTCTGACCCTACACCACAGTTAGTTGTTGTGTGTCCCTGTGTGTGTTTAAACCCTCTACTACCGCTTTGTTTTCCCTCCAAACTGAGGACAATGTGGAGGAACCTTTGTCCCATTGTGTTATGTTCTTTGCCTGTTGTGTGTCTGTATAATCCGTGACTGATATAACAGGCTTGTGGATATTTCAGTCCGTGTAGCTAACGTGCTAAACCTGCGTCAGGCTGAGGCTGAGCTAAACAGGTGTCCACTGGAGGAAGGGAAATCCCATTATGGGTAATCCCCGAGCCGGGACCGTCCTGCGGCAGAGCGGACCGGTCTCTGTGGGGCCAGGAACAGGGCCAGAAGCAGGGCCAGGAGCAGGGCCAGGAGCAGGGCCAGGAGCAGGGC